>JAXCHB010000181.1:4427500-5027500 GCA_036926305.1 Uropetala carovei | reverse complement strand
AGGGTCAATGAATGAATGTGTTCCTGAGTGCACAACATTTCAGCGCATTCATTGAGTTGTTGCAGAATGCTGGAAAGGGGCTAACAATAGAGGATTAATCACTTTAAGTGCTTAATTCTCTAATCGTGACTTATTTTGTTGTTTTTCTTTTGACTGGACAATATACAAGGGCTGATCCAAAAGTTTGCAGATTGTGGTAATAAAACGGAACAGGGCGAACCTACCTCCTAATGTTTGCTATTACTTTTGAAGTAGTTCTCTTGAGCACGTATACACTGGTTCCAGTGATCTTTCCACCTCCTTGAGTGAGCCATGAAGTCTTCTTTTAGGACGGCGTTCAGTTCTTGCATTGCATATTCCTTAATTGAAACGATAACTTCAAATCTCCTTCCTTTCAGTGGAATCTTCAACTTTGGTTATGGGAAGAAGTCACAGGGTGCCACATCTGGAGAATTGTTTCAGCACCTCAATGTAACATTGCCGATTCACAGTTTGTCTTCTGCTACCTCTCTAATCATGAGACTTCGATCTGCTCAAATTTTTTCTCGAACTTAAACCACCTTATCATCCGTATGAGATGTGGATTGTCGATCGGATTGTGATTCATCTTTAACGTCTTCTCAGCCACCCTGAAACCTTGAAACCCACAAAAATGGTGATGAATATTTGTATCAGCCAACAGTGTTTTCGTGGGTTTCAAGGTTACAGAGTGGCTGAGAAGATGTTAAAGATGAATCATAGTCCGATCGACCATCCACATCTCATACGGATGATAAGGTGGTTTAATTTCGAGAAAAAACACTGTTTAAAGCATTTTGTAAGTCTCTGCACCTGTTTTACTAAGTTTCATGCAAAATTTAATGCACAAACATAGCTCCTCTAAAGTTGATATGTTGAAACGCAAGGGCAGCACTAAGCACAAGTATACAAAAGCAATGCCAATACATGACAGTCATTGCAGGAGGGTAGCAACAAGTGAGCCAAAGGAGAATGATTCATACATAATGGAGTTGTAGTTTAATGATCCTGTCTCAACATGTTTCTGAATTATGGCACAAGTCTAAGAAATTTTGGATCACCACTTGTATAAATGGCATATCATTAGGCCTTTGTTTTTCATAAATTTATAATAATAATTGTGATTTTTTTTGCCAATCATTCCCTACCAGTTTTGTAATGCTTTTGGATTCCCATGTCGTAACAATAGACTCATGGGTATGTCTAGAGCTTAAGAAAAAACTGAATATTTCTTTTCACCCATGTAAAATAACTCACTGAAATAATATCCTAATTTGATAACACTTCTAAACTTATATCTACCCACTTATTCTGCCTGAGAAGAAATCCACTGTTTTCATTACAACCTATTGGAGCAATTTTTCTTTCCATTGCCAAAACAGCTGCCACCAACATCTCTCCATGATATAACTCAGCTCTAAACTATGCCAATTCTTAAGCTTACTTAAAACCATGTTGTTATTATTCAAAGTCATTGAATACTCAAAGATAAGGGTATGAATAGGAAGAGGGAGAGAAAAAAGCAAACAGATCAGGCTGATTCACCTTCCCGTTGTTCCAAGACGAAGTATTTTTTTTAAATCACAAGACATCAGGAAAGTGTAAAGAATTTCTTAGGAAGAAAATGCACCCACTGAGAGGTTTGCTGATGCATGGTTATACCATAAAGAGTGGCAATTTTCAGAAACTTAAATAATATTTGAAGCTTTGAAATTAACTCTATAAATACATTTGATTATCCCAATCACAAAGAATAAAAATATAAAAGAATAATCCTAGAGAGAAAATTCCTGAGGATATAATAAATTCATCGAATATTTAAATGTATTCCTTTACCTTCTACCATTAATGTAACGTCATCTCAAGGATAGGAATAAATTAAAGAAATCTTATTTGAGTTAAACTAATCTTTCTTTGATATAACAATTTTATTCCTTAAATAAACATGAAGTGAATATTCTGGAGCAACTGATTTAAAATATGAACCATAGTTTACTACTTAAAATTGGGTCTCTGCAGAAGTAGCCCAGGGGATCTGGAAGTAATGTCTGAGAATTATTATAAAAAGTTAATAAATAATAAAATGTTCAACATGATTTCCTTAAAAGTGCATGCAGGCTTCCAAGTATACATTTCTGTAGAGCAATGGTGACTTTTCTATTTAATATTCAGGGTGTTTCTGAAAGGTCTCGT
This sequence comes from Uropetala carovei, assembly GCA_036926305.1. Lineage (NCBI taxonomy): Eukaryota > Metazoa > Arthropoda > Insecta > Odonata > Petaluridae > Uropetala > Uropetala carovei. The sequence goes on along the minus strand of JAXCHB010000181.1, from coordinate 5,025,289 downwards.
CAAACTTTGGGAGCATGCTCTACTGCCCATAAGGATGAAAAAAGTTCATATGGACACAGGTCTGGAAACGCTTCCCTTCCGAGTTACAGTCCTTTTTTATTTTTGATAGAGTGAAGGTAAAAACGCCTGTCAAGTACTTCATGCTATCACCCGATCTCGCCATCAGCAGCAGTTTTCTTGGAACGTGTGAGCCAGTATCATTGGAGATTACTGATTGGACTATTTTTCCTGCCACCTACGCTCAATGTCCAAAATTAAAGACATTTCTTGGAGGAGGAGCTACCTGCATTGCTAGAAGAGGTTCCATTGAAAACACACTCGCTCGTGTTATCTTATGGGAAACGACATTCATCCTCTGGAGTCGAACCCGTGACCTTTCTCAAAATTTTTTTAGTCATAACGTAAAGATTCATCAGCACTGAAATCCTGAGAAATTTCAGGCTTCTAAGTTTATTTCTAATTGAGTTATTCACAAAATTACAGCTTTACGCATTATGACCATTATGATTTTGTGTGTACCTTCCTTTTTTCTTCCTTTTTTTCTTCCTTTGCCCACTTTTTAACGTTTACTGTTTGTATTGTCTCTAAATATTCACTGTTTACAGTTAAGGAGTGTTTCTTAATTTTGAAACATCCATCTCACCGTAGTTTCCAACCCTTTTTAATTAACACAGTATGTACTACATATATATTATAGAAACTAGTAGACATTTCAGCCTTCTTTTAATAATGGGATAAAAACAAACTCTAAAAATTAGATTATTATAATATCAGATTTTTTCCAACAGTTGTGACCGAAAACCCATAATCGTCCAAAATTTCAAGTTTCTATCTCATCTGGAAGTGCCTTACACTTCTTATCATCATATGGGGCGATAATGGGATAAAACAGCCCCTAAAAATTGGAAGTTTTATAACATCAGTTTTTTCCATCAGTTGTGACCAAAAATCTATAGTATTCCTGAATTTCAAGTCTCTAGCTCATCTAGAAGTTCTTATAATTTTTACCTTACTGTTAGTACGGGGCAAGATGGGAAAAACAACACCTAAAATTGGATGTTTTACAATATCGGATGTTTTTCATCAGCCGTGACCAAAAATTCTTTCCAAATTTCAAGTCTCTAGCTCATCTAGAAGTGATTTATAAATTTTATCCTTGTACGGGGCAGGAATGGGGCAAAATTGCCCCAAAACATTAGAATTTTTACAGTTTAATATTTATATTAATTTTGATTTCCATTTAAAGCTTACCCATATAAAAGCATTGAGCTGGTTGTAGTTGAAAAACTCCCACTTTTTTTTTATAAAAACTAAAAAAATTACATTAAATCCACATGGATTTGAATTTCATCTTCATAAATAAGAAACTACAGTTTTAACCCTTCCAGTAGTTCAAGTCCCAACTTCGAATCTTGACAGGAAATAATTTTAAAAAGTAAATATAAAAACCACCTCTACACCGATTTACGTGCCTTTTGCCTTTCTTATGGGGAAATAATCAGGCAAAAATAGCCCCTTAAAATTGAAATTTTAACAATTTCAGATTTTTTTCTTCAGTTGTGACCGAAAACCTACAATCCTGCCATATTTCAATTTTCTAGCACATCTGGAAGTGCCTCATAATTTGTATCCTCCTCCTCCTATATCCTATGTAATAAGCAGCTACATATAGGGTGAGTACAAATGGTCTTTAACATTTCGGAAATTTATTGCAAAGCAATCAGATAAGATACAACATCCAAACTTTAAGACACAGAACTACAACTGTAAAAGTTTTTAAAATCATTTAGGGGTTTTCAATATACGCAACATTGGTAACTCTACACACATCAAATCAGTATTCCAGTTCCATACACACATTTTGCAGCATTCGGAGACCGGCAGATTCAACAGAACATCTAATTCTGGTTTTGAGTTCATTCAATGTGGCAGGCATTGGTGGTACATAGACTCATTCCTTAACGTATCCCAAAGGGAAGAAGTCTAAGGGTGTCAAGTCTGCTGACCTTGGGGTCCACCCCGTTGGTCCAACATGTCCTATCCATTTTTTGGGCAAAGTCCTATCCAGGAAATTTCTTATTTTGCGGTGAAAATGGGGTGGAGTCTAATCTTGTTGAAAAACAAATCCTTGCCTAAGTTACATGAACTCAAAATCAGAATTAGACGTGCTGTTGAATCTGTCAGTCTCCAAATGCTGCAAAATGTGTGGAAGGAACTGAAATACCGATTTGATGTGTGTAGAATTACCAATGGTGCACATATCGAACACCTCTAAGTGGTAAACAAAACTTTGACAGTTGTACTTTAATGCCTTAAAGTTTAAATATAATCAATGGTAGAAGCTTTCATGTGGGGAACTGCGTCATATTTAATAAAATCAGTAAAACCGTAAAACAGTAAAACCATAAAAACAGTAAAACCATAAAATGGTAGAAACTATAAAAACAACTGGTAAAAGTTCCACAAGTCAAAAGGTAAAAGTTACGACATGTTTTGACTAGTCATAGCCATCATCAGGTGAGGGAAGTGGGTGAAGCAGCAAAATATATAGACAAGCGGAGGGGGGAGGGGCAACGGAGTTGGAGGGGAAAGGTAGGGAGTAAGAGATGAACGTGGTAACAAGGAAGAGGGGGAGGGGATGTTAGGAATTCGAATTTCAGGTAGCTGCTGGTAAAATAGAGGCTAGTAATGGAGAGTGGCTTAAAAACAAATGGTCATTAGTGAGAGTAAGTTGGTTTTTTTCAAATGTAAAAGAATTTCCAACTGTTCAAGATGATTAAGCCTAAATCCTTTCCATTCGACATGGATAATTTCTGGAGTGAAGTCAGAGTAGTGGTTATTTTCGAACAGGTGTTTAGCAAAATAAGAAGAGTCGGATTTGATGGAGAAAGCATGCTTGTGTTCATTGGCCCTAGTAGTAAAATTTCTCCCTGTCTGGCCGATATAGATAGCATCACAACCTACACAGCATAGTTTATAAACACCACTTTTACAAAATAGGTCAATTTTATCTTTTCCATTTAATAATGACATCCCAATTGAATTGTTGTTGTAGAAAGCTGGTTTCAGTGTATCTTTAGGAAAGGAATTGGAGATGTTGAGTGATAGATTTCCAGTGTATAGCATTCGGCACCAGGGGTCAACAGGTCATCAGGGGTCGAAACATGTTGTAACTTTTACCTTTCGACTTGTGGAACTTTTACCAATTGTTTTCATAGTTTCTACCGTTTTATGGTTTTACTGTTTTCATGGTTTTACTGTTCTACTGATTTTATTAAATATGCCTTAAAGTTTGGATGTTGTATCTTATCTGATTGATTCGCAATAAATTTCTGAAATGGCAAATATCATTTGTACTCATCCTGTATTATAGATATACATACACAGTTTTGCAGCCCAAAAATAATTTGAATGGAAAGGATCTTCAGATTACTGAAGTTTAAGAAATGCTAAAACATAAATACTCCTTAACCGTACAAAGTGAGAATATTTACAGACAAAAGAAACAAATAAAAAAGGGTTTAAAAAGGGGTTTTAGAAAAAAAACAGGTAAGGAAGGAACCAATGGAAAGAAAAGCCAAAGTAACACTTACGGGTTTACGGGAGAAGAAAACCTCGCAGGTAGCCTGGTGTCACCCGTTCATGCACTCATATCCTTCCCCAAAGGAAAAAAAAACTTTCTTCCTCAGGAGAATAATCTCTCAAACACGCAATCAAACAACAAAAGGAAATAAAAGAGCGGAAAACCTAGTACACATTCACTCCTAAAGAAAGCAATGTTTTAAAAAACACATGTTGAAACATCTTTCTCTGATGATGGCTGCATCGCATCCGAAATACATATTAGTGTCCCTTGAATATTTAGAGATTCCCGGTTTTGCGAGAGTGTGTGTCTAAATGTGTTTTTTAAAACATTGCTTTCTTTAGGAGTGAATGTGTACTAGGTTTTCTGCTCCTTTATTTCCTTTTGTTGTTTGAGTGCGTGTTTGAGTGATTGTTCTGAGGAAGTTTTTTTTTTCCTTTGGGGAAGGATATGAGTGCATGAATGGGTAACACCAGGCTACCTGCGAGGTTTTCTTCCCCAGTAAACCTGTAAGTGTTACTTTGGCTTTTCTTTCCATTGGTTCCTTCCTTACCCGTTTTTTTTTCTAAAACCCCTTTTTAAACCCTTTTTTATTTGTTTCTTTTGTCTCTAAATATTCTCACTTTGTACGGTTAAGGAGTATTTATGTTTTAATTTAATTAATTCATCTCACCGTAGTCTCTGACCCTTTTTTAATTATTAAGAAATACTGATCAAACAGAGAATTGCCCGTAGACCAAACTAAAACATTTCTGATAGAATCTGATTCCTTTACAATTCAAAGGAGAATTTGAGAAATGTTATAATGAATGGAAATGATGTAAAATATGTCAAAGTGGAGTAACAGCATAATTACAATGAAATGTGAAGGGTAATCTATTTTGGAAAGAGCTTAATAGAATAAGGCAACAAATAAAAATTTAATGAAGGAAATAAAGAGAGAAACAGGATGGTATGAGAAGTGGCAAGTCTATATAATAGGAACATAGTAAACTAGTTTCATCCACAATAATGGATTGATGACTAACTAAATTTAGGCAATGGTAAAGAAAGAAACACACATGCTACATTTTTTCACGAGCTAAGGATATAATTCCACTATATTAAAATAATAGGTGGCATTATCCTATCTTAAATTTCTAAAATTTCCAACATCAAATGTATGTACCTATATAATGATAGTAGATTCTTTCCTATGGTACGAATTTCTGCAAAAATTGCATCCATACTTATTACATAATGTAGCCAAACAACTTAAAAAAGTAAATTATAATTGTAATGTAACTTTAAGAAGTTGCAACTGAAAGTTAAATGTATAATAATTTCTTGATTACTAGTAGAAAAATACTTTTACCATAATCATCCTCTATAATAAGAAAAATGGAAAAAAGCTCCAGAACCAGCAAGATAATTTTCGACTGATACGTATTTCAGCTACAGTGTAGCCATCTTTAGGGCCAGGCATTGAGAGTGAACGAACTGGTTGAAAGAAGAGTCCAATGGCATGCTGTTTGTTTATATTTCTCTGTATTGTGCATCTTCCACAAATGCACTTTTGACCCTATCCAATCCAAAGGCCTCTAAAGTATCCATCAAGACATATGAACTTCTAAGTTGCTCAAAAAAGTCTGCATACCTTTTCTATGATTTTAATCATCTCATAAGATTTCGAACTGTTAATTTTATCAAATCTCCTTACATATGTATATACATTTACTTCATATGATCAAATCTTGACAAGATGGCTATTTTGATTGAGACGTAAGAGAATTTAGCTAAAATTTGGTTAATTTTGTTTGGTAAATTAAACGTGGCCACCGTTGGCTGACAATGGCTAAACAAAACAGAGACTCACCTCTTCAGATGTTCCAGGACCCCTTGGAATAAGCCCCTCAGAAACATGTCGTACAGGTGGTGGTGTCTCTGGAGGAACCAGCCCTCTAGACACTGCCCTCACAAACTCACGACGCCTGCGTCGTGTGAGAGCAGATGTTTGAATGATGACCCCACGAGGTGTACGAAGATAAGGGCGAGCCAATGTTTCCGAAAGCTTTTCAGTCACCTCCTCAAGTTCATTCTGTTAGAATAATTTTTCTTGTATAATGCTTTTTTAAGCATAAGAATTATGTGACCACATACCTCATAAATTAAAGAATGAAACTGCACAAATAAAGGTTTGATACCTACATATGTCACAATTATATGATAACCATTCTAGTGGTAATAAAAAATTGAAATTTTAATGTGAAAGATATATAAATCTAAAATCCAGAACATTTAAAAAGGAATCATGTGACAATAATTTTAAGCTAACAACTTGATTAAATTTGGCTTCCATCCTTAATTTGCTTTGAATTGTGGATAAAATTGAATGTACAGTCTCTAACAAAGTTGGAATATTCTATGGACAGCATTACAAATATCAAGAAGAGAAATAGGTATGTTCCTTAAGGCTGCAACTTATAAATTATAAAGGATTTGGCAACGTGTACAGCTATGCAGGTCACTAAAATGGAGGGAGAGAAGAGGCAAAACCCTCCTTAACAAGAAAATAAAATAAGGATTAAGAAAACACTGCCTAAAGTAATGACATTAAATTAAAATAAGGAATAAAAATGCTTAAAAATTCTGGCATAAAGAAATATGTGCATTGGCACAACAAAAGTTAGACTACTCCTGCATACCTCATTACTGCAGCAAAAGAGTGAATGTAGGAACAAATTAATATTGTGTCTTCAAGAGATTTACAAATCATCACAAGCCTTGAATTTTTAAATATTCATTGTACCATCACAATTATTCAACTTTTAAGCTAATATTAGTACTCAATAATAAAAAGTTAGGTAGAGAGACAGGAAGGCAGAAAAATTATCTACTTGAGAGCCAGGTGCAGTCGGTGACCCATTAAGTAAGGCAAGCAGTGGCAGTTTAACTTTCTGGACCAAAGCGTTACGAATTGGTCACTTTTCAAGGCTTGCCTCATCATTCATGTATCTTATTCGGAAATATGCTATGGGTATAAGAAATAATGGTACACCTCATTTGAAACCAAATTTATTCCTCCCTTTCTGTTTCTAATAATTTTAATTAGCAGAAATGTGTATTAAATTACACTTCTGAAATATTGTAACCATGCACTTTACTTCTATAGTTTTAATTTTGTGAAACTTTCTGGTTTGAACAATCACTTTTTTAGTTGCAAAATCTTGATAACTTGAAAACGATTTCACCAATAATTTTTTTATTACACGATGTTCATTATCTCCACACATTTTTAGGATAAGAAGTTAATAATGTTTAATAAAAGGAAGTACCGATGTAGTGCACCAAAAATAAACACTTTATAAACCTCGTGGAGGCCACAAAACATCTAAAGAAATATATCGCATGCTGGCGAGAACACTGGCACCACTCAAGAAAATGTTATTTTAGAGTTGATACAGCCAAGGGGTTTACCAAATTTCAAGGCTGTTACTTATGCTATTCAATAGGAAAATAACATGATGTTTCTAGGTGCAGTTTATTTCTTGATTTTTACATTTACATTAATGCCCTGCAAGCTACCACAATCATTTGGCAGGGGGTGTCACTGCACCAAATGAACTCTTAACTAATGCTTGTTTTTTTTTCTGAAAACATTAATTTTGAGTTGTGCCAGTATTGTCCCTAAAAATATGTAAAACCAAATTTCCCCGATAGATGGACACAACGCTGTATTTTCATGTCACCAGCAGTCGAAACTTTCTGTGGTAACAAGAAGCAGTTAAAATTTTGCTTACTTCCCCTCCATTGGGCACACATAGCCCTCCCCTCTTATAAAACCAAATTTTCCCGATAGATGGACACAACGCAGTATTTTCATGTCACCAGCAGTCGAAACTTTCCGCATCACTGAGAAGCAGTTCAAATTCTGCTTACTTCCCCTTCACTGAGCAGACATAGGCCCTCCCCTATTTTCCCCACTCTCTTGTTTCCACATGTAGAGCCACCAGAGGAGCAAAACTGGAACTTCTCGAGGCCTGCTCAATAACAATTGAGTAATATGAAGCTCAATTAATAGAAATTTGTTCAAATGGCAAAAATACCAAAGCTATTTCTATCAATTTAATAATATCACTAGCTTTACCCGCGCAGAGCATCTGCGTGCTAGTCTAATTTTATTGCTCAGTATCATAAATTTCTTTATACACACAATTTTCGATCTCTTGATTTGCTGATACAATAATTTTATAGCCAAATATTCTTACTCGTGAGAGACCTATGTAAAGTTGACCATGACTAAAAACTGGTTTTGGTAAGTAAAGACAGATTTTGTCAAAAGTCTAACCCTGCAAATTGTTGATAGTCATAGAAAAAGCTAATTGTATAGGGAATTGCTTACGTTTAAATTTAAAAGGTATGTTAGCATCTGATGGGATAAGTGGTATTTGGGGTATTAGAACAGTTTCTGTATTAACTGAATCTATAACTGATGCTTCGAGTATGTTGCATTGCAATCGTAAAACTGTGAGTCGCGTCCCATTGCACAGACCTTTAGAGGGTACTAAATTTCTAAGTAACATGATCACAGCTCCTGGTTTCAATCTCAGTTTGTGAGGTGGCATTGCAGTTGGCGTTAGACCGTTCAAAAATTCCTCAGGGTATGCAAGTTGATCTTCAGAATGTTCACTCACGATAATGTCTATACTTTCGTAAACTATCTCATCTCCATATTCCATAAAAACCATTCTAACTTTTACTGTTGGATTAGATTGTGTTATCCTATGCATTTGATTGTAAGACTGAGCAAACGGACTTATTTGTTGTAACATCGTATCTAATCTCTTCATTACAATTCGTAAACAGCCTTGGTTATTATACATACGTTTGTTTGTTGCTTCACCCGAACCAAATATATATAGCTGTCCATACCCTGGTTTGTTCTGTTCGTTCATGAACAGTGGAGAAACCTTATGGTAAATTTGTCCATGAATACAAAAACAGAGGGTCATATTCCCGGAGGTGCTTTGATTTCGGCACCCACTGAAGCAAAAGCTAAAGCAACGTTGTATTCTCTTACATGTTCTCCATAATTTTTAGCTTCAGGTGAGTTTGTTGTTAATAATTCTTTTAGTAAATCAGGCGTTTCAGATAAATCTTCGAGGGAAACTTTTCCATCGTGACAGCATTTGGTGTATTTTTTAGAAGTGTTAAGTTCATTCGGCCAGTAAAGCGCACCACAGTAATTGCAAGTCTGAGTCATATTTCTACAGTTATGTTCTTCAATGGCAACTTCAAGTTGAAAATTGTCTGCATCAGGTGCACGTTCATTTAATCTACATCGTTTAGCTTGCCTTCTCTTGCATAGTCGATTTTCTCTCGATTCCAAACTCAGATCAGCCCGTCTTCTTCTTTGTTTTTGATTACGTTGTTCTCGTTGTTGTTCATCTTCAATGGCTCTTCGATCTCTGTCGGCTTGATTTCTTTCAGTTCTTCTTCGATTTGCTTCTTCAACAGATTGATTGGCTCGTTCCGCTCTTCTTCTCGCATTATAATTAGTGTAACATGTTGCTCTTGAAGCCATCACTTCTATTCTGAGCAAACAATTTAAATATTAATTTAATTAATTAATATATAGTTGCATATAAACGTATCTAAATGGTTTTAACTTTATATTGTATTTCAATGCGATATACAGAAGCTGTTTATCACATTGCTAGACACATTGAGTAAATAAACATTAGACATTGTTTATTTGGTTGCGATATTAATATGGAAAAGTATTATCATGTATTACTTCTAAAATGGTAAATATTTGGTTTTTATTTAAATTTACGTATTCTACTTAGTTGCTATGTACCTATATATATATATATCGAATGATATACATTTAAAAATAAATAATTACTGTTATTAATAATTTAACACGTAAGATTTGGCTAAATGTGATACATTCTGATGTACCTTTGCCGAAATGGTAAGTATAGTGTGGTCATTGTGATTATTTAAATTGATGTAGTTGCTGATAATTTGTTTTGTAGAAGAAAAGTAATGCTAGCATTCAATGCCACTTATTAAGTACTTTACAATGGTAAGAAAAATTCTGTATCTCTTGAAATGCTAAATGATATAATTTATTTGTGTTATAAATTTGCATTGAACAAAAATGTCTCTGACCAACCAAGAGGGATTCGGGTTATTAAGTAGATGAAAATGCTTAATCATTTAAGTTCCATAATTTTTTACGGGCTTACAACTCGTAATGGTATATAATGTATCATATAAGATTGTATGCAAATTAATTTTTAAAAGTAATATATACTTAATAATAATAATCTTTAATACAGAATTTACAATACAATACTAACATTATGATACAAAGATCTGATATGTTTCAGCTGTTTATATATCCTGTTGCTTAGCAATACAATGTTTTTGTGTGCCACGTATTGCCTTAACGTTCTATATATATAGATAGTAATTAAAGTAATTCTAAGTAATTAAAAATGTTTTTTACGGTGTTGTTTCACTAGGTAAGCAGTGCTTGCATTGCTTACATAGACCGACCACCCCTGTTGAGAGCTAATATATACCAATGAATCATTTACAGAATTTTTTAAAAAATCAAGCTTGTAAGGGTGCAAAAATCTATGATCACCCAGGACACTGATATCTAGATTTTTCCAGAGGGTCATTTACATTTACCTGCCCTATATTAAAACAAAGTATGTTATATTAACAATGTAAGAAGTAACAATGAGATAATTCAAAAATATCATACCTGCATGAATTCAAAGATAGCCTTGTTATAACCATTGTCACGAAGGTAGTAACCATAGACATAGGATCCACAAAGTACTCTCCTGGCTTTGAGGAGTTCCTTCACACCCTCTTCAATAAACCGAGTGCCCCGTTCTGCTGACTCTGCAATTCATGAACATTATTCATTTCAAATAGTATATTAGCAAAATTGTAAATCAAACGGTTAAATAAAAATGGCATAGATTTATAGATCACAACATATTTTATACTAAATTGAAATAATCATTCCTATGTTAATAGTAATTTTTAAAATTAGAAATTGCATTTTACTTCCAATTTTTTTCTCCTGATAGAATCTTTCAGGAAAACATTATTCACACAAAGAGTTTCTAGTACTGTTAATTGAAGCCTATTTTATATTTAATTATTTCTGTTATTGACCATATCATCTAGTTTTAGTATGAAAAAAGCTAACTAATCCTGGCAAATTTTAACTAAATCTACCACTAAAAATGAACGCATTCACAGAAATAAAAAAAAACATACAAAGTTTTAATTTGTAGTCTTTGGAAATTGTTCAAAAATTGTTTAAAAATTATTCACATTGCAATCATTACATGTTGATCAATTATTTTCTATTTTAGCTTTCTTGAAGAATACATATTTTAAAATAAACAATGTATTATAGATTATTCCGTATGTAATTGAATTAGCTCTATGTTCCATGAGACATTTTCAACTGACCTTCTCCAGCATTTCCTTGAATTAAAGATGAAGCAAGCACTGCCATTTTTTTCCTCACAGCTCTTAGCAATGGCTCCTCCATTCGTTGACTATTTTCATGGTTTTTGAATCTAGTGTAGTAGTGTAAGAAACGATTGAGCTCTTGCATCTTCTGATTCCTAAGTGTAGCCTGTTAAATAAATAAATTAATGTAATATTTTTAGCCAAGGTTAAAATAAAGAAGAGAAAAGTAATTGTTTTTTAACTAAGCAAAATTGTTTAAGCTATATATTCATTTAATATTTGTGTGACATCTGCAACATCTGCCTCAATCTATCAATATATTTTATTCATTTCAAATTAATATATATTAATGTAAATGTTCGAATAATAACCCATGCGACTATTTAAGCCATGGCATTTAATTAAATATTTATGGTTCACTTCACTTTAACAAACTAAGCAGCTCAACTTTGGAAAATCATTAGAACTTACCTCACTTATAAGAATTCCTCGTTTCTCATCAGCTTTGTTAACGGCTTCATAACGGTTACATCGGAAGTATCCACCTGTAGCAGAACTATGCTTCTTCCAACTCTCCAGGCACACCCAGCAGAAATCAAATTTGCACTAAAATAAAGACCAAGCTAAAAAATTACATCACCATAACTATGATAAGTTTTCTACCTGCCAGTAGGTTTAACCCATTAAAGCCCACAAACATCTTTAGTTGCATCGGCTCTCAAAAATTCCTACTGCTCAAGGAATGCAAGCAAAATCCCCACATCTCGTTGTCCAATGGGTGGAACCCTCTTCTAACCATATTTGCCTTAGAAAGCTCCTAGGGGTAGAAATAACGGTACTCTTGAGCCTCTTTTCTACAAAGGGTTGGGCCTCTTCAGTTGAGTTTGGGACGTCGTGCTGCTCGGGAGTAAGTACTTTCCTCTATATAGAACTAATTTCTGATTTTGATCTTCCAAAATGTTAAGTAAACATGTATTTCGCACGTTTCAAAATATTACTTCATTTTATTCGCATCTTTCTGTTTTACAGAATGTCAAACTTTCGATGCAACTAAAGTTGCTCGTGACACATACAGTACTAATTTTCGATCTTTATTCCAGAATTTTTTCTATACAATCTTGAAGTTACGCATCGGATTTAGTTTCTTTCTCCATTCCATCGAAGACCATGGAAAGGTATTTATCCAATATTTCTAACATATCAAAGCTACTATTTTTCATCTGAATAGTGTTATGGTAATATTTCCCCTTCTTTATAGGTACTGTCTGTATAGAAGCGAGACCTTTACTTCGTGAAGTCATCTTTAGCTGCACATTTCTGCATCAGTATGTAAGTTTCTGTCGATAGGTATTAACTTTTGTGAAGAAACATTAATATGTGCTTTTTGAAAATAACAATTTGAAAATTTTTTCAGGTCACGGAAAAATCTGTCAGTAAATGACATAATAAGTCTATTGGAGGAAAAAGGCGATGAACTTGGTCCTCACACCATTATAATAAATGGCCCAGAAGAAGGAGCTGATGCCATTACTGACGAAGATTCTGACGAATCCTATGAAGGATCTCATACTAGGCTTCTGAAGACAGATCTAGGACAAGGTGGTGATGTAGTAGTGGGCTTGCTTGAAAAATGTCAACTAAAGAAGGGATCTAGACTGTATTTTGATAATTTGTTCACTTCAGAGAAGTTACTCTATAGGCTGCAAGAAAAAGAAATTGGAGGGACAGGCACTGTAAGAGAAAATCGGATGAAGTATGATGCGTATGATTTGACGGAGAAGAAGGAATTTAAAAAAAACCAAGAGGGGCTATTGAGGAAGCAACAAATGGAGATTTGCTTCTTACACTCTGGAATGACAATGCAGTAGTTATAGTCATGACTAATTGCATTAGGGGGGAAAATAAAATAGCTGCATGTTATTCCTGCAAAGAAAAAAGAGGGTAAATGTACCAATTCCCCTTCCTACCTCAGAGTACAATAAGTTCATGCGTGGTGTTGATCTATCCGATCAATTTTTAGCCACGTACCGGGTAAGCATCAGAACAAAGAAGTGGCGGCGGCCATTTTTTGTGTGGGCCGCTGATGTTTCCTGCATTCAGGGTTGGCTACTGCATAGGCGTGTAAGAAATGCAATTGATTATTTGCAGTTTTGAAGGGAATGCACGCTCTACATAATGAAACATTTTGGGACACCTTCTTCTGGGTGTGGTTTCAAACACTCAGCAACAGCTTTGGAAGACCTTAGAAAAGATCATTTGGAACACCTAATAATAAAAGGATCTTCAAAATATAAAGTCTGTGTGCAATGTAAAAAAAGAACTGTGTATCTTTGTAGAAAATGTCAGGTTTCCCTTCATCTTGAGTGTTTTACCGAGTTTCATGAGAAATGAAGTATACCCTAAGTATCTTTGTGATGAATATTTTTTACTTCTATTTACTGATATTAATGTCTTTTGTAAGATTATACTCATGTACTCCTAAATGATATATAAAATACACATCGATAAAAAAAAAATATTGCTATATTTTCTTTTTAGAATTTAAGTCAAATACTCATATTTAGTACCGTAAGTGCCACGAGCAACTTAAGTTGCATGTAAATATCTGCTGATGTAAAAATGCAAAAAATATAAAAAGTTGCTTTCAGTGCTAGAGGATTAGGTATTCAGAAGCATAAATTAAACAAAAACAAATAATTTTTCCAAAAGAAATGTCTTGAGCATTAATGGGTTAAGGCTGACCCAACCCAATCTGTCCCTTCCAAGGCCTTCCTGTACATCTTCTCACAAGCTATACATATATCTTCTCTTTAATAAACCCAACATTCATTTTCCCACATTACCTCATTGCCTCTTTCCTAATACCAATGACTTCTTTCAAAATACTATTACCTTTCCAAATTTAACCCATATTCTGCCTATACCAAGCTCCTGTATTTAAACTCCATGCCATCGACTCTCATCATCATGTCTTATTTGGTCTTTCTATTCTCACTCTGATTTATTTGGTACTTCTTACATACTAGTTCAGAATGCATCCCAAATAAATAAATTTTTCCACCTATTCTGGTCTTATAATAGCCACTGGAATTATGACCTATGATTTTCCACTCTTAGCAAATCTCATTACTTTCGCTTTCTTTTTATTTATTTTGATACCAAATGCCTTTGCTTACCTTTACAGCCTTATTCATCTATAGATTTAGGGTCAAATGTCTGCAAAAACTAGATGATAAACTCATACATCCACAATATTATCAGAAATATAAAAATTGCACTGAAATGCCAAAAGCTGAAAACTTAAAAAAAAAAAAATTTTTGAAAAAGTATTAAATTTTTGGGTATTTCTATGAATTTTAACAATGGCTGGTGATGATAAGGTGTACCGGCACCTTTTTTCAGAGCTATATTGACACACATCTAATTTCGGTACATTTTTCCTTTTTTTAATTCTTTAACACAAAATAATAAACTGCTTCTATAAATGTTAAACATTTAGATCTTTATCATCAATTCTGTTATTAAAAGTTCATCACAAATTCAAAAGAGAAGGGGGAGAGGGTGCAGGAAGATGTGGAGGGGGGTGAGAGTACCTCTTTTTTTTACAAAAAACACTGTAAACAAATATATATAAAAACAACTTTTTAATTTAAACAACTTTTAGGAAGTGTATAGAGTAAAGATGAAACATCAACCCAACCCAACAGCTCGATTCAATGATTTTATTGTCAATTAAAAATTGTACGGACTTTTCTTCATCTCCAAACATTTGCATAAATTCTTCAAGAGTCAGAATCATTTTTAAGGGTTGATAATAGGACGTAGTTCGTTATGTGGCCATTGCCATTTGCAATGCCACAGTCAAGAGATGCCACTTCCATCAAGTCAACAATAAGAAATCCATATTTTACTCTCCCTTGCCCTTATATGATCTGTAAGGTATCGGTTAATAAATTTAGTCGGATAGAGGACAACATTTGCAACAAAAAATTCCACAAGAGCATATAATTATGACTTTTAGTTTAGGAGATAAAAATTTGAAAAGTCCAGCCCATGTTATCCAATTGGGGGAATTAAATGTCTCTGGAATTAAATTCAGGTTGTTATTTTGCACCATGATTGCACATAAGTCTTTATGTGTGGCACTTTTTAAAATTGAAAGAATGGCTAAAATACATGCAGCCATTCTCGAGTTATTAGACATTATTTGTGGTGAACTAATACTTACCTATCTACATACAGTGAAACCTCGATTTTGCGCTCTCAGATTTTTGTTTTTCCTGATTTTATGCACTTTTTGTCTGGTCCCGGTCAAATTCTCATAAGAACAATGTAAAATATTAACTGATTTTATGTTTCCTCAAATTTACATTTTCCCCGAATTTGCACATTGTTTTTTGAGTCCTGACAACGGAAATTCACCCGATTTTTTGCTTTACAATTTCCTATTTCAGAAAATTCAAAGAGTCACAGGCAGTGTTCTGCTCGTATTCAAGCTTAAAATAGGCTATATTCAATAGTTTTAGTCATAACCTTGTCAAACTCAGTCATGTTTAAATAAATAAAATAAACTATAACTTTTGACACATGTATTCTAAGAGCATGACCTATTTCGTCCCGTTAGAGACATCATGACCTTATGATGACTTATGATATCTCCAATGGGATGAAATTGATCGTGCTTTTAATATACATACATCAAAAGTTACGTTTATTTTATTTATTTAAATATTTTAAAATAGACATATCTTTGCATATGTAAGTTTTGCAACCTCACGTGGCAATCCATTTATTGGCCAATCGAAGACACGAACACACTTGGGTAGCTGCAGTAATTTGTTTTAGTAGGAAGTTGATATCAACATGATACTAGGCATGGTACATAAATGCGGTAATCCATTTATGTATCGGTCAATTGCAATCATTTTAGTAGGAAGTTGACATCTACATGACGCTTGGCATTGTTTATAAATGTGGCAATGCAGTAATTAATTTTTTGACCTGAACTATCAATAATAAAGCAAAACAGAGTATTTACGATAAGTGATAAAATTAGTATTTTAGCTCAAGTTGATGCGCATGTTGGAACATGTATCGAACTGACTTTGTTTGACTGGTTTATGAAATAAAATGGTATGTAGGTTCAGAGGTGTGCTGCAGCCGGTTCCGTCTCGTTCGCATTAGCCATTTGTTAAAATTTTTGATGTTCAGGGAGCTGGTTGTTGAGCTAAGCATTTCACATTATCCGGAGGTTAACAGCACATCACGGTCTGATAATAATGGGACTCCAAAAGTTTTAGGGCACTTTCTAGATCTTGTTATGCAGCAATTTATTATCTAAAAGACGCCAAACAATTGTACATAGGACATGCCTATTCGAAGCCACCACCCTTGATATATTAGTCATTAATGATATTTAAACATTTAAGATAAAAATTTAATTATTATTTACAATATTATATTGTTTTTTTATTGAAATCCCTTCTAATTCCAGCAAAGATCAGATAATGCGCCCTCAGGGCCACAAAAAAATGGTCATGAATTCGATGCTGGATGGAATGCCTAATTGCCAGGGGCGGTGATAATAGCGATCCAGTTGTTATATATTTGGCAGCACACCCCTGTGTAGGTTAGTTTATTTGCTTTTGCATTGTTATTGTGTTCAAATATGTATATTTTAGATGGCTTGCCAAAGTTATGATATAAAGAAACCCACATTTTCTTTATGTTACATCATTTTCATTTCTCCAATTTTACACTCCTCGATTTTACATTTATTTTAGGTAGTCCCTTCAATAGTGCAAAATCGAGGTTTCACTGTATATACCTATATATATCGTGGTAAGTTAATATAAAAGTTTTTAAAAAGAGAGCAAGAGAGAGAAAGACAAACCTTTGAGCACTTCATGTGATTGCAGCCTTCATTCTTTTGTATACGAGAGCGACAGTTAGGACAAGGTTTTGAGTTGGTGACCAGCCAGAGACAATTGGCAGCATCTTCCATCTCAAGGGCAGTGGCAGGTGGAGAGGGACGCAGCTCTTCTGGCCTCACTTCCAAAATCTTCCGCCTCCATTCACGCCATTGAGCACAGCCACTTGGTGCATGAGCCTCTCCCAAACATTCCCTATAAATGAAAGGTGAATCTCAAACATAGAACTGGTAATAATAATAAGGCTTGGCTGAACCTCTCACTGAATATAATTAATTGAGTCAGTGTGATTTCCTGGAAGTACAAAATATTACGTCTGTTATTTGGTTTAAAAATGCAGCTTGTCGTGATCCTATTGCAGGTGACCCTGAAACGCAGCACTTCTGTTTACTCGGATGAGAAATTTTTGTCCATGTGGCCACCTAGCTTTGTTTTCATTGGATCTATTCCCTGCATTTTTTCCTGTTCAGGTTTGGATAATCTGCATTTGGATAATCGGAGTTCTATTGTATAAACAATTGTGCTTTGAAAAGTCAAATGTTTATTTTTTAACTTTTTACAGTTAACTGAATTTTTGATTATTCAAACCACCCTTTGTCCCAATTAGTTTGGATAAATCGAGTTCTATTGTATATGCATGTATCTATGATGCAGGAAAAAAAAATTACGCAAAATTTAAAAAAATAAAAGCATGTTCAAAATAGGCTGTACTGGTAAATACGTCACTATGCACGCAAAATGTTGTGCAATAGAACACCCTTCAGGTATAGCCTCATCCCTACACACACATGAGGAATTCGCGGTTATCCACCCGAGTTTTAAGCCATACTAAAATCCTGATCCAAGTTTTGGCTGCTCGCCCCCACACAGGAAGGATTCATCAGTCCGAGGCCAATTCAAAGCCAGATGCTGGTGAAATCCACTGTATGCAGGTATCTTAAATAACGCAACTCGCATGATATGCTAAGGAAACCCGTGCTTGTTATAGCAAAATGTCAAAAAAAGGCACTCATTATAACCAAAGAATATTCCTATGCTTAACATTATCAAATTATTGGTGCATATAAAACCACTCACTATAGCAAGACTCTCATTATACACAGTACTCATAATAGCAGGCTTTTACTGTATTCTTTTGGTCTTGGAACCAAACCCTATTTTTCCCATAGGTTTAATGAATCGCCCAATGCTGTATACTTTTAGAATGTGGCCTCCATTTTGGGAGAAGTTTCGCTATACTTACCAACAGAAAAGGTGGCCTCGACCACAGTCAACAGCATGAGATACAACAGGAGGTGGCCATCCAGGGGATGTTGGAGGGGATGTGACAGGTGTTGAAGATAGAGCAGGTACACGCTCTACCTCTGGCAATCTAACTGCTCTTCCACAGCCTGGCATTGGGCACCACTTAATACTTCGATTTCCATCCACAAAAGCCTAACATCAAACATAACACTTTATTGCATAAAATACATTAACTAAATTTAACACCATCATATTCATACAATAAGCCTTGATATAATGGGTGCTGCATTTACTTTAGAAATTCATATTATAATCAAATTATGAAACACCAAGTCAATTTGTATTATTTCTATTTAACCACTGCTATGAAATACTTGTATAAATATATTTCTAGTAACCTTTTTTTGTATAAACTTCATTGGCAAAGCAAATTAATTACATAGTTTTGAAATCTTTTAATGGGCTACCATGAGAGAATAATTTTTCTAGCTGCCTGATGAATTACTTCTCATAGATATTACTAGAGTTACCAACCCTCCAGATTCATCGGGAGTCTCCCAGAATAGGGCAAGATTCCAGAAATTCTACTGACTCCCAGATTGAGGCCTTCTTCTCCTGTTTACTCTTAACATGTGGATTACATATTTGACCTAACAATGCTGTCGAAGATTTGGCAACAATGGACCGGGTGGGTCCCATGCATCTTTATATTTAAATTGACTACATGTGTATACAACATAAGTGTGTAATGCAGGAGTTGGGAGACAGCTCAACTAAGTTTCACACAGCAGCGAAAAAGTATCAACATCCGTGCCTAGAGCAGTGTGAATGTGTAAGCCAGTCAGTAAAATTGACTAGAGAAGAGGTATTTGAATTATATTATAAATGTTTTTAGTTCTTGTTCCAACTCGGCAGACCTTCTGGTGAGTACATTGCCATTTTTTTAGGCACGTTTCGCTTCCAGCGTGAGTGCCTATTATCGTCAGTCTGTCTGGCCGCATGTTCGTTCTCAGCTTCTACTGAACGGATTTTCATGAAATTTGATATTAAGGACTTACAATCAAATATAAGAAGAAAATCGCAAAAACGAATCGCATATGCCAATCAGGGGTACCACTTTACTGGTGCCAAAAACATTAAATGTTTGTCATATCTCGTAAAGTATTGCTCATATCAAAATATTTTTCAAATAAAAGTTGTAGAAATTATAAAGAAGAGTATTTTCTTTCCTATACGTTTTTATCATAGGAGTAGCCATTATCGAGAAAATCAAATGAGAATGTCTTAATTCGAGTTGAACTTAGAAAATTTCTTGCATGGTTACTTCATTGTTGCTATCATAAACATTCTCACAAACAAATGTTTAATTTCCTTACACGTGCATGCAATATTATTAAATAGGAAGAAAATGATTATTTTTTAATAATATAAGAACTTTAAAACGCTATTTCCCTCATGTACAGGTATATAATTTCTTTCTAATACTCCATTGCACAAAATGCACCCATTTGTGATACGTTGTACACTTTCCTAACCTGTTATACTTAGAATTAGATTTTCACCACATGACTAGTGGCAAACAGTAAGAAATTACAAAAACTATTGCTTTTAACTTCCTGCCCTCTCACATCCAGGATTTTGGTTGACATGCCAATGAAAGGCAAAAACCAATCAAAGCATTTATAGTATTGATTTAGTGCAGCAAAAACATGTATTATTTAGTTAACTATTGTAAACATTAGTTTTACGGCTACAAATTTCAGTCTCTTATGTCTTGATCACGAATTAAATTTAGTTGGCATGCAAAAAAATCAAGGACTTTTAGTGGCACACAAGGCAGAATAGATTCGACAATTTCAGTAATATTGGCATGTGGGCAATAGGGAATCATCCAAGATAGAAATATGAAGAATTGGCTAGCATCTATACAGTACTATAAAAATAAAATAAGATTAACTACTCGTTATATGTTTTCCCATAAAAAATAATACAAGTTTCATGGTTCATTTAAAGAGTTTTTTCAGTTTTGACAAACTTCTCCTGGAATTTCTGGTTCAGGAAGCAGAAAACTCCCTTAATCAATTCCTCATGAGTTGGCAACCCTAGATATTACCCTGATAATGTAAGATTGATCTTCTCAATGTAAAAATTTGGAAACTGTAAGTTTCATCATAAAACAGGCAGTTCTACCAGATGTTCCATTCAATCTAATTGTTAAATGACATAAAAAGCCATTTAACTGGAAAAACTAATTTTATCATATCAGACTTATTGACCAGAATTCTTTGTGACAATTTGACTATCAACTTTCCATATTTGCAAAATATTCAGGATAACAACAGATAACTTTGTGTTAGAGCCAATAAATTTTGAAAGATTAAAAAAAAAAATTCATGCAGTATCATTCCTAACTTGAAACAAATCTTGCTCCATGAATTTTAAAAAGAATAAGAAATTAAATGAAAACTATTTATAATTTTCTTGTGAATCAAAGAGCAGAGTGATGTACACTAAAAACAAATGTGCAAATATGGAAATAATTGGTGGACTACGTCTTAAGAGGATGTGTATGGATATTTGTAAAGGTTAATAACACCATTCAAAAATCTATTTTTCTCTTTTAATGTGAAATACTACAGTGCATATCATCAAGCTTTATCAAGGGAAAGACTTATCATCTCTCCATCAAGTTATCATTTTGCCATTTGTTGATGAACAAGAAACACATACTATAAAACTACAAAAACTGATGGTTTATCTACCTGCACACTGACCAACAGGTTTCCTCTTTCACAGCTTCAAATCCATCAAAAATGTTCATTCAGGCCATTCTTTGATGAAACGCTCATCCTGAATATATTTACTCCCAAAAATACAATAACTTTATAGTATCCAGTATTCCAATTCTATCTGGTGCCCCACCTAAATGTTTTCATATTTGGCTTTAATGAGAGCAGCAATTCAAATTTAGGCTCTAAACATCAAAGATTATTATAATACAACAAAAACATCTGACTCAGCGATCATAAAAATAATAAAATGACAAAAGATACAATGATCATACTTTTAAGTAAATTAAACAGATTTAATACCTTTTTTTACCTAATAGCTTTAAATGGAAATATCAAATAATGAACTCAATCTGTTGAATAATAAAATTATACATTTATTCTGATAATTTAAACTTTTCTATTTCGAGAAAAATTAAAACTGACTCAGGTTTGCTCAAACAAAAGAATGCATTTGGACAGCTGCAATATTTTTAATTATTGGCACACAGGAAAATATCCATGGTTTTTTTATTAAAATGACAGCAAATGTCAGAAACATGACAAATGTCTGATAGCCACACAGGTCTGGCTAACAGTTACCAGATTCTGAGAGCAAATACTGGGACACAACCAGAAACTATACAATTTTAAAACTTTTAGTCATTTATATGCTATATAAACAAATTTTGTGAACTTTGGTTATTATTTTGTTCCAAATGTAGCAGATAACTTTACAAATTCAAACAATATGTGCACAGAATTGTTTCAGAATTGATCAGAAAATGAATGAGAGCAACTATTTTAGAGTCACATTTAATACAAATTGCCAAGACAACACTGTCGTGGTATTATTTTAATTCAAATAGAATAAGTGATTAATGAAAGAAAATACAGTGTCCTGGAAAAGTATTATGGGACATATGGATGTAGCCCTGGAGACCAGGACAAATTCCTGAAACACCTGGACTTCTGGTCATCCTAGTCTGGCTATCAGTAACAATGAACACCGAGAGAAACATTCTAATAAAAGCTCATAGGCTGAAATTAAAGCCACTTCTCAAAGTTTCTTTTACTGGCATTACTGCACAGAAAGAATATTGTTTTTAACAAATGCATTTTTATCAAAATAACATTAGTCCCTCCTAATCAATACTAACCATTGCATCAGACACTAGCTAGGTTTGTGTGATTGACATCCAACATTAGTCATATTATGTTAGCATTGATAGGTATATTAAATAGCCTGTTGTTTCATTTAACTATTTCTTCTATAATAATATCTTTATAATGCAACAAAATGAATTTAACAGAGTATAAACATCTTACATCAGCTTGACTTATGTTTCCAAGATCACTTAATATTAAATATATGAGTGAATCTATTCTATATTGTATGGGAATTTCTCTAACATTATGATTAATTTGTAAAATTTGAGAATGATAAAGTTGAGAAATTTCTTGCTTTTTTAGGTCAATCAAACCCTACCTTCGACTTATATTCAAGTCGTAAACTAGATGGACATTTTTCTGGGTCAATAATTAAACATGATTGGCAAAAAACAACATATGACTAACTTAGAAGCACATTAGAGTGAAAAATTCACGCTAACTAGCGGAAAATGCAAAGACTAATGATAAAATAATACAGCATCGCCGTACTTACGAAGTTTCAAAGGAAAACTTAAAATTTATATTTTATCTTTAAAAAACTTACCCAAATGAGTGGACTGAAGAGAAGAATCAATTCAATACTCAAGGGTTGTTTTTTTAATTTCAATCCTAAATTTAAATTGTTAAACACCGTTCCATTTCTTCACCAACGGCATTTCATTTTTTACTTATAATCATGGACTGAACAGAGCCTGCATTGCGAATATGAACACCATTTTTACCTTTGTCTTTCAAAATGGTTGCAATTGTTGAACGACTGAGATCATAAA
Source organism: Uropetala carovei (assembly GCA_036926305.1). NCBI lineage: Eukaryota > Metazoa > Arthropoda > Insecta > Odonata > Petaluridae > Uropetala > Uropetala carovei. Next base: position 5,002,332 of record JAXCHB010000181.1, on the reverse strand, counting down.
CACGACCAATCGAAGCAAGCAACTCACCTTTTTCTGATCTATTTATTATGTCCATTTTAGTTCCCATTGAAAGCACTTGATGTTTTTACCACTCTTAGCACTTTCACAAACACTATTTTTATGATTGTTTTCCATATTTCAAGGGTAATAAAAAACAATACGTACATAAACACGCACCTGTCCGGTTTCGAATACAAACGGCATATGACAAGTGTTGACAAGTTAACATGTTCTTACTACGACCGATGTTCATAAGTGTGTGAGGGTGTGTTCGTAAATGAAATTCGAGGTGCAATTCATTGGTATGTGGAATGTTCGTAAATACAAATTGTTTGTTTCTTGAATGTTCGTAAGTAGAGGTTCACCTGTATATACTATATTAATTATTTTGTAAATTTCAAAATTATCTTGTTTTCATTTTATGTGCTTCGACTTATACTCGAGACTTGGATTTTAGACACAATTTTAGGCTAAAAAGTACACTTTGACTTATACTCGAAGATATACAGTAATTATTAAAAAATTCAAAGCATATTAAAATGAAATATAATAAACAAAATAAAATTTTCAATTTATTGAGATCCACACTGGGGCATAAAATGTATTCAAAAGTGAAAAAAACTACACTGAAGAAAATGTCAATGGTGTACTTTTTAGTGCCACAAAAATTGAAAAATTGAAATAAAAATACAGTAAAACTCGTTTATAACGATCATGCCTAAAACAAAATCTCGGCTATAACGAAGAAATGTCTCGGTCCCTTGAACTTCTCCATAAGGGCACTGGTTAAATTTCTCGGATGTAACGAACATGCATTTTACGAATTCTCGGCTGTAACGAACAAATGTTTGGTCCCGTGGCAAAAAATGCCCCATATATAACCAATTCTGGCGAGCAGAGCGATACGTGATGAATAGTTTCCGCCCGTTTACTGCGCACTTGTCCATCTACCCCTTCCATACGAATTTCCACGCTCCCATTGTTTTGAAATTGATATTAAAAATGTGAAATGTTTATGTAAATTAATGGCCATAATAATAATATTACATGACCATTTAAAAAATCGTATGTAATAGCAGTCGAACATTTTACATGAAGGGAAGTTGATAAGCATCTCTTTGCATATGTAAGTACGGCATTGAAGTCGACTCACTGCAAATACAGTAAAAGCTGTGTTATCTGGCTATCTTGGGGATTGTGGAAAGCCGATTAGGAGAAATAGCCAGTTAGGAGAGCGATTTTCGATTTTGACATCGCAAATTTAGCAATAACCATTATTTAATTCTTCTGAACATTTCAGTTCCTCCATTTTTGACTTATAAAGCATATGATGTTTATAAATTGATTTACTCGTCTCAGAAGATGACACAAATTTCATTAATTTAGCCTTATGAGCCTTGATATCGTACAGCATGGAAGATCCGATGTTGAATTCTTTTGCTATGGCTGCTCTATTTTTTCCTTTTTCAATTCGTTTCATCAGATCCAGCTTTTGTGTTAGCGTTAAACCAACCTTTTCTCTCCTCTTCCTTGCTTTTAGGTATTTATTTTGATGCCATATTCAATGGATGGGTAATTTTTTAAATAATAAAAAGCAATAAAACTGGAAATTGTAGAAGTACACTAAAACATCTAGACAATGAAAATGGCTTACGTAACCAAAAAAGCCATGCTTACTCGGCAGCCACAGAAGTATACGGAGTAAATACGTAATGTATACATCTTATATTTTAAGAAATTTTAAAGTGGAAGTTGTGGTATTACACATATACAATTCACACAAAAATTCATAAAAAAGAAAAATAAATACAAAATGAATTGTATTTGTGTAATTGCCGGTATCTAAGGCTGGCCGGTTCTAAATAGCCGGATAGTACAGCTTTTACTGTATGTGTATACGTGTTATATGGGATGTATAAGCCAAAAACCATGTTTCTCGTATATAACGTAGTCACGCTTATAACAAAGCAATGAGTTGGTCTCCTCAAATACGTATTAAACAAGTTTTACTGTAAATGAATCCCCTTCCTCATAAGGAATAAGGCATTGTTAAATTTATGGGAAAACTACCTTATATAGGAATAGCTAATTAAGAAAAAATAAGAACAAAGGATATTTCTACCTTGATGTCAAATTGCAGGTACCGCCTTGCCATCTCAGGGCTGACTAGTCTTTCAATGATCTCGGCAGGAACTAAATAATGGCAGTGAAAGGCCGGGCAGAGGATACGGTGGGCATCACCTTCTCTTATCTTCACTGTTAGGTATGCTTCCCAACAGGATGTGCAGAATCGGTGCTCACAGCTAGTGTGAACTGCTTCATCCCACTCAGGTATGACATCTGTGCAGATCTCACACTTTAAAACAGAAAGAGAGAAATATAGGTGATTCATGATTGGTAAGATAACATAAAGAGAAACGTAAAAGCATTAAATAAGTAATACGTATCCGTATTAAAGCAAATTACATCTCTTAAACTACTAGTACTTGATGCAGGGCATAATGAACTGCATTTGCAGAATGAGAATATATTTATTTGGCTTTTAAAGTTTATTTTGAAGAATTTTTTAGAGGGTATAGAATATAGCGTATATACTTTCATATAATGTGCAGTTTGAAGACTAAATTTTCAGGTCATAAAGTAGGGGTGCACGTTATACACGGGTAACATTTTTGGGCACTTAAATTCAGAAATTAAAGTGAACCTACCTCGCACCAGATTCTCGCTTTTGGGGTGAATTAAGAGGAAAACCACAATAATTATCGATAATCCAGGTTATACGTGTATTAATTATACGTATAGAACACCTAATTACAGGCAGCTCCCGAGGTTTGACAGTTCGAGTATCGACAGCTCGAGATTCGGCAGTTCGAGATTCAAGAAATTTGAGATTTCAACACAGCCGATCGAACTGGGAACTAGTTTACGTGAAGTAATTTCTATCCCAACCAACCACGCGAGGTTTAGTTTCGGTGTAGACATAGTTATTTATGCTCTAATTGTTTGAATTTGTGCTGATTTCACTCTTCTGTTAATCTTTTATTTAAATTTATTTATTTTATTGATTTATCACTTGACATGATATCTAAAAGGAAATGTAATAGTGATAATGCAAGTGAATCAAATAAAAGAGTGTCGTTCAACTATTAGCACTTATGTGAAACAGAAGGAGAAAATTCTAGAACATGATACATTCAAGTAATTTGATGGCTGGTTTGACAGATTTAAGAGAAGGGCAGGTTTGCATAACCTTAAATTAACTGGCAAGGCAGCAAGTTATTTTGTGCTTTTTAATAACTTTTATAATAATTTCGCTGCGATATATAGTTGTATGTATAGATATATGTATGCAGGAATGTGCTGCAGACGGCCCAGTCCAACTCGCGCGAATTGTTTGTAACAAACGACGCGTGTGAGCCAAGATGCGGGACTGTATCCCCCTATTATAACATGCAAGTCTACGGAAAAACAGCGTTCGACATTCAACAATTCGAGATTCAACCACGTTTTCAGGAACCCATCTCCGTCAAATCTCGGGAGTCGCCTATACTGCCAAACAGTGACAACACCAACCAATTATATAGAAATAATATTTTCACTTTCATAAATAAAATATTATCAGCACATCAAAATAAACATCCGAGTCATAGAAGCTGAAATGTAAAGGTTTTGAAACAGACATCAAATTTCATACTACAAATCTTCAGGTAATTCTAATTTCTAATGCATGTATTATGTTGTCATGGTATTGTGAAGATCATTATGCATTAGAAATCCTGAAGTTGGGCACAAATTAAGCAAGTAAAACAAATTTTAATCCTGATATATATAGAACAGACACTGTATACATGTAAGTTTATTACACTGTAGCAGCAATGTACCTACAATGAACCCTTTGACTTGTGTTGCTGCCTTACCCTCACTTTCTCTATGCTGCGAGGATTTTTTCAACAATTTTTTTGAAAATTATATTTTCAATTACTAAAGAAACCATTCACAAAATATGAAATAAGGCTCTACTACTTATATTATACTAGTAGACGGTGCTTGCATTCAGCAAGAATTTCAGCCTATAATGAATAAAACAACACCTAAAAATTTGAATTTTAAGAATTTCGCATTTTTTCCAATGATTGTGACTAAAAGTCAACAATCATGCCAAATTTCAATTCTCTAGCTCATCTGGAAGTGCCTCATAATTCTTAGCCCGCAATATTTTTAAATAGGAAGAAAATGGATTATTTACAATGAACAAAGAACTTTAAAATGCTATTCCTCTTACATACATGTATATCATTTCTTTTAAATATTCCATTGCAGAAAACGTGCCCATTTGTGTTACACTGTACACTTTCCTAACTTGTTACAATATCAGATTTTTTTCCATTGGTTGTGATGAAAAACCTTAAAATTGCACCAAATTTCAAGACACTAGCTCATCTGGAATTGCCTTATATTTTTTTTATCTTCTTTTGGAGCAAAAATGGGGCAAAACAGCCCAAATAATTGGAATTTTTAGAATATCAGATTTCTTCCATTGGTCTTAGTTTAATATTAATGGCATTATAACATAGCCCTCTGATTTCCACTAAAAGCTTACCCATATAAAAGCATTGAGCTCATTGCCATGGTAGTCGATTGTTGGGACCCAGAAAAATTCTCATTTTTTTCCCAATAAAAACTATAAATTTATGCTAATTTTACATGAATTTGAATTCCATTTCCAGAAACAAGTGTTATATATATGAGGAGTGCTTGTTATTTTTTATATGGATTGTGCATTTAGTTAGTCAATTATTAGGTATATGATGGCAGCGCCTAGTGGCAAGCAGGGGGAACTAGACACGGTGAGTTCATCTGCGTTGAAGCATGTGAAGCAGTGCTCGTGATAGTAAACAGAATACAGATCTGAGTGCATTGAACATTGGTGACTGTTTATAAGAGAGAGAACACAACAATAAGAAACTACAATTTCTAAACTTTCTAATAGTTCAAGTCATGAGTTCAAAACTTGGCAGGAAATGATTTTAAAAATAAAATACGTAAACTTCTGTAGCAATTAATTTATTGTACATGCTTTTCTTATGGAGCAATAATGGGGCAAAAATGACCCTTGAAAACTGGAATTTCAAGAATTTTGGATTTTTTCCTTTAATTGTGACCGAAAACCTATAATAGTGCCAAATTTCAACTATCTAGCACATCTGGAAATGCCTCATAATTTGTATCCTCATCCTATATCCTATGTACAAAGTGTCAATATATTACAGACGTTTATTTATATTTTAATTTAAATTTTTAAAATTCAATAGAAGCATCGGTCCAAAAAGTCAAAGATATCATAGGGTGATTATCATATTTACCAGGCTTTTTAGTTATCAGTTTGGCATAGGATGGAGAAAATTAGCTAGGTGAAGAAAAAAGGAGATATGAATACAGTAGGAAAATATAGAAGCTTCATCAGAGTAAGGGAAAGCCAAAACAAGTTTGTGGGTCAAATTTTGAGAGGCAATAGTCTGTTGGAAAATGTCGCAGAAGGTAGAATGCTAGGAAAGGGTAGTATGAGAGAGGGAATATATCAGAGTTCTTAAAAGAAGGAGATGGAAATGAGAAAATGAAGAGTAAGGCCTTTGATGGGACAGATTAGGTTATGGAAGTCTAAAACCTACCAGAAAGTAGAAAACCTATGAGAATGTACCATTTACTATTAAGAAGTCTTTCAATTTCAGAACATTCAGTTAATTTTTGTCTTTTTCATCAAAATGAAAGAGTACTTCACTGTCACTCCCTGCAAACAATTTACGAAGACTTGTCTATCTTTAGACATGTAGTTTTGCCTGCTACTTTTTTACTGTCAAGAAATAACAACTACGAAAACAGAGGTGGCAAAAAAGAATGGTATCCACAGATAATGACATATTGATGCAATGAAAAAAATTTATTGCAAATTGAAGCAGGAGAGAGCCTTTGAGAGATGAAACAAAATCCTGGGAATGAAAAGACAACCATGCCAGACAAAGGATGGCCAACACTTGGCATATTTTGCTGCCAATGTCAGCAAAGGTTTATTTTCTATTCTCTATGGAATTATGAGTATATTTCATTCATAATTGTACTAGTAATTAGCATCTGTTCAAGCAATAATAGATTTTCATAATAAATACAAAGTTTCCTCAAAAATTAGATTGATTTCAGCCAAGAAACATACCACCTGCTCCTTGGGTTTCTCTATATCATCATCCTTGGATTCTGCAGTACTTTGAACACAATCCCCTTCTTCAGTCATAGAAGATATCTCACGCCTTGATAAGCTCCCACCTGCTGGGGGAGGGGAGAGAGGTGGAGGTGGTGGACAAAGGTCAGAATGGTGAAGAGCAGATGCAGGAGGCTGGACCCCAGCCAGCTGGCAGCACAGCACTGGTTCCTTCATCCATTTCTCCAGCAATGCCTCTCGAGACCACTCTTAAAAAAATAAAACATTAGAATTATAAAAGAAATCTCGCTTGGACAGGAAATCCTGGCAGTTCAAGTGTTAACTTAATTAATTAATTTATTAAGCATCTGAAAACAGTCAAAGGGAAGATGAAAAATGCCTAGGGACGACAGAATTTCTTCGCATGAAGAATTACGAAAGGAGGAGATACAATGACAGACAATCACGAAAAAGAAATTAATGGGACGGTTAAGCTTTGTAAGTGTAGTAGGGGCAGCAGTTGACCAAATTGCAGAGCAATATTCTAATACTGGTAAAACACAACCAAGAAAAACTGTTTTTAAGGACTATAAAAGGAACACTTTCATTTAATAATAAATTATCATCATTTTCAAATTCAAAGTGATAAATGCAATAAATACCATTATCTCGCAGAAGTGCCTCAGCTGTGAAAAGAGGAATATGCAACATATCAGATGTTTCCACCAACAGTCTGTCTTTAGCCTCTTGAAGATCTTGTGTGCGCAGACCACTGTAGACCTCATCAGATTCATCTTCTTCATCACCATTAGAAGGTAGTGACAATTCTGCCTCATTAACTGTGTCCCCACCCTCTGCCTACAGTATAAATAAAATTTCTTAGCAACTTTTTGTAAGACATCAGTCAAAACAACACAGTTATTCACAAAAATCTACTGCACATTATATTCACACATTTGCATGGTACTGCATCTTTGTGAATTTTACAATAAGGAAAAGGAAAGTAACCAGATGGCCCTCTGCTCCCAATGTCCACTCCATTTTTAGTAAGAGTGATGACTGTGGGTCGATAGTAGGGCTCCCTTTTGGTTTCATGTGTAATTTGTTAATAAACAATTATACTACTAAAAAGAAATTTGAGTCACCTGATTCATTTATTTTTATTAAATAATAATTGTTCGACCTCTTCCCTCCCTCCTTGTATTACATAATTTGTGAACAGCCCCTAATCTATCTACAACAATTAAGTGCCACCTCTTTCCTTAAAATATGTACAGTCTACTATAAATTAATAAAAATGAAACATATTAATACTGATCATATAACTAATAACTTACAAAAGAGCAAATATCGAAGGAATTGATAAATATCACAAATAATAATGAAAACATTCATTCAGTACTCACGAAGACCATTTTTGTTTCTAAAAGCTGGGCAACTTCTAAATGGAGAGCTCGAACAGCAAGGTCACATGGAGTAAGGCGGTCATGGTTCTCAATAAACAGAGGACTTCCTTGTCCAACTAAGAGCTCCACACAACGACGGAGCCCTGATGCTGCAGCATTATGGAGAGCAGTATTGCCTGCCTAAATGACAAATAAATATTGCAATATAAATACATCAGTGAGGTTACCTAAAATCTCACATGTATGGATTTACACCCCAAGAGTACCATAGCCACATTACTGTTAAAACCACGAATATCCTTACCTCATCTTGAGCATGGAGGTCAACACGCTCTCTTTCACCAGAAGGGGTAAGGACTGCACCCCTCCACTGCAGCAAAAGGGCCACACAGGCTGCTCGCCTCTCGTGTGCAGAAGGAGATTTCTGGGGAGTTGGTAGACAAGCACAATGCAGCGCTGTCTCATTGCTTCCATTCCTCTTGTTTGGATTTCCAGTCAGGTCATTTAGAAAGGTTCTTGAGGAATAAAAAATAATTAAAAATACTAACAGTGAAACAACAAGTCACACTCTATAATATTTTTGAACATTCTAAATTTGATACTCATTTCACATTATAAAGCAAAATTTTATCTATTATACAATAATGAGTACAAAAATGTATTAATATTCAACATTTATTATTTATTGGTCTCCAAAATTTAAAGGCTGGCTTTTCACCACATAGATATAGTCAACAATGATATCTTCCATCAATTTCAGTCATGTATCATAGTCGTAACTATCCCATGAAAATATTAAATGCGAGAAAAATTTACCTAGTAGACTTGGATTTACATCGTGTATTTCTGAACTGAGAGAATAACAACAAATTGGCAGAATTAAGCATGCCCAAAAAGCAACATTTTCTTGGGCCTTTCCATCTCTTACTGTGACTAATTTTTCACTTCTGAAAAGTTCAGCAGTTAAACGTATTTCATTCTGCATCTCAATTGCTCTTAACTCGAAAAAATTGTTGATGGTTTGTTGATTCAATATTTGCTAGCTATTTTATTGAAAGACAGTTCTGTGGCTCAAATTCATGCTATGATAAAATGACAGTATTATCTTCTTAGCTCTTCAAAATACTTTAGATACTAAAGCTTTAGAAGGCGTTTAATTTTACTTGCAAATTTAAAATATTGCAAAAGAGTATACTCAATTTCATTTGGAATTAATAAACTGATATAAACGCAAATAAACCGAATTCCTCCATCCATCTGTAGAAAGAAACACAAAATTAAGCCAAAACTAATACTGATAATTAGTAGAATTTTTCTTACAACAGCTAAATGGAGTAGTCATATGTGAGGTATGAATAAATTGAAGTCTTGCAGGTATTACTGTTGTTTTGATGCAATTATTCAAACAGATTAGAAAATTGCTATTTTTTAAATTTTCATATTTTGAACATGGCCACCATTAAGGCATTTGTTGTTAACAATAAATGCATAAAAAGTTCAAATAACATGACAGTTATTTTAGTCAGTTCTAGAGAATTAGTAAAGCAACAAATTTCCTGATATTACAGTCAATATGTTTTTTTTCAAGTCTCAGAAAATATATTTATCCTCAACAGGAAATTGCAGAGGAAGTTAACCATTAGTCCCTTAAAGGGCTATCTAAAGAAAGAAACAACTTTGGTATAAGACAGAAGGACAATAAACAGTTGAAAAATGTACCAATTGCATGGCATCCATTTTCATGAAGTATGTATATGATAATAAAATATTTAGACTGTGAAGAAAGAGAAAACAAATAAAAACAAAAACTAAAAATCATAATGTGTAAAAAAACATCCTTTTATAAAATGACAGTACAAGTAATCGGTTAAAATAGAGGCATGTAAACTAGCACTTTTAGTCTCATTGCAACACTTATCAGCCATGATTGCAAGGGCAACACTTACATTAATTTGTGCAAAACCAAACACACATTAAGAGATCAAGCAAACGTGCATAAGTGATAGAACTCAGAACATCGAATTACAACTCACACCTTACGTTCTTCCTTCATGCATATACGTAGTTCCTGCTCGCTTATGCAAACCTCTAACATAAACTTTCCTCATAAAGAAAATTCTGTGAGTGAGGATTATGTAACCTGAAGAGTATCTGTATTAGTATTTACATTTCCACTGTGACATGGATAAATTAATATTTCCTTGTTGAAATAATAAAAATCACAGTGGGATCATATCAATCCCATGCAACTAAATATGGATCTTGCACTAAGGGATAAATATCATTCAAATAATTATCTCACCTTAGAAGATGCTTCATCCCATGTTTGGCAGCATAATGAAGGGCAGTGTTATGATGGTGATTATCACCGTAGCTTAGATTTGGGTCAAGGTTCTTTCTCAGTTCAGGAGAGCTTTGGAAAACCTGATAAATAACAAATATAACATTAAGCATTTCTGAAAAGAAATTAATTTTATATTAGTTGCTAAATCAATTCAGAAACTTTTTGTTTGTAACCACAGAGAAGGTTCAGCAGGATTATCTAATTATTACCTATTTTAGGTTTTAAGATTTCACAAATGTGATATAATTCAAAATTGGAAATTAGAAACTTTGAATAGTGATTGCAAAAAGTTTTTCAAATTCACTCAAAGAATTGAAAAATGCAGACCCCAATCAGAGGCACAAATTATGCCCTAAACTGAGGACAGTGAGTGCTAATTGGTTTTGTAAAAAATGGGCAACCATGTTTGATAGATACCTAACTTTAATAATACAAACTGAAAATAAAGATACGGGTAATAAAGATGGCAATGGTATACTTAGAAGAGATAGTTAATTCCATGGCTGAGGCAGTGAAATTGGCATTTCAGGCATAGCTGCTTTCACTAACAAATCCTATATAAAATTTTAAATTTTTTTAGCATACAAAATGTTCTATAAAGCTTATGGATGCTGAGAAAGGTTGTATGGAAATTTAATATGCTAGATACAAATCTTAACTTTTCTTAAACGCTTCAAGAAAAAGTCTTATGAAATCTTACCTGATTATTATGATTGTTGTGTGTAATGAAAAATTAATGAAAATAGAAATGTAATAAATACATTAATAAGTAGGTAATCTAACAAATTTTGATAGATTTGCAGGGCAGTACATCGTCAAGTAGATAGAATGACATATGATTTTAGACTGCCTCTCAAGTGTAGGTCCCCTATTTCCTTTATGCACAAAGGCTTAAGGAAACTTTGTTAATTGGTAAGTAAAATAGACCAAGGCAGGACTGTAAATACACTTAAAAAACTAAAGATCACCCAGCATAGGACTTTGGAGATTTTTCATTAATCATTAATTTACAGTTAATTAAATTTGGTAACATTGATCACCTTTATTACAGACAGCATAAATAATTTGACTCTTTAAAAGGCAGAAACTCAGCACATGATTAACAGTCTTCAGGTATTCCAAAAATGAAAAAACTGGTAGATATAAATGAATGCAGAAAATAATTACAGGTAATGAAATGATTTAAACCTCTAGTGGAGTTAAAAATTAAAGCAATGACAGGAAAATACCTCAAACTGTGATGGCATACTTAATAAAAACATGAAGTCCAGGCCAGGAGTAATCTAAGTTTGTTTCCCAACGTTGCATACTTTATATTTTTTACTTCATTTATAAAAAATTGCATTAAAATAATCAAAGCAAATTTGTAATATCAGTGACTTTCCTTCTTTTTTTCACTTCATAATTTTTCATCATGAAGTACTATGCATCACTTGGATTAACATTACATGTCTGAAGTGTGGTTGAGTGGAAAATTACCCATTTGTGAAGTCATCTATGCTCAAACAATCATCTCCATGGCAACACTCCAATAAAATGTGATTTAAATCATTAAAAACGCTATCAATGACGAGAAATTCAAGTAAATACAATCAACTGACAAAATTCTGTGATAAAAATTAGAATGTAGATTCTAATCCCCTAAGAATTCTATGACATTTTAAAGAACCAAAGAAAAAATCTCTGCACAACACGATTGATACTTCCTCAAACTGAAACTAGGAACTTCAATCTTCACCAAATAAATATTGTTTCTGAAAACTGGTTGTTGGTAGGGGATAGATACATACACACAGACATGACCATTTCATAAGGCTGTTTCCTTTGGAAACCAGCCTGAAAAGAATTATAAATTACACTACAATGTATTAAAAACTTCAACAAAAAAAATTACATTGATATATGAACTTTTGAGTTAAAGAGTAGCTGGAAAGAAATGACACACCAGTTTTACCTGACCAAAAGTGAATTATTACAATTAATGTGGTGATGGTCCACAGTTAGATTCTGTTGGGGTATATTTTGTGTTAATGCAAAATGTTTGACCTATAATATTTCCACATCAGTCATTTCCCATATACTTTTTCTAATAATTAGCAAATTTTGTCCAATGTGCTATTTAGATTTCGTGAAAAGGTTAATTTTAATTGTTACCATCTTCCAAATCCATCTATTTTTCTGTAAATTACTAGCCCTTGATCAACACCACAACAATGCTGCATAGATAATAATATATTTCCATTAAAAAGGTATATAATTCCTCCACTTTATGTGTTCCATAGAACAAATGTCAACCCAAAATCTCTCCTTCTGTCAGAGGGCCAGAACACTTATCAATTAGTTCCTATTTTATTCTTTCCTAGAATCGTTCCTTTGCTAACCTAAATTTCCTAATTTCTCCAATATTTTTCTTATGCTTATATCTATACTGCTGTAGCTATTTTAAATACCGACATTGGACAAAAATTAAAACTTAATTTTCTCAAAATAAAAAACAGAATAATGAAAAAGATACCTCACCTCCTAAGATTTAGCATTAAATAAATAAAATACACATTTTTTCAGATTCATTTGTGGAAATGAGTGTGAAATAATCAAAGGTGCTCAATTGAGAAAATTACCAAGTAATTTAATGAAAGAGTGACACATATTGTAACAAATCACCAAGCAAGTGACAACCATTTATTAAAATTACTTAAGAGTGCCATACAAAAATTGTGATGGCCTAGTTTTGAAACTATTTGTGAAACACTACAGTCATAATTCCCTGCATAATAAAATCATAACATTAAAATTTTAACCAAACATAAATTTTGCAAGAGCTGATACTAACTTCCATATCTTAAATAAATTTAATAGATGGCAAAGGGGACTGAATTAGTTACCCAAACAGTATGCATGCACCTGTAATTGGATGATCTCTACAAAAGCACTATGTTTACTTGCAATAATACAATAATTTTCTACCTCTAGCCTACGTGTTATTCTGAATAGATTCAAGAAATGATCTAAAACAAGTCGTTATTTTTTCAATTTGTTATCATTTATACTTTCATAATTCACATAATGCCAAACAAGAATAATAAGTTAAATATCTTTTTGTTAATCATCTCTACCTATGGTATCCTAGATAAATGCATCATATTACTCAGCTTTTGGGCAATTTTGTACATGTATAAATAATTATATTTTGCTTTGATTTTTATTAGTCCACTTATATTCTAATCTTAGGCTTTGTATTATTCAATAAACTAACCTTGGAAATATTGTTTGAAATAGCTGTTAATTTCAGATGCTTAACTCAGAGAAGTCACCAGTAAGGAAGTATTCAACTTTTTTTAAATGGCTTAGAAGGATATTATATTTGCACATTGATTCCCGCTTAATCCATAAATATAAATTTCATGCGGTGAGCCTTTTACTACTCTAGTCCAGGACAGGCCCAAAGGGTAATTGATCCCTTCCTCCTGAATGCACTCTTTAAAACATGCAAATTTCTTGATCTGGTGCTGAAGTTTATGTTTTCACACAACAGTAACTAATTCCCTGATGGGAAAAGTTATTTAAAATCATGTGTTGTAGGTCATTGGCACTTAAATATCTGAGAGGTGATGGTGAGCATACTAGAACAATTTTTCTACCTTTGGTAATTTATGGATCCACCCCCTGCTTTTGCTGGAAAAAGTTTCTTTTTCATTCAGAATCTGATTTTTTTTCCACCACAGCAATGCTTTTGCCATCAATTTCAATGTGAAAAAATACCTTCTCTGACTTACTTCAATATTACTATCAGTAAAACTTTTTGCCACTGCTTACCTCCTTTGCAAGAGCTTTTGCATCACCTATAACCACAGTTTAGCTTCATTCTCAAGTTTAAAATAGCATAATTTGTGTAAAAAAAATACAAAGTAACGCAGAATTTTTACCTACAGGATAGCTAACTGCCTTTTTCAAGGATGTTAAATAGCACAAAGGTATGAGTATGAGATAAATTATAGATCAAAGCCAGCAAATTAAAATCTTGAAGAAAATGATAAAATAATAAAAATGCAAATAGCTGGCAGAATTGTACACATCTCTGTTTGTAATTGGGTAGAATAGAAACATGACAATATAAGCAAAAGTGACTGGTGTGATATAAAAAATTGGAGAATTTGAGATACAAAAGGGGATAAATAGGTCACATGAAGAATTGTTTTGAAACTATCTTTAGCAGACTCATTTTTGGTTAAGAGATAAAGGAAAAGTTCCTTTAATTTTTAAAGAGAAATGATATAATTAATTAGGAGTTCTTAAAATAATCTAAAACATAATATTGTGGAAGACACAAGCAAAATTAAAGGAAGGATTGTGGTCAGAAATACAGCAGTACTTTACCCAACATGGAGATTATTTGAGAAAAATGATGTTGTTCAACTTTAATAACATTGGGATAAAATCATACACTATGTGTAATATAAGTGTCACATTTATTAAAGCATATATAACCAAATCCTCTTTAGGGAAACCCACACTGGACAAAGGTTTACTATCTAATAAAAGATACCGGAGCTCTTAGAGTTTATAGGTTATAGGAAAAAATGTAATCCTAAAAGTGCTATAATGGCCAACTGATTAATCCGATGTAATTGTTACTAGACCATTTTAATTCACCTCGCCCACTACCAGCTCTGCTCACAGGTGTTATATACATTTCACCTTTTTTTTCAGCATAGGGTAAATTCATTTTAACATTTTTGTGCAAGCTAAAAATTATATTATTTAAGTAATGTAAAATTCCAAATTTAGAAATGAGTAATTTACAGCAGTTGCCCCTTTGTTGGACAACTTTCATTACTAATATATGAGGTATAAACAATTCCTTTTTTACTCTTCCTTGAGGAATTTAATGTATGTACTAATAATTGTGATTTCTCTTTACTCACTACAAATCTTGAAAGATTCCACAATGCACCATCTTCTCGAAACATTTTGTAAATCTGGAACATAAATTGCCTAAAGTGCTAAATATGATGGCTCATCAAGCAAAATTTGTAACTGACACTTAATCCCAATGAGCAGATTTCATTAGTCTTCTGACACCCATGTAACTAACTCTACTGCTTTCATTGATACTGATAAACAATTTTAAGTATTCAATATTTGTTGAGATGTTGGCTAACATAAATTGGGTCAGCATGTATAAAAGTCTCTAACCAGAGTGAGGGACCATTCAAAGGAAATTAAATTGGTATTACATAATAAAGCTGCAAATCAATAGCTTACATATTTATGCAATATGACTGTTTGGATTTTATCATAATGGAATGTTGGCGCTTAAAAAATCAACAGCAGCTTGGGCTACAATTCAAATTAAAATTCGAAAAATTGAATTTTTAACAAAAATGTTATATCTTGCTGTTAAAAATTCACAAGCTCTGAGTTTCCGAAGTTAAATATGGTAAATAGCCTAACTAAAATTTACAGCCCCACTTACTTTTGGCAATTTTAGTAACCCTATCTTTAAAATCCTACTCCAAATCAAACATTTCTGTTAGATGTAAAATCAGTTAATTGTATTTGTCAAATTCAAAGACTAATTACAATTTTTTAGATTAATCCTTAGATAATGCCAAAAAAATAGTAGTGCTATACAAACAAAAATCAAAAATATATTAATAAAACATCCATAATTTGGATTTAAATCTAATGTAATCGAGTGGACGTTTGATGAATGGCAAATGAGATATAGTGAATTACTCATTCTATGAAAAGGAATGACAAGCCAAATTTGGGTCAAATCTGAATGGTCAAAAAATCATCACAAAAAAGTAAAAAGAATATTGACCATTTTTATGCGTTTCGCATTAAAATTCAAACTGAATAGCTTAACATGTTTACATTTCTATAAGGACTCACCTGCATGGCAGCGAATTCGTCTCCATGCTGGAGATATTTTTTGAATTTGGATGAAGCACTACCCATCTCTGGGACAGCGAAAATTGGAAAATAATTTTATTTTTTATCAACTGCAGCAATTGTCAAGAAACACAACTTAAACCGCTTCGTACTCGGTATTGGAAGCGGTAGTTATAAATGTAGAGTGACAAAAACATTAATCCAACGTCAATAACCATCATCTTGCATCCACCTAAAAAGAACGGACCGTAAACAAATTAAGTTCAGTTTATAATTAATATTGACCGGTTAATTACTACCACATCTCTTACACACATATATGCATAGAAAACAATCAAAGATAAAACGCAACTAGAAACATTTCAAATTTGAAATAAAATACTTTATGTTACGATATACACGATTTTTATTTATCGCTGCTATCACTGCTTCAAGAACCCATATTCGAAGTTACATTTCCGACCCAAATTTAATAATCCGCCTAATACTATCACACGACAGGATTGCCTAGAATTTACCGTCCCATTTAACGGCTATTAAAAAATAGAGCATCAACCTATGCATTTTCAATATATTCAGAAACATGACCTAATTTTTCTCTGCAAACCATTTTACTCACACGATGTATCCTCCAATTGTGCGGGTTCGTCATCGTAAATTTATCCTGAACCGTAGGCCTCACGCATTCCAAATATTGAAAATATCTTCGTCGTTTTGGTTTCAGCGATCGATTTCCCTGGGCTTGACTACTAGCGCTAAATTTTACCCATCCAGACACGCAACGCGCTGTTTTCAAATATTACGTGGCAGAATTATATAAACAATAAATTTTATAAGGAATAAAAAGTAGGATACTTTTTATCTTTACATAGCTACAAATACGTTTTCAAAAAGCATTATAAAATATATTATACAGGATTCTTCAAAAACCTTTGTTGGTATTTTTTGAAAATATTCAACCATATCTTACAGCATATAATTTTTATTTTCAAAGGCATGTACAAGATTTATAAATTTTTATCGAGCACAAAATCACAATTATAGAATTTTACAATTTTTTAAGCAAAATTTATGATACACAGAAAACAGCTTTCAATATGAAAAGTAATTGAAGAACTCTTAAGTGCGTGGAACACTTCGTTCCCTAACTTTAGACATTAGTTCATTTTTCAAAGCGGTAGGCAATTCAAGCTGGCAAACATACTCTGGTTGTGACAGACAACTGCGAATCACTTGCATTGCTCTTTCTTTAAGAGTATAAACAGGAATAGTTATACACACAGTGGTTCTTGTCAAACGTCGTACTTGGTCATTTCCACCACGCCTACTACGTGTAATGTTGGGAGGAGGTTGGAACACTTCTTTACTTTTCACTACTAGTTTATCTTGCGTTTCTGAATCTCGAAACAGCCAAGGATGAGACAAATAGGTATTGACATCAAAGAATTCCCCTGGAAGAAGTGTCCGATATTTAACTCGAGACCCCTCGAAATTAATCCAAATGACATCAACCTTTCTCACAGTATTGTTAAGAAATCGAACGTACGCTTTATGATCCGATTTCAGAGAACGGACTTCTTCATTCCGATCTTCTAACTCATCCATGTTGAACGAAATGAGTCTGAACCATGTCTGTTCCACTTGCAATGTTTTTGCAAACGGTTGCACGATTTTATCGCTGTACGTTTTAAGTTGTAATCGCTACGTGTTACTTAAGAGAATTAGTTGACATGACATGGAGCACACTTCTTCTATTTCTTCACTTACAATAATAATACATGAATATATTCATGCCACTCAGAAGGCTTTAAATAGTTCCAGCTGCATCAACGGCAAATGACAGGATGCAACTCGAAAATTGCGGAATCACTTTAAGTGTTACATTTTGGTTCCAGTTGAAATAATACTAAAGAATTATGGCAAATAAAGATAAAAACCCTCAATCCTCGTACAAAAGAGATTACACGCTCAAATAAACAACACCATACCCGAATTTACGTAATGTAATAGGTAATATGACTGACATCTATCGAGAGGATCGAGAGTATTTTCAAACATTGCGGTCTGAAATGCGCCTGCTGGAGGTAACGGTGATATTTATCGAAGGTTTAGTATTTCCCTACGGATTTCTGTTGGTGGTATCACCATTTTCTCACATATCAACAAACATTAAATGAATCGGGTTCAGTGCGATTAAGGTTGAATTATACACAAATTGCAGGCCACCTACTCTATTTTTTATACGTGCATTTACCAAATATAGGAATATTCCCACAATCATTTTTTAAATCTTATATTTCATTTAAGAATTTGTCTTGATATTAGCTAATTATAGGGATGTTTCTACCACTACGCATGATAATGAGTAACCACCTAATATTGCACGATTTCGTTTAACTTAATGAATTTAATATTTTCTCATGAATTCGCCTCATTTACTCTATGAACCGATTGTAAGTCGAATGTCATGTACCTATTTTTATAGTTTAATTCATCATATTACCCATAAGCTGTGTAAATCGTCATAGTAGCACAACTGTAGTGTAACGTATTATGATGACCAAATAGTTAAACGATGATTTGCCTCCTGAAACTTTTAAAATGTTTTAATCAAAAGCAAAACAAAGTATTACATCTTTATCAATGGGTTCATATTATATAAATTAAGCAACAAAAATAAAATATATGTACGCACCACTCGGCCAGACAAAAATATTGGGTAAAGAAAAAGTTCCAATAAAATATTTAAACAAATGTACCTCATGAAAGACCATTAATAATTTATAATGAAAATTATTTTTACATCAACAATTATCTTTGAACAATAAATAGTGCCTCAAAGAATCTGATATATTATCATACATGAAGTTTGAGACATCCTGGATGCACACCATCTCCTTTGTGTGTTGCCAAAAGTTTCAGCATAGCTACTTTACTTCTTGCTCTGCATGCACTGCGCAGTTCATATAATGTGCAAACATTGAGCAAAACACTTTCATGCAAGGCTATCGCAGGGTTTGCTTCTATTGCAGCTTCTGCAACTTCTAGAGCTTCCCGCAATCGTCCCAAATACAGGAGGCAAACAGCAACATTGTTTGAAACCTAATGAGTGATGACAAAAGCATTTTTAAATAATGCATCCCAAATCTGTTTCTGACTTTTACCATAATAATATTATAATAATTATATGACAGATTAATTTATCATATCCAACTTCTTGACATTAAAAAAAGTTAAAAATATGTGATTATCCCATTACATTACATCTATAACCAACAGAGTGGACAATGAAACAACTTAATGGATCAGGCCTACATATACTGATAATTTTAAGACACAAGTTGAAGCAGACAGTTGAGAAATTCAGATAAATTTCACTGGTAGAAATATTCGACAATGGTACAGACAGTG
Organism: Uropetala carovei; assembly: GCA_036926305.1. Classification (NCBI taxonomy): domain Eukaryota; kingdom Metazoa; phylum Arthropoda; class Insecta; order Odonata; family Petaluridae; genus Uropetala; species Uropetala carovei. The sequence continues at coordinate 4,983,080 of JAXCHB010000181.1, read as the reverse complement.
TTGTCTTTAAAATGTTTGTTTTTATCAATAATCCTGATCAACTTCAAACTTTCATGGGTTATTAGTCATAAGTTTACTGACTACAAAAGGTCCATATAATTATATTTTGGGAATTCAAATGCCTAAACAAATTATTTTAAAGGCATTAAGTAATACTAAAAGAAGTTGAACAAATTATAAATATTTACATAACCAGATTAGTCAAAACACTGCTCAAAAATAAAATTCTCTGATTTTTGCTAAAACCAGAAAATGAAGGGTAGGATATAATTATGACAACAATTTTCTTACAATTTAGTTCATACTGAACCAATTTCATTGAAATTACACCAATGTGTATAGCTAAAAGAAACTACACCTATAACCTCTGAGATATGAGAAACATATACCCTTATAAAAAATGCTGGACATACACATAAGCTGTGTAAGCTACAGCTTAGGGCAGAGGTGGGAAAACTACAGGCCACATAAGGTCCATGTGAGCATTTTATACGGCCTGCAATGTCATTACAAAAGCGAACCATGAAATGTAACACAGACAATTACGTATCTTTTTGGTTAAAATTAAAAAAAGAAAACTGTTTCTTGTTAAGTTTAGACGATAAAATATTATTAATTTCACAAACAGAAACTTTTGCATTCTCTCAAGTAACTTCTGATGTGGACCCCTAATGTGGCCCACCAAAGCATTTTCGTCTGTTAATGAGGTCCACCTAAGCAACTGCAACAGTTAATGTGACCCGTCTCGTCAAATGTTTCTCCACCCCTGGCTTAGGGCCTCACAATATGAGGGGCCTTAAAAATAAAAGCCATTAATGCATTTCAAGTTTTATCAAAATCAGATGATAAATGAAGAAAATATGGGAAAAGGGTTCTCTATAAATATGGACATTTTCATTCAAATATGGCGTAAAGGCACCAATACTAATTCCTACTAATCAGACATTCTGAGAGGCCCCTGCCACCAAACAATTGGTGGTCCTGCAATCTAAATATATACTGAAACATCACCTAATGACAACACACCTTTATACTAATAAATAATCCATCACAGTAAAAAAAACACTTTTCCTTCGTGGCTTTTGAAACGATATATTTAATATTTCTGAGATTATTAAATAAAAACACTTCAAGGGGCCCCTGGTGCATTCCAAGTGCGACCCCCCTTAAATCCACCACTGCTGCTACAAATATACTAATACTAATAAATGTGATCTGATGTGAAAACACTTCATTTTAGCTTAACCCATTAAGGAAGGAATTAAATGGCAGAAAATGCTGATTTTGGTATCTCTTTGGAAATAAAAGAATAGAAAGAAAATGTTAAATTTTAATCTCTTAAATTTTTTCCTGAATTAAAAAAAATGTTTAAATAAATTATTTACTTGCTTACCAAAGCTTCTTCTTCCTTAGTTAATGTAGATTCACATGATAAGAGTCTGAGGCAAGAGTTGATGCACAACCCTTTTTTACAAACTGCACACACAAAACTTGTTCTTTTCCTTAATCCCTTCTCCCTATATACGACGCATTCCTTCTGCGATGGTACGTTCTTCTCATTTCTATCGACTTCCTGGATAGTGGCATTCTCTAAAATTATGTGAAGAAGGAGTCCTCACTCTGCACCCAGGCACCTTTCTGCTACTGTAACCTCCGATTATATCTTTGATTATTTCTAAATATAAGTTTTTTAGGGGAAAGTTTGGCTTATTTGTAGCTTGTCTGAAATAAATATATGAATTTACAACTGTCCTGTTAATTAAATCAAACATCATTCATCACCATTTTTTTTATTGAATGTGTAAGCTGTATTAGCTGCATAATTGGTTGTTTCTGTCTAAACCTCCCATGAATTTATTGTACACTACTGCAATGTCTGGGCAACACACTTCCAACTAATAACCATCCTTCTGCTTCCATTCCACATACTGCATTGGGTAAGTGTGTGTCATAACCCAAAGATAAAAAGAATATATTCTTTTTGTCATGCCACCCTAAAGACACAAGTGGGCCGGAGGTAAACCGCTCACAGTCCCCTCAGTTGCTTTCTCTCCAAGCCTTAGTGTTTGACACTAGTTCTTTGGGATAATTTGCTGTTTGTGTTTGCAGTCCCTACAGCTCTCAGACCTGTCTTTGAAAGTTCCAAAACAAGTTAGGAAAGTGTACAGCATATCACAAATTGGCACATTTCGTGCAATGGAGTTTTTGAAAGAAATGATATACCTGTACGTAAGAGAAACACCGTTTTAAAGTTCTTTTCTTCATCATAAATAATCCATTTTCTTCCTATTTAAAAATACTGCATGCATATGTAAGAAAATTAAACGCTTGTTTTTGAGACTGTTTATGTTAGCAACAATGAAGAAGTAACCATGCAAGAAATTTTCAAGTTCAACTCGAATTAAGACATTCTTTTTTGATTTTCTTGATAATGGCTACACCTACGATAAAAATGTGTAGGAAAAGAAATACTCTAATTTACCATTTCTACAAGTTTTATTTGAAAAATAGTTCGATATGAACAATATTTTACAAGATATGACTGAAAGTTCATTTTTTGTCACCAGTAAAGTGGTACCCCTGATTGGCTTACGTGATTAATTTTTGCAATTTCCTTATTATCTTTGATTGTAAGACCTTAATATCAAATTTCATAAAAATCCATTTGGTAGAAGCCAAGAACGAACATGCTGACAGACGGACGAAGATCGGTGCTCATGCTGGAAGTGAAACGCGCTTAAAAAGGTTTGGCGACATAAAAAATCTGTCACCTAAACCCAAATTATTATTTTTAATTGCCCCTTTCCCTGTATACAATTCTAAATGATAAACGTATCCTGACATTCCATCTGCTCTTCCCCACCACTTGAATCCTCTTTTGATTGGCTTTATCGGCATGTATTGCTTCATTGAGGAGCAACCTTTGAATTTGACCACTGCCTCATCCACTACCTGATACTCGGAAATGTTACGGTATTTCTTATAATTGTCATTCAGAATTGGTCTTATTTTATAAAGTAAATCAAATTTAGGACTATCTTTTGGAGGCTGCCTTGAATTATCATTTAAATGAAAGTCCTGGAAAATTGACAGAAGCCTATCCCTTGCCATGACTTCTGACACTCCTACTCGTGGACCAACAGTCTTTGAGGCTGGGAAGGTCATGAAATCCCATCAGGAAAATAATACCTAACTATGCCTTCAGCTCATCTACAGTGAGATCTACCCAATATTTTCTCTTGTACTTGTAGTTGAGACTTTCTTGGTTGCATACAAGTTAGTTTGCATGATGCAATAGTCTAACATATCTTCCGTAAAACATAACATGATGCATTTTCTTGTAATAATGTCTTAGGACCAGGTGTAAACTGAGAAGGATTATTATCTACACTTATAAAACCTCTTCTAGTCCAGATCAATCTGCTTCTTTTATCACATGGAGCTTGCTCTACTTCCTCCTCTTCAGATTAATCAGATGAATGTAAAGGTCGAATGTTTTCACTTTCCCCCTGAATTGCTTCCTCAGGAATATCGCTAACACTATCTACATTACTTTTCACACCATCTTCTGGGATAGAAAGCACAAACTCTAAGGTACGATCCTCAATTCACTTCCTCCTGAGTGCCATTTTCAAAAAAATAAGGGCAAAGTTCAAAGATGCACAAAAAAGGAAACCACAGAGAAAAAAACGTGTGAAGTCTACAGAACAGACCTTCAAACCATGTGCAGCTGCTCAGAACAAAAAATCGGTACAACATACATTGTACAAACTTTCTCATATACTAATGCGTCGTTTAGTTATCTTTAGAAAATGAAAATCGTACGAGCCTGTTTTTAGAAAATCCAATTTTTGTTAAAGTTGCCCAAGAATAAACTAGCCTTATATTCATTCATTGAGAAAAAAAAATATGTAGTATTATTATACATGTATACTCAAGTAACTGTACAAAATTTGATCAAAATCGTTAGAGCCGTTTTTGAGAAAATCGGATTGTTGTTAAAAATGCGTAGAATAAACTACTCTTAATTATTGAGCATGTCAACCATTTCTACACCTACTCTGCTCAGTATGATAAAATGCCTAAGTACGAGATTTCATTCATTTTCGTTCTACCATCTAGGCTCCAGAGCCAGTAACAGACAGATGGCATTGCGAAAACCACTTTTTCGGATTCAGCGACACCTAAAACATGTATTTCCATAAAAACCTCGAGGTCGAATTTTTTTGCGGAAACAATACTTTCTCGATACTTCGTATGAGAAAGTAAAAAAATAAATAAAAGTAACTAAATCACCTCTCACCAGGTGGCAGCATAGGATAGTACCCTAACACCAAAATACAGTAAAACTCGTTTATAACAATCACACCTAAAACAAAATCTTGGCTATAACGAAGAAATGTCTCAGTACCTTGGAGTTTTCCATAAGGGCAGTGGTTAAATTTCTCGGATATAACGAACACACATTTTACGAATTCTCGGCTGCAACAAACGTTTGGTCCCGTGGCAAAAAAATGCCCTATATATAATGAATGTTGGCAAGCGGAGCAATAAGTAATGAATAGTTTCTGCTCCTGTTTACCGTGTACTCATTGGTAGAGAAGTCCAGAAACCGTGCCGACCTCCTCTCCTACCTCCCTCTACCCCTTCCATACCAATTTCCACGCTCCCTTTGTTTTGAAATTGATATTAAAAATGTGAAATTTTTATGTAAATTAATGACCATAATAATAATAATTGGTAATTAAAATAAATTTATTATAAATAAACATATATTGGTAATCGTTCTACACATACAAAAACAATGTTGTAACCATATATTGAAAAACAATGACGGCACGCGAGGAGGGTCATGGACTTTTAAGTACTGATATGAGTGGCATGTGGAAGAAAAATGTTGCAGATCCCTGTTCTATACTTTCTTGAAAAAAGAATCAATGGTCGTTTGACATGCGGCCCTGATGGATGCTGCAGAGAGCGTGTTTTCAAGGCGATGAATTATCCTAAAAACATTATCATCTACGCTCAGCTGACTCATATACTGATGAAAAATTTCCAAAGCTCCCATCCCTTCTGCTTGAGTCATAGGTGGACACTCTTCGTCGTGGTCATCCTCTCCTTCATCGGCGGGATCTCCTTCCAAGTCGTCCCCGTCGTGGGTGTTGAGTATCTCCTCGACAGTCTTCATGGCTGTGACGGGAGTTGAGTCGTCTGCCGACACAAACTTGTTGAAGTTCACAGATGAATATGATATGGGATTTATAGGCCAAAAACTATGTTCATCGTGTATAACGAAGTCACGCTCATATAGAAGCAATGAGTCAGTCCATCAAATATGTAATAAACGAGTTTTACTGTATCGGTGCTCCAACCTTAGAGGGTGAATACCATCATCTTTGTATATAACAATGCTTTCATCCATTCATTTCAGTTTCATGTTTATATTTTCAATGGTCCCTTCAGTCAAAATAATAAATATATTTCTAATTTTTGGAGCCTCTTAAACTTTAAATAGGTTAAGGCCTCAGAAGGCCAAGTCCAACCCAGCTTACAGACACTACTCACCAAGACATTTGAAGGATCAAGCTGTAGAGCCTTCTGAAAATACGTGAGAGCTTCTCTAAAAGCATTTTGTGCTACTGCCACTAGGCCTCTATCAATAAGCTCACAAACTTCATCTGCTTTAGTTCCAATAGATGCTTTTCGAGCCAGGGAAAAATGGTGCTCAGCACCAGCCACATCTCCAAGTTGTAAGAGTAGGCGTCCCAGGGCAGATCTCAAAGCTCTTCCATTTCCTTGCGACTCTGCCTCCTCCACCATGGGCTGTAAAGTCTTCACAGCAAGTTCATAATCCTATGGCATAGTAAACAACTGATTGAGTCTTTAGCATTTAAAAAATTTAGTGTTTCTATTTCAAATTCAAAACTAACTTTTAGTCCAATTTGTAATATTTAAATCGTCTTCCCATTAAAATTTTTAAAAAATTTTCCTTTTTCTTAGCAGACATCCACATGCCACAATGGCATCATAATTCTAACTGCATTTAAAATCCTAAAAAAATGCATCTAGGAATTTAAACAGACCACTTTAAGGATTTTTGATTATCTTTGTTATAACTTATGACTTCCTATCCATGTACAAAGTTTCTGCTCAAAATTCTGAAAAGTATGAGATAGATGGACAATAATCATAATATTCCTAATGCAATTACAAAAACAAGACAAAAATATTATAAGTTTAAGATTTTCGAAGAAGTAAATGTATTTGTACCAAATACAGTCACCGTAAATTGAAATTAAATGAATTTGGTACCTAAAAGTAACATCATAATTATTATGGATGTACACGATAGATTTTAGAAAATGGAACTAAAAAAATTTAAGCAGTAGTTAAGAGCTGAAAGAAATAACCTTCACTAGAAAATACTGAAAAAGGTTTCTAAATTACTCTGCATTTAAGAAAGTTCATCATTACATGACGAACTAGGTGAGAGTTGAAAGGTCCACATTAGAAGGTTGCTGAATGGTCTCCAAAACCTCGGCATACAACATTGGTATTTAGCCAGTTCAAACTGTATTAATGCATCAATAAGTCCTCAAGGAAGCAGAAGTAATGTTAGGTCTAACCTGACAGAATTGCAAATGGTTGAGTTTATAACACAAAAACATCTACGTTTAATACCTTTGCATACATTGCACAATTGGTGACAGAAAATAGAACTCGTTTTCTTCGCTCTGACCAAAGTTGAAGAGATTTGTTACGGTCATCTTCAGTCAATGGAAAGTGGCTTCCATCCTCACGAAGTCCTCTGCGTAGGTTATGAAGGATCTATAAAAGATATATAAGATGCAAGCCATTTTTAAAAACAATTTTTCTCTTCCATATTTTTTCATTAAACATGCCTAATTGATAGAATTTTTGTAAATGTTGTTACATAATTATTTTATACCTCTGTTTCCACAGAATAATTTATTGTTGTTGCACCACATGGCAAATTATGATCTATAATTGTTAATTTTGCACATATACTGATTTATTCTCTTGAAGAGAAAATAGCATTATGGTATCATAGGAATGCTACAAATTCATATACTAGGGATCCCCTACAATGCAGTACCTGTGGTTCATGTCACTCAATCACACTATAGATGAAAATGCATTTAAACAAGACCGTTTAAAAATTGCAAAGCACCATGGTATTAGTTAAAATTATGCAGACATAAATATAAACTGATGAAAATGGCCTTATAAATGGATAAACCACATGCTAGGATGTAAAAAAAGTGATTTTGGTAAAAAATTAAGATAATATGTCATACAAATAAAAATAAACTATGTATTTTCCACAAAAATAGTTTATTTTTATCCGTACCATGAGTAAATTTCACAAAGCGGAGCTTGAATTTATTAATGAGAAAATACTTATCGCTTAAAATTTATTTTTTTATGAGTTGTGCAATGTAAACTTTGAAGAAATAAACCATTTGCTCAGTAAAATTTGAGATTTCCAATGTCTGTAGCTGTACACAATGTTACTGCTTTGATGTATTTTTTTAAATTTACACATTTACATTCATGCATGCTGGGCACAGTGCAATTGTGATAAGTCATTGACATCTGCAGGAAGATCTGGTCTTGGAGTAGTCGCGTTACAGAATCATTATATTAATGCTTAGTGCAAAGCAAATGAACTGCAGAATGAAAGCCAGAACTTTACTTCATCTTCTATGAATAATTTTTTAGTTTTATTTCAAATTAGCCATATTTCTACGTAAAAAGTAATGTTGTTTGCAGGACCGGAATAAGCTGTACACAAAACACCCAATTGTGCGGGGCCCAGAGGACAAGGGGGCCCATAGTAGGCTGACCCAATCTCATTTTGTCTCACTGAAATCCTTTCTAAGTGTTGCCACACATATCACAAAGTTTGTAATAATCCTTTACTTGTTAAAATTTTACTATTTTGGTGAGGCCTTAAACGTGTTGTGCGTGGGACCCATGGGTCTCTTAATTCGGCCATGGCTGTTTGTGAAGTCACATCTGATGTCGTCATCTTCAGCACCATTACTTGTCTCAGCTAATAGCTGAGACAAGTAATGGTTGAGTTGTAAAATGATGGTTTTGTAGTTATTATAGTCTGTGTACATAGTGCATATTATATATGGTAACAAGCACATACAACATTTTTGGCGCGTTTTGCTTCCAGCATGAGTGCCTATTATTGTCGGTCCATCCATCTGTCTGTCTGCCCGTGTGTCTGTCCGTCCGTCTGCATGTTCGTTCTCAGCTTCTACAGAACAGATTTTCATAAAATTTGATATTACAGACTTACAATAAAATATAATAAGAAAATTGCACAAATGAATCACGTACTCCAATCAGTGGTACCACTTTACTGGTGACAAAAAAGTAAATTTTTGTCATATCTCGTAAAGTATTGCTTATATCAAAATATTTTTCAAATAAAAGTTGGAGAACTACTTAAGAAGAGTATTTCCTTTCCTAAACATTTTTATCGTAGGAGATGATGTAATCTAGAAAATCGAACAAGAATGTCTTAAATTGAGTTGAACTTAGAAATTTTCTTGCATGGTTACTTCTTCATTGTTGCTAACATAAACAATCTCACACACAAATGTTTAATTTACTTATGTGTGCATGCACTATTTTTAAATAGGAAGAAAATGGATTATTTATGATGAAGAAAAGAACTTTAAAATGCAATTTCCCCTATGAACAGGTATATAATTTCTTTCTAATACTCCACTGCACGAAACACGCCCATTTGTGATACATTGTACACTTTCCTAACTTGTTTTATAGTCTGTTCACTACCTAAAGTCTCTTGGCCTTCATAGAGCAAGTAGCCAATCATGAACATTTCCCCTTCCATCACCCCTCACAACTTTCGTGCAGGAGAGCAGATACCGGTGCACGTTGCCAGCTCTTGCGAATTTTTGCCTTCAGCTGATATACTACGCAATTTCTAAATAAAATACTTCCCATCCTTCTTTTTGATGCGGGCTTTGGACGGCGGTAGAAATGGCAACGCAGGCCGATGTGAACTCTTCGAGAGCAGGAGTGAGACTGGGTTCCTCCCCACTACCTTCCCAAACAAACCGTCTTCAAGGCCAAGAGACTTTAGGAAGTGAACTGACTATAGTAAGGAAATAGTTTATATTTTCGGACATATTTTTACCAATAAATCATACATTTCAATGCATTTCGATAACATTCCTTTAAATAATGTTTTTCAAAACAAAAATAAGAATTATTATTTAGTGTTAGTTGTCTGAATCTTAGCCTCTGAATTCATCATTACTGTCCTCAAATAGTTCGTTGGCGATTCTGTGTTCTCTCTCATCGTCTACGTAAATGGCGTCACCGAGAACGCCACCTTCATCCTCATTATCCACTTCGGCGAAATCATTGTCCCATATGATGTCGTCTTCAGAACCATCCATGGCGTTTGTAAGGCAATACTTTTTAAAGCCACGCTTTTTAAGAAAAAATCAATGCAAGTTGCGGGCAACAAATATTATTTTACATACCTGGACCAGCTGGTATGAAGACGATGAAAGATGAAGACAGAGATATTCACGTAAATTATCTCGCTCAGTGGCAAGGCGAGAACTGTTATTCCAACTGACCAGATTATTATAAAATGCGATATGGAGACATGTTTTTATACATTGTGTCGATCTTTAAAGTGAGAATCAAAACTATATAGACGTAAAGTTTTCGTAAACACACACATATCTCGCTCGGCGGCGAGGTGAGAACTGTTATTCCAACTGATCAGATTATTACACAATGCGACATTGAGACGTTTTTATACACTGTATCGATCTATAAAGTGAGTCAAAATATATAGACGTGAAGTTTTTGTAAACACTCGCACATATCTCACTTGGGGGCAAGGTGAGAACTGTCTTGATACTGCTAATAACCAAGTGAAAAATTACAGTGATCTTTTTACAAAAAATGAGTTGAGTGTTACACATGGTGATAAGACAATTTTCACATTTCACTAGTAAAAACATGGGTGTGTATTATATAGGGTGCGTATTATAATCGGAAAATTATGGTATGTTTAAGACATGATGAAAAATACTAGAAATATGCCCTGAAAGGATAAAAATTTTGGGGTTCAAGTGTAGTTTAATTCAATCCAAATGGAGAGTTTTCCACTTTGACAGCTGAGACACCCAGAGATTAGTGGCTAAAGGGTTAATAACTCACTGGTTCTGGTGACATAATGATATAGAAGGAGATAATAGGTATACTCAGAGCTGGGACAAAGGTGAGGCAAGTGAGGCACTCACCTCAGGCACAAGAATGTTGTGAGTGCACAGATAAGGCCGATTTTCAAGTTTAGGCATTCATAGGTGATGCAATGTCGATGCGAAAAGACAGTTCCCAGTGTGTTTAGCATTTTCTATGACTATACATAAGTCACAAGGCCAAACTTTTAATAATATATGTCTTTATCTTCCTAAACCTGTATTCAGCCATGGATAGCTTTATGTAACACTCTCAAGAGTCAGATCCTTTGATTCACTTAGTATTATAACAGATAATCAAAATCAAGTTTTAAATTATGTTTATAAAGAAATTTTCCAGTAAATTTGATCCGTGTGTTCACAGTATTTTGATAAATATATTCTAGATGCATATGTTATGAGCAGGTATAGCTAGTTCTACTAATTTCTAGATACACTACTGATTTTGCTTGCTCTCGGCTCTTAAAAAAGGTGACAAGCATTATCAATACTGCCAAATATAAAATCAGCCACCCCTTTAGATCTCCTACAATTAATACATGATTATTCTCTTGTAGAGTCTTATCCGAATAGAAAGTCTGTTTACGAATTTTTTTTACACTACCGGTCACTGTAGCTTCTTGCGAAAGAAGTTTCAGTAAATTGAAATTAATGAAAAATATTTAAGATCATTAATAGGACATGACTGGCTGTCCACTATGTCCATTATTTCTATAGAAAATGAAATTGCACAAAATATAAATTTTGTGAATATAATCGATGAATTTGCAACCATGAAAGCAAGAAAAATTCAATTCTAAACTCTAATGCCATTTGTTGGCAATAAGCTGACAATATAATGAATATTAATAAACTAGCGTAATTCCCGTTGAAATATCAACAGAAGAATTATAGATAGATTATTAATATTTGCATTTTAAATAATTAATAGCACACTATTATATATAACGTAGGGAAAATAATTAAATTCTGTGCACTTAACGTTATGATTGTTTTAAAATTGTACTTTGTACTTATGAAGAAAGAAAGCTTACTCGAATCCTCAATAATGTTCTCTGTTATTATGTAAATAAAACTCTTTAAACAATTTAAATTAAAAACTAACTAATTAATCAATCGGCGGAATAATTTCTTTGAATACTATCTGAACAAAAACAAATCACCAATTTATTTCAACATTGTAAACTGTTCTCTTGACGACTGAATGGATCATTGTAATGGAGATCCTTATTGACAAAAAATAAACTAATTGTTTATCGTAGAAACCATTACATAAACAAACATAAGTGTTTATTATATATTCCCGTCGTTTTCACTGAAAGAAAGGTGAGTTGTTGACGTACATGTGGCGCCGACCTATCGGACCGAATGAGAACTACATTTCGCTGTCAGCCATCTTGCAATCCTTACAGAACAACGTTTTTATTACAGAGAATAATTTTCTACATCCGTGGTACGTAAACAAAATAATAATAAAATTTGGAGTTTCAGCTTGCACTTTACATATTTTTGTTTTTGCATAGTCGCAAATAAAATGATATGTACATACATAAAATGTAAATTTTTTTATATGTATTTTTGAAATTATGGTGTTTTTCGAATAAATTGCCTCATTATTAAAAATAAGTCATCCATTATTAAAAATAAATTCAAAAAGTTAATCTAACATTAAAAGCAAAGAAATATATAGGTGGCTAATGTCCGAAATTGGCTAATGTCGAAAATGTGTGTGGTGGGAGGAGGGGTGCAATACTGAATGACTGCCTCGGGCACAGAAATGCCTTGTCCCGGCTCTGGGTATACTTATGAGCTAGTTACAGCAAACAAGTTAATATGTTTAAATTTTACCATGTAGTTTCCTGCAAACTTGCAGCAAATGAATACATGTCACAAAATTTCATTAGTCCAGGGAAAAAACATAAATATAATCCCACTATCTTTTTTCTTCCTTAAGCATCATTACTGAAATAGGAAATGAAAATAAACCAACCTTGTCAACAGTGGCCAGGAGGGCATAAAGATGGTCGAGGGCTCGTTCACATCCCCCTCCACCACTACCAGTTGATGGTAGGTAAGCAGGGAGTTCTGCAACAAGAAGGCGAAGAGCAAATGGAGCCACAGAACCTGCACGATCACCATGCAACTCTGGGCGAAAAGCAAAGTAGAGATCAGGTCTGTCTAAACATGGATCAAATGCAGCAGCTTCATCTGCAGCTGCACCAAACATTCGCAGACGAACAAGAAGAGCAAGTCGTGTGAACCAGAGCTGAAATGTCATAAAAACATCTTATTTAATTAATTGATACACTGATAAAATAAGGATGTTTTATATTGAAATTTCATTTAAAAGTATGTAAAATAAAGCCACAAAAATAACATCTATTTTCACTTGAAAACAGAACAAAAAATAAAATTAAGATTAGTATAAACGTAACAAAAATAACTAAATCACTTCAAAATTTACTGAGAATTAGAGTCTGTGTCCCTCCATTCTTTACACATCAACATATCCTGTATGGCTCAATCACCTGCTTTGCAGGCTCTCTGAGTAAATGTAAGATGAATATATGATTTCACCAGATCTATTCTTGACTTATAAACAATTTTCACATATATAATTACTTCTGCCTGAAGGAAATTTATGACATAAATAAATAAGCAGCCATCGTAAGAAAATTAACAATATAAGAATTACCATATCCATTTTGCCGCAATGCAATAGGCCAAAAAAGTTGTGGCTTTTAATACAGTCGAACCTCCGTACGAATTCCGATATAACGATAAACCCGGATGCAGCGATAAATTTTCACGGTCCCGGCATATTTCCTATCTTTCTAATGTTAAATGTCCTTCAGTATAACGATGAGGAAATTTTAAAACACCCTGTTACACCGAAGCTCCTGTCGTCCGATCGGTTGTGGAAATTCCTTCGCGATGATGAGTCAACCCTGAAAAACCACCCTCCCCCTCTGCTTGAGTTCCTAGGAAAAAGTGAAAGGCCAGCCCATGCATTCCACCCTCACCCCTATTTTGCCTCCTTAGGCGAGCATAGACTCGTCGAGTATGAAAACGCGTGCTAATTGCCTAGTGCTGGGCAATAAGTCTTTAGAGTGGTTTTCTTGTGTGCGTGCCTGCATAGAGAGATGGCTTGTGCTCAATGTAAACAAATAAGTTTAGAAACCAAGTTAGCAGCATTTCAAAATCTGGATGGAGGATGAAACAGACAGACGTTGCAAAAAAGTATGGATTCACGCAATCAACGTTGGCTACATTCATGAAGAAAAGAAAAGAAATCGAAGAAAGTGTTGCTAGTGGTAAATTTGACCCTGCGCATAAGCATTTGAAGACGGCAGCTGCAGATGACGTGGATAAAAAACAATGGCATACAAAGGGGACAAATGCAAGGGAGGGAAGCAGTCAAGGCTACGCCTCACAGTTCTACTCTGCACCAATGCAACAGGAACCAAGAAGTTGACTCCCTTGGTCATCGGCCGATCTCCAAAACCCAGATGCTTTAAAAATGTGAAAAGCTTGCCAGGTAAGAAAATGAAATCCAAATCGGAACACATTTAATTACGTTCTGACTTTTTATTTCCAAGCAGGTGCGTGACATGATTTCTAGCAGCTGGTGGGGTGTTGAGGAGAAAACCATTGAAAACTGTTGGGAAAAAACGCAGCTGTTTGCCAGTGATGAGAGTGTTACTTCAGATGAAGAACCACAAGATGATCCACAGGAGGTTTTGAAAATGTACGTTAAAGCCACTGGAAAGGAAATCGAAGTGTCCGCTGATGATTACGTGATGGTGGATGACAGTGTCTCAGTGTTTCCAGAGTGCAGTGATGAATTCATAATCGGAGAACTTAAAGGGGGAAATGAGGAAGAAGGTTCTTCAGACGACGATGATGTTCATGCTGTTCAAGAAATAAAAAGGATTCCTCCATTTCTGGAATTGGTTGGACACTTGGAAGTCATCCAGCATATCGTAAGTTCACTTCAGAGTGTTTCAAGGGAGCACTTGATTGCTCTGGAATCCCTAAGAACTTTGTTTACTAAAGAAGTGTTAAAAAGCAAAACACAGAGCAAAATTACTGAGTTCTTTTCCAAGTGTAAATAAATGCCAAAACAGGAGTTCCTGTAAATATTTAATGAGTAAAATTGAGTTTTTATGCTTTATTAATTCCTTTTTCTTTCTTTATCAGCAACCTCTTTCAATTATCCTCTATAGTGCATGAAAATTAGTTGGAATTTTACAACCCCTCAATATAACAATAACCCTGCTATAGCGATATTATTTTTCAGTTTCCTAGAAAATTGTTGTATCGAGGTTCAACTGTAATAGGTATATTTGCAGAACAAAAGTATAACATTTTCCTGCAGAATACAAATATACTTGCTAGAATGATAAAAGAGCTTTTTGTGGAAAGGATTCTAAAAACTGATAAAATAATGAGAAATTAGAAAATGCTTCCTAGTTGATAACTGTTCAGTGCATATGGTGGATATTCAACTGGAAAATATAAAGCTGTAGATTTTACTGCCAAATGTACCACACTTTTACAGCCAATATTCCAGAGCAATATTAGAAATGCAAAAGTGAATTCCCAGTGCTGCCTTGTCAAGAAAATAGTACTTGATGTTAATCATATATAAATGTAGCATGGAAATGATTACAAGTAGCTGATGGGATGTCAGTGAAATGACAATTTCAAATTGCTGAAAAAAAGTCTGGCATTATATTTTCATCTTAGACAGCAGATGTCACTTATGAAGACTGCAGTGTTATGGGCAAGATCTAGAAAGACGTACCATATCTGTCCGAATACAATTCGATGTTTTTTGTCAAAATCTATCATGAAAAAATCACCCCTCGGCTTAAATGCGAGTCCAAGGAAAATTTGGGTTATGGTTAAATCTCGAAGTCACCCATAGATGGCAGCATGTCTCTCATTGCCGTCGCGTTCAAATGACAGTACTATATTTTTCATAAAGTAAATATCTGACCTACGATGAATATTAATGAATAAATAATAAAGGCTAGAATATTGTTACCGTTTAAAGCTGGGTTTTTCACATTATTTGAGTGGTCATATTATTTGCATACATTGACGATGCAGACGCAAAATGTGTTGATGGCTTTGAATGCTCAAGTGTTTGAATTTTGGTAAAACTTTACATGGAACATGTATAATTATAAAAATGCAATTTCTTAAGGCAATGTAAATGCTACTTTCATTGGAAATAGACTTGGTTGAACAATTTCTTGGCGAGATCGCTGTTACTATATTTGACCTTTTGTGAAAATGAAGATGAATGAAATTATTGTCACTGAATGTGGAACATTATTCAACAACGCAAAATTATTAAATGTCAACAACTAAACCAATTCTCACTCATTTCTTCGATCTCGAATAATGTATTCTAAGCCGTGCATGAATGCCCGGCACACTTCAGCATAAAATCTACGAAATTTACGTTTTTGTCAAAAAATTGTGGAAATTTTTGGGGGGTCGGCTTAAATCCGGGATCGGCTTCTATTTGGGCAGATACGGTATACTCCAAAATTTAAACTTAATACTTCCATAACATTTGAGGAGAATTTAAACTTACACTAGCTGTAACTGCACAATGTTTGCATGGATTTTTTCAATTAATTTATTAATAATAATGTGAATCAATTAATGGCACGAATGATATCCCCATAGAAAACTATTCTATTAAAGACATCTTTTACTATATTCTTGCATTATTGAAACATCTACCTCTCTCTCCACTCCCTCTCTCCCTCTCCTACACCCTTCCATCTTTCTCCCTTCCACCTCTCTTTTTCCTTCTCTCCTTCTCCCCCTCCATCCCCTTCTCTCCTTTTCCCCTTACCCTGTCTTCACTTAAAAGGCTTATAAAATAATTTTATGCTCGTAAGATATATATGGTTTTACAACAATAGGACTTCGAGAACGACAATGTTGGTCATCAAGGTATTTAGCATTAAAATGGCAAATTTAGTACAAATTATGTACATTAAACTTAAAATGCAGGCGATTTCAAATCGTAAATGAAAAAAGAATATGAAGAAGAATCCTTGATCATTTTTCTTTAAAACGTACCAGTTCCAAAGCTTGTATGCCAATATTTCGAATTTATATGAGCAAATGAATGACAGCCTGCATGCTGAAAAGTCGAGTTTTATGTGTTATCTTATGGAAAATATAAATGATTCCTAGGATTCAAACCTGGGGCTTTATGAAAATGAAAACAGTTTTCCAGAGATATCCTAGTTAATAGAAACAAAATGCTGTTTATCACATATCTCTACCACAAACGGTTCTCAAGATACAAATGGGGACAGACGGATGGACAGACATTCAGAGGCGTAGCGAGGGGTGTGCAGTGTAGTGTACACTTAGGGTAATCACATGTCCTGTATTTTAATGCAATGCTCGGAATGAACCCAGACCGCACATGTATCGAAAATATCGGCGAATAGTTCCGAATTGTATTATTTTCCTCCCGAGCGTCCCGTTTAGTAATATTTTCTATTTCGTGTACTTAATTAATGTGATTTAATGTAATGTATGAAGAGTTTACAGAAATGAACCCACTTTTACGAAAAGTTACAAACGAGATTTCATCTCTCCTAGATAAACGGAATGTTATATTAAAATCTTGCAAAAAAAATAATTTTGTAAGCTGATGCAAATTATTAAGCCAGTACCAGATTATAAAGCTCTTGTGGAAAGAATATTTTCTTTATGTTGTAATAAATGGAATGACAATAGGAAGAGATTTTACATAATTGCAGCAAAAGCAGAGCTGCAGGTGAAAAGCAACTATCTTTATTGTAAAGACTTTTATAATTATGTTCTTACTAATGAAGATCTACTGAAGCGCAAAAAATCTTACGAGAAATATTGTTTACTTCTTACTGTGACAAAAACTATTCTTTGTGAATATGTTCTTAGTATTGTGTGCAATTTAGTTTTATTATTCAAGAATAAATGTTTTGTTCTTTTTATTTGCTAGGCGTTTATATTGTGTAGATTTGTTTGTAAAAAATAATTTTTTCCTTATATATTTCAAAGAATATTTTTGTCTTAATTTCAGATTTAAAAAAAGTCCCGTAAAATTTTTAATAGTCCGGTTTTTTTAAGGATCTGTTTCTTAAAATAGTCAACCATATGTGGTCACCATAGACACTCCACAATTCAAGTCACCAAGATTAGCTACGATATTTTGAAAATACGCTGCAGAAGGCCTTAAAATTGATGGTGCTTATTACAGACCATATCTATCGCTTGGGTTTTGTCCGAAGTCTAATCCCAAATCCATGCTATATCGTCACATGTATGCATAAATAAGTCAGAATGCTCTCTATGAAGCAAACAGTCTTGAGGGTCTTGATATTACATTTTCTCTTCGGTCAGCACATTTAGTTTTAGTTTACAAACACAGGAGCCTTTAAAATCTTACAATTAGAAGAAACATGTCTAATTTGTGAAGCACACATGGAAAAAATCTTATCGCATCAGCAGCTAAAACTTTGTGGGTGACTCGCATTTAGGTGTATTTGCTACCACCATAACTACGGCAACTAGGGAATCCAAATCCTCAGATTTTGAACTACCCGGGTAATCGAGTACTTCTTTTGCGAAATACCCGGGTACCCCAGTATCCGGGGTAATTTAAAAAAATATTATTAAAAAACATTATTTATTTTTCATTCATGAAATAATATTTAAGAAATGCAAGGCCATTTAAGGTATACATTTTTAAGTTGTTTCAGATCTTAGTAATGAAGTTTGAAGCTACTGAGAAAACTCTCTCGCTAGCTGTTGAAGTAGTATGAATTGTTATCAAAGCCTGGAACAATTTTTCTGTGCAATATCCTCTTTTGCCATGATTTCCTTTAATCAATTTTAGTTCCTTGTCCAATGCTAATTTTGTTGAAGTTTCTTTCGGAATAGCCATAACAGATTGTATGTTTTCTGCAGCTCACCGTACACAGAACTAGCAGAACCTTCATTTTCCATAGCTGGTTCTTCTTGCTCATTTTCATGTTCATCTACACCAAACAACCTCTAAAATTATCTTTTGCCAATGATTTGATTACATTTTTTGAAGAATATATAAAATGATCATTAAATTGGGAGTTAGGATAATTGCAACTCTGAAAAATAAACAACAATGACACAATATCTTTGTTTCGTCTTTCATCAATTCTTTTTTTTAAGGCATCAATCATTTCAGTAGCGAGATCCGTATCTGCTTGTTGTAATTTATTCAAAAGAAAGATGCAAACTCCTTCAGCTTTCAGTAAATTGCAGTCCTCTTTGCTTAACTCCTTGACAGCAGGCTCGACAGGTTGCAGAACTTCCGATATATTCTTTAAAACATTGATATTTGCATCTTTACATTTTTGCTGGTCAACTCCATCAAAGCCTTGTTTATGCAGTTATTCAAAATTCAAAAATGATTTACCATAGGAATAATGGAGTTCCATCGAGTCTTGCAATCAAGTAACAATCGTAGTTTCTTCCCTTCTTGTGCCAGCCCATGCTTTTGAAGAACAGATTCTTACAGCAGATTTTTTGAAAAATTAAATGTTTACAGATCTCGAGAGTATCCTCGCCTCTGAAGGCGTAAACGAAACTCTCAATAGAGAATATGCAACTTGATACTCAGTCAAATTACCCGGGTAGTCGAGTACTCGAAAAAGGCTTCAAAATTCCGAGTACCCGGGTACTCGATACTCGAGCTTGGACTCCCTAACGGCAACGACAAATTCTGAATCCCAGTGAATGGCTTGTAGCTCTGCTTACTACATTTATTTGGTGGTATTGGACTGGTGGCGCTGTTATAAACTAGGTACCACTGCAATCTTTTGTTGGTGTTCGAGGGAGCCGCCAAGTTGCGTGAGAGAGCGACAAAATATGGCTCATCACATTCACATTTCTATGAATACTAATTATCTCTTGTGTATCAAACATTTAAAAACAGTAAACGTACTACAATTTCTTCACCTATGAGAAGATCCGGGTAAAATTAGGAAATCTCCGGGTCATTGACGAATTTTAGGTGGCAACCCAGGTTGCCACCTCTTCATATCTCACCCGAAGTTATTAATCATTCTTCGGATTACACTCTTGTTTTGCCTATATATTTCCTAGACTGGATCTCCCTGGAACTTGGTGGCAAGAAAAAAGGTCATATGGGCCAGACTGGGAATATTATCCCCCCTTAGGGGCGCCAAAAAGATGCCTTGCCCCCGGGCGCCGAAGACCCTAGTTACGCCACTGCAGACATTTGCAAAATTAGATAAAGTATGTTAATTTAGAAACCACCCCTCTGTTGATGTAGTTTTCCAACATGGAGAATATTATCCATCCAGGTCTGGAAATGAGTAGTCACTCTGAGGAGGACGAGGTAAAGTCAATGACCTCATTTGAATGTCAAGAAATTTAAAATATTTATTTTGAGATCTGATAACTTGTCAAACAAATTATTTAATTAATTCATTTGATGACATGGAGAAATATGCAAAATGCCTTGTTAAAAAAAGTGAATCACGATAAAATATTTGTATATTCTAGGAAGCAATAAAGTGTGCTATAAATGATTATACAGGCGACTCCCGAGATTCGACCGTTCGAGATTCGACCAACTCGGGAATTCGTTCGGTTGAATCGACCCAGCCGATCGATTGGTCGAATTAGAAACTAGTTTACACGAAGTAATTTTTGGCCCGCCTGACCATGAGAGGTTTAGTTTCAGTCTAGACATCGTTATTTCTGCTCTAATTGTTTGAATTTGTGCTGATTTGACATTCAACTGTTCAAGATTTCACCACGTTTTCAGGAACGCATCCCTGTCGAATCTTGGGAGTCGCCTGTATTTCATTTTTTTTCGATTTTCTGCATCTAGTAGGCATTTACAGTGTAATGTATGTTCTGTATAAAGCAGAAGAATGCATGTTCAGTAGACATACATTGTATTGAGACTCCAATGTATGAAGTATTTATATATGTTCATCTGCCACGTGCAACCTGGCATGAGGTTGGCACTTATAATCAGGGGCAGATACAGGGCTAGGCAACCTAGGCAACTGCCTAGGGCCTCGTGCCTCATAGGGGTCTTACACCTGGCACCTAAAACAAACAAGGAAAGAAACAAGTTGATGGTGAGGCACGCTTGAAACATCATCATTTATATGGAGAATAGAGTCGAGCAATTAAAAGAAACAGATCTGGAGAGAGGAAGAAATAAACACCGAGCGTGTGAAGTCGTACATGCAATGCCGTCGTGAAGAGAGTAAAGAGAAATAGATCTCAACACTCTCACTTAGAAATCCAAAATGAAAACAGAAATTTAATTGCACTGCTGTTTTCTGAACGTAAATTGTACATCAGATGGAGGGATGTGAAGTTCTCACCAGATGTACAATATGCATCAGCTGGTGTTGAGGAGTTAATAAATCAGCAGCTGATTATTATAAGTAAAAGAAATGTTTATAATGAGTTTGAAAAATCCCAGCATAAAGAATTAGTCATACGCTGTAGATGATGAAGACGATCATTGTAAAAGAGAACTGGAGTTTTGGAGGATTTGGTAAGTCGGACTTCACTGGTCCTCATACTTGGTTCGTCATTCCTGTGAACCACCAATAGCTAAGTGGCGTTATTTAAGGGCATTTATTGTATTCATGAATCATTATCATAAATAAAATCGTTATTCTAATATAACTAAAATGTTTAGTCTAGCATTATTACTTTAAAAAGAATAGTTAACTCCATTTAAATATTAAAATGTCAGGGAGAGATTGCATTAGGAAATTTCTCTGTGAAACTCATGCTCGCTCCTTTTTCATAGTCTATCAACAATGATTGAGGATTGAGCTGAGGTCGAATCTGCAACAATCTACTGGAAGCGGTCATATGTTTCCTTTGTCTTATTAGGCAAAAGGGCAAAAACACGAGGAATGCTGAACGAACCTTCTTGGACATGAAGGCAATACAATTGATAATAAATTTCTGGGCAAACTTTAAAAGTCCCATCCCCTGCCCAATTTTGAAAGCAAGTCAAGCCATCCAAGCCTTGATCAGTGGCAAAGATGAGCATTCTTTCTTCGTCATCGATGCCACTATCACTTGCAAGGAATCTTTCACCATTGGAGAGAGTACAGTAATCCTCCGGTATTTCAAAGTTATTTCTTTGCCTAGGTATGGGCGGAGCTTGTTTTTCTTTTTGCCTCCAACAACGAACGTTCCTTCCAGTTGCAGAGGTGGAAGGCATTTCTGCCATGGAATGTTCATTAAGTTCTGATAAAGATTCTGCAATGAGAAATCTAGACGGTTTTTGTGATAATAATGCAGATTCTTTCAGATCAGAAACAGCTTTTTGTGCTCTAACTAGTGCATTAGAAGAACCATGGGTACGTTCGCTGACCCGGTTTGTTATTTCATTATTCTCATCTGCATGAACTCTTGCTTTGCATGATCGTACGGCACATCTCCAATAAGTTTTCGTACCATCTTGTGTTAACGTCAGTCGGCTGCTGTTGCATGCGGTATTAGTTTACTTCACAAATTGCCTTTACTTTTTGATTTACCCTCGTATTTAAAACAAATCAGTTAATTTTGACACAACTAAATCCTTAATTTCCTTAAGTTCTTCTTAAACTCTATTTTTGACTGGGTGTGGCCCAAAAAGAGGGCAGAATTGAACTATGTGGCCCGCAATGTTTGCAGCAATTGGTCATGTGGCCTTTGGGCAGAAAAGTTTAGGCACCACTGACCTAGGGCCTCACACCCTCTAAGTCCACCTCTGCTTTTAATGTACAGTGACAATGTCTCTAGCTTTGTTTAAATTTTCAGTTACACCCAACAACCTGTCAATTAACTAAACAGCCAGCAGTGATAGAATCAACGACAACGCCAGCATGAGAATCGCTTCAGACCACTGCAACATGGTCAAAATGTCGAGTTAAAAATGCTTTCTACCTGGCCTCTCCTGAAAGCACCTAATAATGCTGTTTGCTGCATCCAAGAGAATTCCATATAATCAAAGTTTTGAATAAAACATGAAATACGCATATCAATAATGATTAAACTGAAAAATCAGAATGCTCTAAAAGCCATAATATCTGTTATCAAATGTGATTTGCAATAACATTTCTTCAAACTAACTAGAGACTTACTGAGCATGACTTTTGGCTGAAAATTTTCAAGGATAAAGAAAAGGGCTTATTCTTGAATTTCTTCAAAATGATGACTAATACCCTCATTATGGCATTGCTATCCAAATAAATACAAAGCTAGTTTTACGTTCAAAGCCGTAGAATTCAATAGCTAACTGTGCTGCAGCAAGGGAATTGCAAAAGGCCAAATGTGCCGTGACAACAAGCAGTGGTTAATGGTCTGTAGTTACTATTTTTACACTTCTCATATATGTGGATCTTAATTTTCTGAAATATTTCTTTACTCTTCAACAGTCAACATATAAGACAAAATATGTGGTAAGTAAGGAAAAAATTTCTTAAATACCTGCAAAGAGTGTGGAGTGTGCTTTGCCGGATGTCCTGCTCGCCCTCTTCCTTGACCATACACAGAGAGAAGACGTCCTGTCAGGTTAACTGCAGCTCTAAGGCATCCTGCCTACAAATGAAATTAGATCAGATTTAATTGTATTATAAACAGGCATTAACTTAGTACAAGACTGCACACATTTCTTATTACTAATACCAATGAAAATATGAAAAGGCAGAAAAATAATATAGAGCCAAATCCAGATTTAATGCCAATGTTCGATCTCACTGATGAAAGGGTGGTTAATCTAAATAAGAGTACTGTTTGTTCAAGCACAGGAGGAAGATCTATGCAATGACTTTCGCTAGAGCTAAGTAAGGGTAATGTAACATAAGGGCACTTAAATGAGGTTTACAGTACATTCATAATATTTTACATCCTTTTTAAAGGCCAGAAAACAGACAAAGAAAGCTGAATAAGCATGTAAAGATTAATAAAAGTAACAGAAAAATTAATTTAACTGGTGAGGAGAAATTTTGATATACATAGGTAGAAAATATTGCGAACCCAGAAGCTGCCAACAAATGGTTATCCAATGTCTTTACATAAGATATTAACATTTCAGTATTTCTGGTAATTTTAAATGCTCATAAAGAAATAAAAATAAAGAATGAATCAGATGTGCTTATATAAGAATGAATTTAATAATACAAAGTTACTGAATCTATCCAGGTCACAATAAAGATCATACCAACATTTCTGTAGAGCAGTAATTTCTACGTTTCAACAGTTAAAAACAGATGAAATTAATATTTAAGACACTTAATCTGATAGCATACCTGTATCAGTTGACAAAGACCACGGTCATCCTGAGTAACATCATCTGCTATGAGAACCTTGCGTTTGCTAGCTTCGCCTTCCCCTAGATAATGAGCCACCATTTCTCCAACTGGGTCTCCCTAAAAAGATGATTTTTTTTTATTTACACAATTAGCAAATATTTCCATTTCCTTGGTCAGCTGATTCGAAGTTTGATCACAAAATAAAATTTTCTACATAAAAAAATTACTTCTTCTAAGACCTGTCCAATCTGCTGGTTCATATTTTTGGATGCTATCAACGTTCTCTGAATGCAAGGTATGAAAGAAATGCATATATTAGAAGTAACATCTGTTACACTTTTTGCATTTTCCATCTAGTAAAGCACTTGAATTATAATTGTGATATTTGGTATGGAAGATTTAAGCTAAAATCAGCCCAAAAAATTTCCTTTTGGTCCATTATGAACGATTAGAACGTTCTCTTTATTAATGGGTCAAACTGAATTTTTCCATGTATCTCACCAAATATATGTATGCAGCCATGGCCATGTGGTAGAGCAACTGCACCAGGCACCATAGCTTTAGGGTGCCTTTAGAGTTTGGCAATTTTCAAATTTTATAATGAAAATACTTTTCAAATGCTGCCAAATGAATAAAGTTCATGAATTCTATGTTGGCACCACCTGCACCCCTATACATCTTGTGCACTGGCACACCATAATCTATACTCTTTCTTTACACCAGTACCATTTGCAGGACCAAAGCAAGGGGTAGGCAGCATTATCTTTTAGCATACAACATTTGTCACATGATGACGTAAACTATATCCCTTCACTGTCAAATGTCAGCCAAATCTATATTTTTACTTATAACTATTAAATATTTCAGATTATAAAATTTAGGTTCCTATTCAGTAACCTTGATTCAGATGCCAAAATATCACGGAATGCTCCTGAATGCTGCTGAGGATTTACAATTTATCAATAAATTATAATAGTTATTATAAAATGTTTATATCACTAGGAATGGATTTTTAACTCTGTATATTATTTCATAAAGTACACCTTTCCACTCATACTTAGCTTCCAAACATGCTTCCTTGCATGTTCTACTAAGTTTCTAGTATTTTAAAAACAATTTTACTCAATGAAACATTATTTTAATCTTTCAATATTGTTCAGTTTCATTTCCCAGAACAATTTGGACTGGAAATTTTCAAGATAGCTAGAGAACAAGCTAAACAAACATTCGATTTAAATTTATTATTAGCACAAGTCAAATTTCTCAAATCCAGCTATTCAATTCTAGAAACCTCAGAAAACTAAACACTCATAAAAATAAAGTATTCAATTCTTTAGTCTGAATATAAATAACCAGAATTCCCTGTTTTGACCAATTTATTTTTAAAAAGATGCATTCTAAGAATTTTAGTTCATATTACAGGCAGCCCCCACTAACCGCCATTCCACTTTATGTTGTTCTGCTCATATATCAGTTCCTAATTAACAACATTGGTTCATTCTTCTGTCCTCGTGATCAGTTTATTCAACACATTGACACTTTTCAACATTCTGGTTTTTTATTTCGCTCATGGGTAAGTTCTAAGTGACAAACAACATTGTTTCACTCTTCTGTCCCAGATCTGCTTATTATGCACAATGAGAGGAGATTCTCCACTACGGTCGCGTTTTAATTAACATTATTACTACGTTGGTTATCGTACTGAAAATTTTATATTGTCTGGAGCAGCTTGGGGTGGGTGCATATGCACCCTTGCACCTCCCCTGGCTATGTCACTGGAGAGAGCAATACGGTAGCTCTGCCCTTTGGCGTCTACACTGCGGGTTTTTCCCGGAGCTGAAGTCTATAGCCATTCTTCTCGAGGGCTGAGGGCCCATGGAGCTCTTTGAACAAAGCGATCTTCTTCTTATTTCAGTGAAGGGTTTTCCCAAAGCAATTGTTTCGGAAATAACAATTGCGAAACTAGAGGTCATTTATCTACAAACTTCCACTTCTGATAAACAATATTGTGTTTTTCTTTTTCTCATGTTTAGAAGCATTGTAATAACAGAAAAATCCACTTGAGATTTAATATACAAAGCTGCAATAAATGGTTTTTGCAATAGCTTCATATTGTTCTTTTCATTTAAAAAAATCATTAAAATCTTTTAATATAAGATATCCTTTGATGGCTCTATCCTAATTTGAATCAAAATAGAAAAACAGTTATCCTGCATTAAGAGATGATGATATGGTAACATAGAATGCATTCATACGTTGCAGTATCATGCATGGAAATTATTACCGAATAGAAAATTTTATTTCTTTAAACTTGCTAGAAATTTTATTATAATGCTATCAAATTTTATATACAGGCTTAATTTTTTGAACATTTTGAATAAATATTCGTCTAATTAAATATCTTGAACTGGCAACGCAGTTTATTACTAGCTTAATTTTCAGTATCGCTTCAAAAATTGAAGCTACCATGCTTCCTGCGAACTTTTTAACTATACTAATCAGGGCTGGAAACGGGGAGAACACGGGTAGATGCCGTTCCCCCAATACCAGAGATTTTTTTTGCTTAACGTCGCCATGTCAGCTACTGTGCCTCTTTTCAACTGATTCTGAAGAATCCACCTAATTCTGAAAAGCCATTTCCACCCCTGACTGTAATTGACCTAGTTACTTAGTACAGCTGATGCAAAACCAAGTTTATTATACAAATGGCCTCTAAATTTCTTAAGAGTTTTTTAAGCCAGAAGCTTACAGAACTCTTACATATGAATATAATCATTTTGTGGAACTTTAACCAAGGCAAATGAAAATAAAATAAATAAAGCACTCTCGAAAGCCTCTGGTTTTCCAAAATGAAGTGTGGTAAACTCGGGTCTAAAGAGTTAATAGAAATAAATAGCTCGTTTTAAAAATCAAGTGTAGTGCATCCAGATGCTTATGTATATGAAAACGTTTCTGCAATGTATGGTGCATCGGATTTTAATTTCCTACAATATATACTATCTTGTTGATTTGTAGAGGGGCGGCGAATTTTATTTTGCACACCGGCAGTCACAAGGGTTGGAGCGGCTCTGCCAACACCCCATATCTCTCTCCCATCTCGCCCCCTCAGCTTGTGCCTTGCTTGGTGACGACACCATATAAAGCCAATACTTTCTCCTGATATGTGTTGCTTTTAATTGATGATGCAATGTGTCGATGCACGTACTGTGTAATTAACAAAAAATTTTAAGTGGAAAATTACAAAGTTTACATATATTTTTTACAATTGAAATATTTCACATAGTTACCCCAGGAACAGTGAATTTTATCCCTCAATTTAATGTTGTATGGAAAATAGTGATCTGCCTTTCGCCGCAGTTTTCAGGAATGTAACCTGACGTATAAGCGGGGACTGCCTGTACAAGCAATAACTGGAGAAATATTTTTTATAACTTTATCAAATTTAATGGTGTATTTATTAAAGAGTATTGGATTAATTAGTATTTTTCATGAGTTTTCTACTTCTATTCTCTTCTCCAGGTGATGTTCCTATAAGAAAGCAATTTTATAATAAAATACACAAATTAATAATAATAAAATATAATGGCTTATATAGTGGCTATTTCAATCTTTGTGTAAATTGTAATTTAGTCTATGTTTAATAAATTTCTTCATCAAAATAGACCTCAGATAGGCAACATCAGTAGTTCCCAACATGGGGGTTGTGACTCCAGTTGGTTTGCAAGAGGTCATGGTACAAGGAATAGTTTTAATATTTTTACTTTCTCATACGAAGTATTGAGAAAGTATTGTTATTGCGAAAAAATTCGACCTCGAGAACGGAACGAAAAAATTCGACCTCGAGAACGGAACGGAAATATACGTTTTACGTGTCGCTGAATCCGAAAGTGGTTTTCGCAATGCCATCTGACTGTTACTGGCTCTGGAGCCTAGATGGTATAGCGAAAATGAATGAAATCTCGTACTTAGGCATTTTATCATACTGAGCAGAGTATATGTAGAAATGGTTGTCATTGCTCAATAATTAAGAGTAGCTTATACTACACATTTTTAACAACAAATCAAATTTAGTACAGTTACTTGAGTTTATGTCTTCAATAATACTGTATAGTTCATATTTCTCAAAAAATGAATATAAGGCTAGTTTATTCTAAGCAACTTTAACAACAATTCAATTTTCTCAAAAACGGCTCTAACGATTCTGATCAAATTTCATACAGTTACTTGAGTATACATCTACAATAATACTAAGTATTTCATTTTTCTCAATGAATGAATATAAGGCTAGTTTATTCTCAGGCAACTTAACAAAAATTGGATTTTCTAAAAACAGGCTCATATGATTTTCATTTTCTAAAGATAACTAAACAACGCATTAGTACCTATATATGAGAAAGTTTGTACAATGTATGTTGTACCGATTTTTTTAATTTGCAAGATGTTATAGTATTAATAAAATTATTAATTACAAAATTTACAGTGCAAATCCTTTAGGATTACAGTATAATCAATATTATAATGTTTATAATAACTTGATATTAATGTTACATTATATATTTATTGGTGGATAGATGGGATAAGAGGGTCATGATAAGACTGGCTGTCTTAATAGGAGGGATATGTATGCAAAAAGTTGGGAACTGCTGAGCTAAATGATTGAATTGCCTGAAATCCAGTATGCTCTCAGTCAAAAGACAGCTGGATTTGAGTTCAACCTGTAGTTGCTAAAATTAAACTCCGTTAATTTGCAATTCTCCAAAAAGGCTATCGTTTATAAAATATCCATACTTGTAATCTGCCAATCTAAATATATGGCAACTTTCCTTGTTCATTTAACAAATCGCTTCACAAAATGATCATCAACATTGAATTATTCTTTAAAATTAACTCGGATTTCAGTTAAAGCTCTTGACACTTAATTAATAGAAAAAACAAATTCTCTTATGCTCATGGGTAAACATCAACTTTTATCTCTGAAATATCATCTACTCATACGATACACCAAAGAGAAACGAGATGTGTGCAAAATTGGTGTATTAAAACTCATGTCACTTCCTTACCAATTCCCCATCTAATATCACTCCTGGCATTGTCAAAGCCTCCCCTTCAGGAAGAGATCCACTTCCTCCAGAAGCTGCCTCTTGCAATGCCCTTAGAGTCCTTGGACCAGGAATCCACGCATCACGACGACGCTCTGCCTCTCCAGCAGATCCTCCTGAACGAGGAAGATTGACGGTTGAGGGCATAGTACTCATATTTGAGTGATTGAGTTCGGGTGCTGAAGCGATACTATTATCTGGAAGAACTCCCATGGGTTGCTGATTCTCTTCATCCTTTAAGTAAAGCAACCCATGCCATATCAATGAGACTACTAAGCATAATGAATAATCATTGTTATTTTCGTCAGGTTCAAGTTCTCAGTGATATATTAAATTAATCATAATAAGTTGTGAAATTCCATTGGAAAAGAGAGGAACGCTTTCAAGGCAATATTTAAAGCATAAAATAATAAAATGATGACACCTTACTTCGCTATCGTACCTCAGCATAAATGGTGCAGACCGTAAATTGCTCTCTCATTCTATCCAAATCTGTCACCGTATCCGTAGCTGCTTGTTCGTAGGCATTAACTTGAGACATGGAATAAGTATTCTGTCCATCTTGATTCGCTAAATAGCTAGAATTTCCGACGGTAACCTGGTCCAAGTAATTATCAGCGTTTACCCCTTTGCTGTAGTAATTAGTTAGGTGGGGCTGACTTTGGCTCATTGTGAAATTCAGTTCCAGTAATTTTTCGTCACTATAGCATATAACTAAACACAAATGTTTAAAAATGACATAGTTCAAGAGTTAAAAAATATAATAATATATTAGCTAACCTAGATATTCATCTCATCCCATACAGACACAACGCTCTTCGTCGTTCGCTTGTTGAGTTCTTTGACATACGTCACATACGTTGTTGAATTTTTATGAGGGAATTATAAAATTTACATTCAAAATTCCTCATAATTCCTAATTACCGTTATAGCTATGAAAGCTTTATCAATGTTTCAGAGTGAAGAAAATACAATGGGAACCAAAAGCATTATTTTTTTCCATTGTTAATTTCCACAAATTATATATTTTTAATAGAAAATAAGACAAAGTATTATTAACCCTTATCTTAATTCACTACGCCGAGGCGGCGTTTTAATATTTTACACATACTTAAGTACTTTATTTTCCAAAACAAATTCATGATATTTAACACAGTCTTTTCTTTAATCATTTAATAAACAAAAATAGCTAGTTTTTCGAGATTTTCTGTTTTTATAACTACAAAATATCAGCATATATCAGTCTATATGTATTTCTGCTTATCGCAACATGTTTACACACAATATAACAATGTTTCGTGTATATTGTTTTACAAACTTGTGATTCTTCAGCTACACCTCAAATTTCATCTAACACAAAGGTTTTCAACCTGGGTTCCGCAAATATTTATTGAAATTTTCAATATTCGTATGATTTTTTAAAATTACTAGTAATAATAATAAGTAGAAATAACATTCTGCGCATGCCGAGTAGCATCCATTTATGTATGATATATTTTAACTGATTTTATGAAAATAAATATCTATTATAACATTTTCATCCTATTTTAGCTAATCTGAAATTGAAAAATTCTCGAGTAAAATTGTTAAGATTTGTGGATGGACTTTCCAAAACTAAAAACAATTATTAGTTCGAAAATATAAAAATGGTAGCAGACAATATACATCCTAACAAAATATAAATGCTCAGATATGTGGTATCTGACATTTCTCGAATTATTGTGGAATTTCGGAAAATTATATTCTTATTCCAAAGCAGTAATCCAAAACTGGCTCTTCTTCATTCTTCGATAGATGGGCATTGAAAGCCCATCGATTCGCTACATCGAAAAGTCGAGGAATTAAATAAATCGAACAACAATTGAATCATCGAGTTAAAATCGAGTGTATTTTACAGGATTTCGTAAGATTTCTGAGTGAAAGTTTTTGTCTTATTTCGTGTGGATTAGGTATGAATTACATTTATAAATGCATTATTTTTCATTAAAGTCACCTCTATAAAGAAAGTGGTGGTTGTTACTGCCATTAAATAGAATTATTCGATAATGCATGTAGTGTATCAGCATTGGGTTACTTCATATACTTTTTATTGTGATAACTATTGATAATTTTAAAATTTACTGTCTTAAAAAGATCTTAATGAGATATTTTGAAAATTTCATTTGTCTTTTCCGTTATGGCCATTTGGTGTTATTCTTAATGTTTGTTGTTACATGCAAATTTGTTTCTTTGACCTAAATTTATCTATCGTAGTTAACGGCACACAAAGTGATTTAATAGCTGTATAAAAAGTTACGGTTTGGTTCTGCTTTAATGCAAGTATTTCATAAGAATTCATTTCGATTTACGAAAAACTTCCAGTGGTTATGATGGTTAAATATATATTACATAACATAATGAATATTTGAGAATTAACGATGCAGTTATTTGTGGACCATTAATCACTTCTTATCAAGCTTTGTATGGCAGTCTGCCATTTCTACACTTTTGACACCTTAGATTTTAAGAGAAGAGTACCCTGTCATTTGTCTTAATGAAAAATAAAGCTTTTATTAAAATTTCACGTTGGATGTGTTTTTAATGCTAATCAATTTTGTTTAATTTTCGTCTTTTAAGAGCCTCGCTTGGAGCGAGCAGTTGCTGATTATACACAATAACCTAGCGGTCCATCAACTTTGGGTTTCGTAAACCAGAGACATGTCTCCTCGCAATGGGGAACCGGAAGACGAGAGAGGCAGTAGGGAAGGGAGGAGCAGAGGCCATCAGAAAGCTGGGGGAAGTCGTGGAGGAAGCGGTGGTGAAGACTATCGTCGTCGACGTGACCGTAATAATCTAGCTGTGAAACGCAGTCGCGTAAGAAGCAAACTTCGTACACTAGAGACACTGGAGAGAGTACGTACACTCAAAGCAGAAAACGAGGCTCTTGAAGATCGAATTCAAGCTTTGGGAAGAGAGCTAGGTTTTCTGAAGGATCTGTTTATTGCGCATGCAGGTATGAGAATGAAAGTCAGACTTAAAGCATGTAAAAACTATGGAAAGCTCAAATATTACTCGCGCATATAATTTGTTACCAATATGGTACCTTTAAGAATGACATTGGCATATCGTTATTATAATTATTTAGGTTAAAATTTCATGCAAACACTTGAAACCACTTAAATTATCCTGTGTATTTTTAGAATGAAGTACAGTCAGCCACCAGTTTTACCGCAGGTTAGGTTCCAGACCACCGTCATAAAGTGGATTCCGACTTAAAGTGGAACCTATTGGTTTTTAGGTCTGTGGAATTTTTCTTATCAGAAACAGCACTAGCATTATCACTTGCACCATTATCTACTATGGTTTCTGGGCAAAATATTTTTAATTTATTAAAAAAGCAGAATATCACTGAACAGTTTAAGGAGATCCAGCTATGACACCAACATAAACAGGCTTGCTGGCACACTACGACATAGGAAACTGGCAGTTGGGTGGCATAATGTCATAAGCAATGTTCCTTCTAAGCTGCGAGCATTCACGGCCGATGTAAAACTGGGTTCGGCAACTTTAAACTGGATTATTAGTTCTATGGGGAAACTGATGTAAAAGCAGATCGCCGTAAAGTGGTGGCTGACTGTATAGTTAAAAGTCATTGTTATTCAATTCATTGCAAAACTTTCTTTTATATCTAATGTACAAGTACATGATGGTTTCTTAATAAAGATTACAGTTCAACTTAAAGACACAAAATGACTACATAATGCATTGTAGAAAAATGTGCTGTGATTGGGAGTCAATTAATGGCATTTATGCAGTCCCCCCCCCCCTGCACGTAATGACCTGGTGTTATGCTACTATTTCATTCTGTGCAAGGGAAACTAGGGTTTACTAAATTAAGTGGAGTTGGGTTGGTTGGAAGGTTTTCAGAAAAATATCTTTCAAATATATTTATACTGTATTTATAAATCGTGTTGACGTTTCATGAGCCTAAAACAAAATATGATCATTCAGCACATTTCCTGAAAGTCATTTTACGTGCAGGGGTAAACTGCGTAAGTGCCCATTTAACGCTTACCAGTTATTTTAAGAGGGGTTTGAATTAGAGAAATTCTCAACAATTTCTTTGTCTTATGCAAAGGATCAACCACCGCTGTTAACCTGAATGATGTGGATCTCGAAGCACTGTTAAGGGAAAATCCAGATGATGACTTGCTGAAGCCAGTGGCAGCAAGGGATGACGGAGGTAGGAGCAGTATTGAGCATGAGGAAGACTTCAAGGATGAGGATGATTTGGATTTTGAAGAACAGTTGAGAGAGAATCAAGATGATGACTCACTGAAGCCAGCTGGTGCAAAGGAAGTTGGAGGTAGGAGCAGTAAGGGGCACAGGAGAGATTTCAAGGCTGAGTCTCCAGGCGACGGTGATGCAGAAGATTCTGAGCCACCTGGCCCATGGTAATGAAATAATAATTACAGTTCATAATAGATAGTGTGTGGAATCCACAATGTGAAGAAGGAAATGAATCCTGACATGATGTATATTAATCATGCAGCAATGTATTCAAATAAATTTTAACTAATTGCTGCAAACATAGTGGAGAGTATGGCAATGGAGAATTTTCAGCTTAGTTTGACATGGCAGAAGTGGATATTTTTCAGGTCTGAATGTTTTTATGAGTATCTCATTGCAGCGATGAGACCTTGGCAATCCTGAATTATGCCTCATGAAAATATCTTGAATAATTGTTTTGTAAAAATCTTAGGCATTTATCTTGAAGTTTTAATTTTTATTAAAAATTAAATGGAATTTGTAGATAAATGAACTACAGAGGATGCAGTTATATACCTGTGTGTATGTGTATATATATATATATATCATCATCACGTATTATTTCACCGAGCTTACTTCCTTAATTTGTTATGATAAATTTTTTATTATGGGCAATTTTTATTTCCTTTTGGATACAAAATAGTAGTTCTCTTTCCTCTCATCTAGTATCAATCATTTAAATCTAATTTCATTTAGAACATGACCCATTCTAAATTAAATGTCTAGGTGGCTTATTCTCTTATGAAGTGAGGCAATCTATGATCAATGGAAGGTTTCTGCACAGCTTGTTACTCTGGGAGTGTCTTTGTGTAGCCACCTTACATTTATTGAGTAATGAGCGACAGCAAGAGAAAAACATTCCTCCTCTTACACCATAGTGGCATAGTACTTATTTTCTGGCCACAATCCAAAGTCACTCAGGCTATTATTTTAACAAGGGAATTACTGTCACTTTTTTTCATGAAACAATAATTACTATACCATCATCCTTGTCATGTACATATTGAGTGCTTGTCCTATCCTTTTTCAGTAACCTTATTATATGCAAATTGCCATTTTTTGAGAAAATTCTAATTATTTTATAGCTCTTGAAAAACATGCCATTTTGGTTTTAATTTAATTTTTTGTCCAAAATTCTGGTTACCATTCAGTTACTTTGTCATACACAAGCACCCTTTTTATTGTATCATAGATGCAGAGGCCAGATTATATGACTGCATTTCATAATTTACGTAACGGTTGATAAAATTATGCAGCTCCATTGGCTAAATGAGGATTGGGAAAAACCAGATGTGAATTTCAGCTACAAATTAGTTATCATCAATTATTAATTGATAGTAAAAAATCTGCTAACAGTAAATCATCACTGATTGTGACTGTTTGGTAGTTGAAATGTGCTCCTGGACTTTCCAATCTCTTTTGAAATACAAAACAAGTTTTAATGCTTTAATCGGTCTCTACTAGTGACCTCATTGCAACTTTTATTTCACATTGCCATTCTTTTTTTCAAACTATAATGCTCACCTTAATCTTAGCAGTAGATAAAGTATCTTTTTTAGCATTCAAACATAAACTGATTATGCTGTTGTCCTTGCATGTCATTTTAGCTGGGAAATTGTATTAGCTGAGGGTAATTTCTAAGAAAAATTTATATGTATATAATCATGATAAACATCCTGAATTGTCTTTAATTCTATTAATCCAGGGATAATTTCATGTTTATCTTCTTTTTTTTTCAATGGTTGTTATGTTAAGAGCATTTCTTTAGTATCTAGCTTCCATGTATAGAGCTCAATTTCATGTATGCAAGTTATGTCATGATTCCTATATTTTACTGTGGTTATTCCAATGTTTTACCAATTACAATGTTTCATGAAGTTTTCTGTCATATATTTGTATTTCCTTCAATTTCCTATGCTTAGTATCTTTATCAAATCGATGAACAATATACTGTTTTCTGTATTTTTACTTCCTTCACTCCATATGTTTTATAGTTTTCATAATCATCATGACAATATCTTAGTAGTGTTATCTATTCTGTAAGTAAAGAGGTTTTCGTTGTATGTATTACGTCACAACTCTATTTGTTAAATTACCACTTATGTGGCTTGTAGCTGAGCTATATTAAATTTTTAAGTGTTGTCACTTTTTTATTTCTTTATATTATGTAGATGACACTTTTTAAATATTTATTATTTTTTAATAATTCAGAAAAGGGCTGGTTTTGTTGCAATATTCATTGTTAAGGAAGATCCAGTGATAGCAAGACATTTAGCTTCCATTGATATTTTTACTGGATTTATTTTCAGCAGCTGCTTTTAATTTTGTGGGTAGTGCCTGTAGTTGAAACTGCTATGTGAAAAAAGCAAGGCATTTTGTTAAAGAAAATCATATATGCTGGTATTTTCCTGCCTCTTAACTGCATTATATTAATACTAAGACATTGCACATGCATCCAATCATTTTTGTACATTTATTTTAGCAAGGTGTTACTTTTGCTCAATTCTCGTTCACAATATTCTTGAGATTGTATTACAATTCAAGAAAATAAGCATCAGGCATGTTATCGTTTAGAGCAGTGGTGCCCAATCTTTTCTACATGGTGGGCCACATTTGTGGTTGCAAATCCTTTGGCAAGCGGCATTAGAAGTTGCAGATTCTTCTGTGGGCCGGATTAGAGTTTAAATCGGAAGTTACCTATATATTCTGAGGTGCTATACAAGCGAAAATAGAGTCAAATAAGGTTTTTGTTTAACATTTCAATATTAAAAGTTTTATTATTAAAATTTTCATAAAATTGTACAAATTTGTGTGTTCAATTTTTCAGATTGCTATTCATCATGGCTTTGTGGGCCGCACAAAAATCCTTCATAGACCGTAGGTTGTGCACCACTGGTTTAGAGGTACAATACGTTAAATCTTGAGATTACCAGTATTTTTTCTATTTATTTGTTGCATTTAAAAACACTTGCAAAAGGCCAGATGAAGTATTGTGAATCTCATTTCAAATATTTTATCCCAATAAAAAAATTGTTATGGTGTTTCTTTATGGAGTAATATATGTGTTGTGCAATTATTGTGTGTGTAATACATTTGAGGAATGTATATGATGAATGAAGATTCAAAAATAATTATTAGCTCACCTCTCCCAATCAGAAGTGATTATAAAAATAAACTTGGATTTGTCTCACTTTTTCACAGTTTGAATTCTGTTTATCAATAAATTTAATAAACTACGTGGATTTTTTGGAACTATCATACATGACTGTAATTAATCTGAATTGTTTACCATCCTTCCAAATGGCAGTTTTCAACTTAAAAGTGTAAGATGGTTTATGTAAACATGATTGTTTGTAATTTACCAACAATTTTGTAATAAATCTCAAAATACTTGTGTTTTAATATATTTCTACAAGTATTTAATTTCTAATTCAACAGTGCTGTAAACTATTTTGTAATAGTTTGATTTGTTTAACCTTTAAATGCCATATTCTAGTGGGATTTTAATATAACCCCCCCAAGTTATGTAAGGAATGCATTCTGGCACTCATTCCAAACCCGAAATATTCATAAGAAAAAATGGCTACGGATGCTATGTGTTTAAAGCATGGGTGTCCAGATATAGAAGCTCATGTAGCCTTATAGTGGCCAGAAAAAGTCTTGAGTGGCCGCACTAGAAGGGGGGGGGGGGTCTGTAGGATTTGTTTGCTAAAACAATTATTAATTTTTCTGTTATTTTTTTATATTGCATATGTATTTCTTTGAAAGTTTTTTTCAAAGTATTTTTAATTCATTTAATTCAAATTCCAAATTTTTTTCTTTTTTATAATACATTTCTTTAATAAAGTTTAATTTTTTACAAAGTATTTTAAATTAATTTAATTCAAAAGATCATAAATTTGTAAATCCTTTAATTTTGTGGATGATTATCTGAGCTGATGGGTCATGTTTTCATCGGTCAAATTATACCGGTATTAAGAAACTTGAATTGGCCATATTGCTAAAACAATATGAATGTATATTTAAACAGCAAATAAAATTATGACTTGAAAATATTTTCGAATTTCTTCTCTTGAAAATGTCCACAAGTACATTAAAAATTAAAATCATTCAGCGGGTCACACAAAATCATGAAAGTGGCCACAGTTTGGACACCCATGGTTTAAAGCAGTGGTTCCCAACCAAAGGTCGCGACCCAAATCAGGGTCGCGGGGTGTCTGACGTAGGGCACAAGAGGGTTTTATGGAGAACTCGATAATTATGAAAAAAAATCAAAATTTGTATCTAAATTCAAACAGAATGATCGAGAAAATGTAATTATTGAATCTGTGTTTATTAATTTTAAACATACTGGAGCAATTAACTTTTAAATAACTAAAGAAGACACTTTATTATTGTACGGTACAATGTAGTTGTACTTAAGAGTCAATTTCACTGTACTGAAAAGAGAGGAGAATTCTAGGCGTGACTGTACGTGCAGTAGTGGCAGCGAAGCCTCCTCCCTCTCCTGGTAGTTCACATTTTTCACGCATGGGCAGTTAGCTCGTTTGGCTGCATTACAGTCGACTCTTAGTGTGTTGTTTACATCTACAAGTGTCACCAGGTGAAACGTGTGTTACCAATAAAAGTGTGTTTGTTTTGATAATCATTGTGTTTCGAGTATATGTAAGTTTACATATATATTTTGTCTTGTTAAGTTTTGGTAACTTAAAATGGCTAAATGCAGTGTACCATAAAAATCTGATTTCTTAAAGTTTGGATTCACAGAACTTAAAGATCAAAATGGAATGGGTCGACCTCAATGTTTGCAGTGTTTACAAGTCCTGACTAATGAATCCATGAAAGAAAACAAGTTGAAGCATCATCTGACTACAGTTCATCCTAATTTGGTTGATAAACCGTTGAAGTTTTGGAAAGAGAAAGAATCAAACGTAAATCGTATGAGACTTGATGCCCCATCTTGCTCTGCCACTGTGTCACTTTCTAAAACAATAAAGGCATCTTTTGAAGTTGCTTGGAAGATCGCCAGATGAAAAAGGGCTCATGATATTGGTGAAAAGCTTGTAAAGCCAGCTGCCATTGCTATGGCTTGGACAGTATGTGGAGAAGAGATCACTAAACAACTGGAAATGGTTGCCCTGTCAGACAACACAGTAAAATGGAGAATAGACATGGTGTCAGATGATATTCTTAACCAACTTATTTTTGAACTTAAGAAGGCTGAGAAATTTTCTTTGCAAATCGACGAATCTGTGGACATTGAAAATAAGCCTCAGTTAATGGCTTTTGTCAGATATAAATCGTGTGACGACATTGTGGAAGAATTTCTGTTCTGTGAATCTTTGAGCACCACAACAACAGGCTCAGACATATTTGAGTTAGTCTCAAAATTCTTTTCAAAACACGATCTTCAGTGGACAAATTGTGTGGGACTGTGTGCCCCTGCCATGATGGGAAGCTGAGTTGGATTTTGCAGACATGTGAAGGATGCCAATCCACAAGTAGTTATTATACACTGTCTTTTGCACTGAGAAAATCTTGCAACCAATGCCATACAGGCTGATCTCAGTGTAGTGTTACAGGATGCTGTTGACATTGTGAACTTTATAAAGTCTAGGGCTCTAAATTTACGCTTGTTTCAAAGTTTGTGTGATGAAATGGGATCTGAGCATCAGAATTTGTTGTACTTTTCAGATATTCGTTGGCTTTCACGTGGAAAAATGCTTTCTCGTTTGATGACACTTCGTGTGGAGGTCCACATTTTTTGAACGAAAAACAACATTTATTAGCAGAAAGGTTTACTAACGAAACCTGGCTTGCAAAACTCGCATTCCTAAGTGATATATTCCAGCATCTTAATGAGTTGAACACGGACATGCAAGGTAGGAACCGCCCTCTAGTAGATATTGGTGAAAAAGTCACTTGTCTTATGGCGGGATAAAATTTCAAAACGGAAAATGGCTTCGTTTCCCTTTATGAATGAGTTTTTAGAAGATGCCAGTAAAGTTTCTCTGGATGACTTGAAACCTGTTTTTGATGAATATTTGGAAAAACTGCACAAAGAGTTTGATCGGTATATACCACAAAATGTAGTTTGAAAAGTACAACTGGGTAAGAAATCCATTTAACGTTGATGTGATGACAACTGGGGGTGACATAGATGGCTTCCAGGAAGAGCTTATTGATCTTCAAAATGATCAGCTCATGAAAGAACAGTTTGCACAAGTTCCACTGATGAAATTTTGGACAGAGCTTACAAATAAACCGATTTTGGTCAGAGAGTCGGAAAAAGCACTGCTTCCATTTCCCACAACATCTTTGTGAGACTGGATTTTCCAGCATTGCAATATTCAAGTCGAAATCTAGGAATCGCTTGGATCCTCAGCATGATCTCCGGTGCGCTATGTCAGTAAACATAGTGCCTGACTTCACGGAGCTTGCTGCAAGATTACAGCACCAAGGAAGCCATTGATTTTTGACATTATTGTTCTGTTCATTTTATGTGACGTTCCATATGTTCAGTATTTCACAAGTTTTTAATTAGAAGCAAATGATTTGTCAAACCAGCACACGTATGAGTTATTTAAATAAAGATTTGTTTCTTGCATGTTTTGTGTATTTAATATTGTCCCAAAAAATATTGGATTTGACAAGTAATATTAAAAATTTAATATTTTTAAAAATAAGTGGCAATGTTATGTAGTGTTCAAGAAAAGGCATTAGTATTAGTTCATTTATAGTAAATATCACTGGCTATTGCCGTTTCCATGGTAGGGTCGCGGGTCACATACCATTTGCTACTTTAGGGTCACACACATAAAAGGTTGGGAACCGCAGGTTTAAAGTATAATTTACTACATCAGTACAGTACAAATAATTGGTTAAAATAGTGGCATGTAAACGCAGTGGCTAACGTGAGTATACAATGGAGTTAACAGAAAATGGAGCATTTTATTAAAACATTTACGTATCCCTTCACAATATCCATTTTTTCCTCTAAAGTAATAGTACATCGCTTCTTAACAACACTAACACTTTTACTCTCATTGCAACACTTATAAGCCATGATTGCAAGGGCAATGCTTACATTAATTTGCGCAAAAGAAAAACACACGTTAAGAGATCAAGCAAATGTGCATGAGCTGTAGAACACACTGAGAACACCGCAACCCAACCCATGCCTTGCATTCTTCCTCCGCACACGTGTGTAGTTCCCACTTGCTTACGCAAACCAGTAATGTCAACTTTCTGCATAAGAAAAATTGTTTTTAGTGATTTATGAATCTGCTTATGTAAGTGTGGGTTTACATAAGTCAAGGCCTACATAACTCGGGGAGTGCCTGTATACATAAAAATAATCTTAGCTCCTAAACTATCAAACCAAAAATGTTCAAATAAAAATATTTCAAGTAAACATAAATCACGCAATGTAACACTTTGTATAGAAAGATATATTTTTCCTATATAATAGAGATCAGGACTAAGATAGGACCAAGATTCCTTTTATTGAAAAAATTCCTTACCTCCTTTTTCCTCCCATTTCACTTCTTAATCCCTTTCAAAGAGTCCAAATATTATTCTTCCTTCATTCTCATTTTTTTCGGACAAATAAAGTCTTGGTTCAATAGCTACTGTCTAGAAAGGCAAGCCAGACACAATTGAGCTGCAAACATTTTGACACGAGTCACAAAACTTTTGTATCCACCACTCAGACACCTGTTCAAAGGAAAGACGTCATAGCATTACCTAGAAAGCAATGAACGGAGTTTGGAATGACTCAGGACATATAAGAGCATAGAGTATCACTGTGTTACCTGTGGCACATGTATTGTACCGCTAGGCATTTGTCAGTGATACTTTAACATAAGTAAACAATGTTGAATACTCCAGATAAATCATTGTGTGTCATTTTTGTAAGTTTAAATTTTGATGCAAGCAGCTGGCCTGCATTTAATCTTGAATGGTTTATCCCAAATAAATTAAAATAAATCTAATTTCTGTATTTACAAAAGACAGCAATAAAATTTGTTAGGGGAAATGATTTTGGCAGAAAATGGAGTCACGTAAACTGGATTTAAATGTTGAAAATAAGATGTGAAGACTACGGTGATGGAATGACATAAAGAAAAACTCCCGACCGTAAAATCAACCAGAGCAGCACTCACTCAGTAAATAAGAGAAAGAAGAAAAAAAATGTTAATAATAAAAATACTTACTGATTTGTAGGATGATGCCCTTACAGCAGCAGTTCTTAACCTTTTTTAGCTGCGACCCAAATTCTGGTCGCGGCGACCCATTTCCTCCAATAGCTCACTTGTAATAAGTAATAAAATAAATAAATGAAAATAAGATTTCAGGTTATTAGCACTGAACGGGTTGTTAGGAGGAATGATATATGGATATAGAAAGCAATGGAAGATCTTTGACGGTCCACTCAAAATGGCTTGGCGACCCAATTTTAGGTCGCAACCCAGGGGTTAAGAACCACTGCCTTACAGGGACCTGTTGTCAACAAAACTATGTATATCTAAAAAGAAGAAAAAAACACATGCACAATCAGAATCACGCAAGCTTCTCTGGAAATATACTGCTGGAAATATGCAGCTAGATACATATTTCGAAAGCTAAGCTCTCATCTTCAGTAGCCGAAGTCGTATGAGTTGTCTGTGTCTTGCGTATTTATACTTTCTGAGTAAAAGTGAAAGGATAAAGGGGGTGGGTAAAGGACTGACCGTTAACATATAGAGGGGTGAGTGGAGAATGGGCCCTCAGTCGTTATTCATAACAGTGTCTCTATTTGTATATGAAGATGATCTTGTAAGCATCTAGTTTCCAGTCTGCTTGTGTTGATTTTAAATGTCATGTTTTCGATTTTAATGGGGTGATTGTTTTCTTGCGTGCAACGCGAGCTAGACCTGTTGAACCTATTGTGTCTGTTGCGTGCAAGGTGTTCTTTGAACCTGGTTTCTAGCTTTCATTTCATTTGACCTATGTATATTTTCTCACAGTTTGTGCAAGCGATTTTGTGTATAGTAATTGTACATTGTATATAGTGGAAACATTTTTGCTTGGTGGTCTTCATGTTTATCTTTTGGCAGCATTGGACAAAGGACTTCATTTATAACTTAATGTGACCTAGGGCAGTGCTCCCAAACCGGTGCGCCGCACACTCTTGAGGATGTTTAATTTTCACAAAAGCATTTGGAACAAAAAAATTCACATAATGTTATCATCCAAGGAATTTATCCTGAAACTACGAGAGGAATTGATAGACCTTAGAAACGATCAACATATATATTAATTGAGTAAGGGAAGGCCTGTATCAGTCACAACCCGAAGCAAAGCTTCCGCTCCACTTTCACTTGGCCATGCTTGAGGGGAAAGAGATGCGCAGGGCACAAGGGGGGCACGTGTAGTGCGTAATAGGGCTTCAAGCCTCAGTGTATGGCGGCAGGGATGCACGGGTCGGGGACATGTGGGTTGGGCAGCGGAGGGCCTTCTTAGCATAATATTCCAACAGAGCTCCAATTTCGGAGCTGTACGGGCAGCTAGTCATACAACTTAAATTAGTATGCTACTTTTAGATGTATATTGGCTAAAAGCTAAATCAACATCAGAACACTAATGTCAAAAATGATGGGAGTAAAGATTCAATCATTCAAGCTATTTATGGAGATTAAATTGACATCAGAAACATCAACTGTCTTGAAAATCATTTCTCTCTCCTTCCTTCCTCCTCTGTCCCCTCTTTCCCTCCCCTTCCCATCCCCCTCTCTCTCCCTCATATTAAAAGCATTCAAATCACGCTTACACCCAAAGGGATTCAAATAACGATAGGATTTCAAGTTCGAACGTTTTATTATTTTGTATGATCATCAACCAACCAATGAACCAGCACTTGTCTATCATTATAAGAGATGCCATCGATATGACGTTCCAAATTCAACAATGTATTTATGAGAATTTAGTTGTTTGTCAATATTATAAATATTAAAAGGGCATGTTTAAAAATCCTAGATGAAGCTTTTGTAGCTCTTTCTATTATTGAGCCAAATATAAAGCATCTTTGTACCAAAACAGAAAGCCTAAATTTTCTGACAAAGAGCATAACATTTTTACACGTTGAATTGTGTATGTACCTAATTTACAACAAAATTATACACCTATTTGAATATTACTTTACCAATCATAACAATATAATATAATTGCAACTTTTACTTGTTTTATGCTCATTTTTTCTTTAAAAATGTATATTTAAGTACTGAAATTAATTAGGGGTGGTTTGGTGTGCCATGATTTTTTAATGTCTGCATGAAAGTATGCCGTGGAACAAAAAAGTTAGGGGAACACTGACCGAGGATATAAAGCATTCTGCATGAAATTTTTCTTATCAATTTTATTCTACCAGGGCATTATTCTTTATTACTGTGTTGCTGCACACTTCCCATGATAACTAACCAAGAAAACTTGTCTATAAACAGTAAATTTTTAACTTCATAAAGCCACATAAGCTATTACTGCATTATATATGCTATACCAAGCATGTTGCAATCATGATGCATTATGACTTGAGTTCATGCTATGGCTGTAATATACATTGTCACTTAAGATGTGCAAGGAAAAAATTATCTTTTTGCTTGAGTAATAAATTTTGATTTAAATTAGCAATAAGCAAATGTGGTATTGTTGTTCAATAAATAGGGAAATACCAATTTTCATATCAATACAGTAAATCTCAATGATTTTTTAAAAATAGCAGCAACAATAAGTAGTAAACTTCAGTGTAAATTAAGTTTTTCGACATAATTGTTATAAAACGATTATTTATCTCTTGTGACATTCAATCTATAAAGTAATAAAGCCTCCCTAAGATGACCACCAAGGGTACTCATAGAATTTGGTCGCTTTGAGAGGCCTTAGGGA
The DNA here is from genome assembly GCA_036926305.1 of Uropetala carovei. NCBI lineage: Eukaryota > Metazoa > Arthropoda > Insecta > Odonata > Petaluridae > Uropetala > Uropetala carovei. The sequence continues at coordinate 4,939,106 of JAXCHB010000181.1, read as the reverse complement.
TAACATTTAGTTGAGAGAAGGCATTGGTATTTTTAAAAGGCAGTAACTGATAAAAACAAAATGGATAATTTTTAGACATTTTAATTTTTGTATTTAATCATTTAATATTCAAAACTATGCTAAGCAACTAAATTAAACAAATGGAAAACTAAACATTTTTAATTATTGAAGTCCAGATATACATATTGTATTGTTAATACATACAAGCAAAATTTATAATACTCTAAATATCAAATGCATAGTAAAAAAGTAGACTATAAAGTGATTCTGCAACACAGTCCACTTATTTTTTATTATTGCTGAAAACTGTCATTTTCTAGACTTCTTTCAAATTAGGTAATATAACAAATCCAACACTTGTTGATTTCCTAATTTGCAAGATAAATTGTTTAGTTCCGATAGCACCTTCAAACTTTCATGCAGAGGAATTTAAATTTGTTCAAAATACCTTCATTTTGTTCATCTTGTCAACCTTCATTGCAATTATCACTACAATTTTACTAGAAAAGATACCTATCTTTTGAAATTTGATAATTTCGTCATCTCCAGAGGTGAGGTAAGGTCAGATGGTGGTCGGGTTAGTGTGGTTGGGTCAGAGGGTGGTAGTCTCAAGGAAGATAATTGTACTAGAAGGATATCTCTTGAAACCATTCCATTAAACTGTGAACACTTCAGGTGGTGGTCACCTATGGAAGTTTCACTGAATGTACTCTCAAAGCATTAATGAAATATAAGTCATCAAAAAACTAAAAAACAACGTTCATCTTTAGTAAAATTTTATATCATTAAATTTTTATTTCTTTATAGTTTGAAAACAAGGCTTTCAAATATTTTTGCCTTATCAAAGTCTGTGGCAACACAATGTAAACAGTAGATTCTGAAGCCATTCAAATACATGAAAAAATAAGGACTTAAATTACAATAATTATCCCGCTGCACACCAGAACCAATTCACTCAGCATAGCTTTGTCATGAATTTAATAATATTGACTTGGAAAAAGATGACCAATGCTATTATTATAATAGTTCGTTATACATAAAAAAAAATGAATTATAACCTGCAGGTCTAATCATTGGAATAGTTCTCGGCATAAAAGATGGAAGGAAATGTATACTAGGATTGTAAATCAGACATTGTAAATTTATTCACAATTACACAATGTACAGTGATCATTAAGCATGGTTGAAATAAATCATCAAGAAATAGAGTACTATTGAATTTTATGATGAAAAACTTTTAGATGTGTCCTGGACATCTGTGAAGACCAAACACATTTTCAGTTAACTATTTCTTTGTATTTTTGATTTCTACTAGTCTCTCAACATGCAAATGTTGGGAACTAAAAAGGGAAAAAAAACAGCAGGACTGTTGCCCGAATTTTTTGTGACATTGTTTACATCAAATGGAGCTGGGCTAGAGCTTTTTGTTAAAAAAAAAAAGTCGAATATATAATGACACCGACCCCAAAAGGGTTTTATCTTCTTTATGTTCACCCATCACTTCGGCCAACGACCACGCACACTCATACATGCCTCCCCAATCATTATCCACACAAACATGCAGCATCAACAGAGATTCAGAACAATAATACTACAACAGTACATCTCGTTTTGTACAAAAGACAAAAGCATTTTTAAGAATTGCCACCATTAGATGTCCACCCCTCTACATTCACTCCATTACTCCTCTTCATTCAGATATTCATTTACATTAAACATTTTGGATTAAAAACTACTTACAAAAATTAATACATAATTAGCTTTCCCAATCACACAGCATCACTCATTATAGTGGTGGTTATTTTTCCAGACCACATTCAATCTCATCACTTTCCAAATGTACAGACACATTCATTTCCATCATACATCATTGGTATTGTTTGTATTCACTGGTGGTGGGTGACTTTTTTAAAAAGGGCATAATTATAATATTTAATAAAATTAACAAACAAATAAAAAACAGGTTTCTCCAAAACAATTTTGGCAGCAGCTCATTGTAGGTATACATAAAAATTAAGAAGAGAGAGGCAACAGCATCATCAGTTTCAAGAGCCAACAAACACTGATCATTTTCTCATCTATTTTTTTTGATTCATACTCTATCCACATTTAAAAAAAAGACATAACAAACACTTTTTTACGGCCCTCGACCAGCTAAAAATTTTTTTAGCAACACCAAGACTACAATTATATAAAAAAATACTTCCTTTAAAAAAGCAAGAAACCAAGCAAAAAAGAACAGGGGACAGTGTTGTTAAACATTCTCTAACCCGACCCAAACCACAAGTGTTCTGTTTGTAGTTTGTGCACCACCTGTGGGTTTCTTGCATCTGGGAACCACTTCCGAATTAATGGTTCGTCTAACTACCGCCAACAACAGAGATTCGAATTTCATAGAAAGCGCTTTTTATTTTTAAAAACAAGACAAAAGTGGGAGAGTGATAGCTGCAAATGACATAAAAACAAATAAATATAGAAAAGGACTAGCAAGGCCAAGTTTCTTCCACTTCCTAACAAACACACACCATCACTTCAAAATAGAAAAAGTGTAAATGGAAAAGTTCACACCAGATCAATACCTAAGTGTTTTAATTAAAGCTGCAAATAGCCCAAACTCTGAGAAACTCATTCCTTAAATATACACTTGTAGAAATCCAGAATCAGAGCAGTGCCGGGGGAGTTGCGATTTAAAAAAAATCTTTCGATGGATCAGTCCCTCGAGTGGTACATAATGGGACGTCCAAAGAAAATGATCAATGAGCCCCAATACAAGATGTAAAACCTGCCCGTCAAAGAGATTCTTAAAGTTTTGTGCAGATGCAAGGACTACCCATTACCCAACAAGTGGAGTTTTTTTTATACCCTCCCCTCATCCATTACCTTTTTTTTAACACCAAGGGCCAAGCCAAACTGCTTTTACATGGGATTAAAAACGCTTTGACCCCAGAGGGGGAAGTCAAGCTAGCCTAAAATCACAACAATCTACCAGGCCCCTGAAATCACCACGGGCATTACACAACAATGAATCGGTTGGATGAGTTTTGATCCACCCCTCCACGTGCACAACCTGGAGAACAAATAGAAGAGATTTGAGTTGGAAAATACCCTCCCTCTCTCTCTCCCTTCCATCATCCCTCAACAGGAGATTAGGGGGAGCGGCCATCAGGAATTATCACAAATGCTGGCCACTATCAAAGTTCCTGAATGAACACTGGAAATACCAAGATCAAAATCATTACTTTACAACTCTCAGACCCATCAAAACAAAATAGTCTTACAAGATTTAAAAATTGGCAATAGGTAAGAAAATATATCTGGATCAAAATTCATCCAAAGCTTGAAGGATTCCTAAATAACGTACTTTGATCCAACATCATTTAAAAACGTTAAAGCCTTGAAAAATGAAGTAAGAAATGATACATGATTCAGGTTAGAGGAAGTGGAAAACTGTGCGAATACAATTTTGGTTAACCTTTGAGACTTTTGAACACAAAGGCATGTCCCAACACGGACAATCCCTTCTCTAAACTCAAGCGGGCTCTTTTCAGGACATTATTTTGCCCTGGTCCCGAGATCATCAAATTGCTTTCCCCTCACTCAGGCCACAAGATATACACCCTCAATTCAAATTCCAAACAAAAGACATGGCAACCTGAAATGAAACAACTGTCATTTGGGATTGCAAGGAACTCAGGACAAAGAAACTGCTTCTAAAAAAAAAGAGGTGGGCAAATGAGACAAACGATCGCCCATAATTAACCTAGATTAAGGAGAATGAAGAACCTCTAGGACAATTTCAAGTGCACCAAGTAAGGTTAAGGGCAACATTATAGAGAAAGGAGGGAGGCAATGAGAGCCACGTTGAGAAATAAAGGTGGGGCCAATCCACTGAGATCATAAACCAATCTATGACATCCCAAAGAAAGCTACCCCATGAGAGTCCAACATTTGCTGCTATGAAGATCCTGAGACTCAAGAAACAAAGTCTATCAAATGCAAGAATGCCACATATACACGGCACGGGACAAGGAGGGGAGGGATCGATGACTCATCTGGAGCGGTAGTCGGCAACAGAGGTGCGAGAGGAGATTCTGATGCACACCCAGAAGGCCCCGAGGCTAAAAATTCTGCAGCATACACACCCACGAAGAATCGAAGAGTGAGAGAGTGCTTGGCCAAAGCGATTTTTTTTAAGGGGATGGAGGGGGGGGGGGTCTACGATGGGGAGGAAGGTTAAAAGGGTTTGTGCGTAGGACGTGAGAGTGGGAAACGGCAGGAGAGACAAGAAAGTTCCCCTCCCTCTCCCCAAAAGAGACTCCTCTGAAACCAAATATGCCTTAAAACACTCGATGACTGGGTAACTCACCACCACCATCATTTTTTTTCACGGCAGCTGTGCTGCAAGCCTAACCCCCTTTTCCATTCTCCCTGCACGCTCCGAGAGCGCAGGCTGGGAATTTTAAAAAAAAATTGGGTGCACAACAACTTCATCAAGGTATTATCCGCCCACCCCAGCCCAAATTCTCTGACACTTCTCTCATCTCCCCCTACCTCTCCCCCCCCTCTTCCCCTACCTACCCTATAATATCTCCTCTCTCCCCCCCCTCTCTCTCTTAACCCCTCCCCCCTCTATACATCCCTTTCTGTCAGTCGGATAGGGCAGATAAATAAAAGATTGTACAGAAATACACACGCTCAAAATGGAAACACATCCACTCTCTTCACTTTCTCACAAAAATTGCGATCCCAGAGCATCGAGTCATGTGCAGAAGGGAAGGAGAGGCATAGGGAGGGAGGATCCTAGCCGCCGGACGGAGGGGTTGGACGCAGCACTCCCCCCTCGCCCCCTTTCTGCCAAGGATGCTCCGCCGCAATGCTTGACGACATCGCCTCCCCCTCCTCTTCCTCCGATTCCCTCTCCTTTCATCCTGGCCACAATGGCAGTGGTGGGGGTTGCATCACAAGAGCTCATACTGACGCAAGTGCATTCTTTGGATGATGTCCCGGCAGTCGTTGAACACTCTACGTATGTTCTCTGTGTCAACAGCACACGTGAAGTGGGGGTAGCAGTAGTGTTTGCCGTCACCACTTGCAGTACTGATGCGCTGTGAATTTCACAATCAATAATTCAAAAGTCCATCTCATGTGTCGATATTGAAGTTCTTAAAGGCAAAACATGAAAGAGTTCAAGGTAAAAGCTCGTGATTGGACTTCAATGGTACTGTTAATAAACAATGAACTCAAATCTTCCAACCATAAACACCAGCTTTTTCATTATTATCTGTTAAATATCAATTTATATATACTTGTAGAGAATTTATTATTAATAGAGAATCACAGTAAATTTAATCGGCATAAAAATTTCCTTATAAACGGTGTTCCTGTCTTGTTTTATTATGTTCAAAGGATAATAACCACATACACTTGACAATAATAAATTCTCAATAGGAAAAAATTAGATCCATTCAGAACAGCCCAATTTTCTCTAGTCTGACCCTGAGATTTCTTTATTGTTAATGCAAAGAGTGGTTTCACTGTTAAATGCATTCCTTTCAAATCCAATGGTGAGCCAAAGTCTAACTGCAACAATGTTACACACGAAATCATTACTCTTGTAAATGTAAAAGTTAGTGCTTCTATCATGTTCATATGAAGTGACCTTACTATGAGCCATTACGCAGTCTCATATTTGGAGTGAGTTTTCTCAATGGGCATTATTGAAACTCCAACTTTTAAAGGTAAGCCAAGATGGATTTAAACTTCAAAATTTCAATGGGATAGATTTAAGCATGACACAAATCTTCAACACCATTTGCACTTTTATATATCCTACTTGTGCCAAGAACTTTGTCCATCAATGATCTGTTTATCAGATCAACTTTTTTGTTTCTGGGCATTACTATGGCATCTTTCATGGCCAGAAGTTTGATAGCTCAGTTAAATTTAATGCAGTGAATGTGAAGCATGGTAAATGTAAATCTTAGCTAAGGGCTAATTCAAAATAGCAACATAAATAACATAATGGTTCATTATAAACATCCAATGAATATTAGAGAATAAACGTTGCTAACATCTTTATTTTAAATAATGTTTAAAGTTAAACCTCTCATTGTTTAAAACACAAAATTTCCTTTTCTTTTGATTCCAAACTAATTTCTGGATTGATTTAGAATTGAATCAAATTATTTTAGCAATAAAAATAAATTTTATTGTTATCGGCATATATATTCAAGCCTCGGGTTTCCTGAGTTATTCGTTTTTCCTGGGTCATAATCATAGTTCCCTAATTTTTTTCATCTATGTGCAGAATGAATAATGCCTACATGATGCTAATGCGCAGATATGTGCTCAAGTTGGTGCGACCCTGTTCAGATATACCCTAAGATAAACACAGTCATGCGCACTTGAAAAATTTAGTGAGCAGCACTTCAAAAACTGTTGCGCAGCCACACAGTCGTGTAGCTTAGAGGGAACCATGGTCATAATGCATGACCAACTATGTACGGAATTTCAACAATGATTCCAATAGGAAATGACTAAGAAAGCATGATTGTTGATATAGAACAGATACCCGGACAGACAGACACTGCCAAACTTTTGTTCACGCTTCCTTAACACAACCTCCGACCATTTTTCCAGTAAAAATGCTTCATAAGCATTTTCATCAGAAACAATCTCACTCTCAGTTGACTGAATAATTATAAAACCCGTACAAAGAATTTTATAATTTTTTTGATCGTATAAAAAAATTGCACTTATAAATACAACTTAAGTTTTTTTTGTATTATGATGGAAATAGTTCTAATAATGAATAGTTAATCATCATCAGGGCCGACCTGAGGTATCGGCAAGCCGGGTGGCTGCCTGGGGCACCCAAGTGTTGGGGGTGCTAACCTCCATCTCTACATTACTTGCAAGTAGATAAATACCTGATACCAATTTATATTATGGGATAGGTGGGAATCTATATCATATTTCTTTTACTTCTCATTAGAAATCATTTTAAATGAATAAATGAACAATCTATTTTTAAAATATCTTAACAAAATTTTATGCTGAGCGGTTTCTCACCTGGGGTGCCAAAATACCTCTGGCTGCCCTTGATCATCATGATACTGGATAAAAATTAAAAAATTATAACTTTCATATTAACACACTAAAACGGAAAAAATAAAAAAATTCCATAGGGAAGTCCTCGATTTTGAGGTTCAACAAATTTTCTAATCACAGGGGTTAAAATTTTGAGATTTGTGAGCGATCAAAAGTTAATATAAAAGTTTTAAGCCACACATGTTTAGGTATAAGATTCTGTGTGTGTGTCATCAGAATATATCTGTAAATTTCATCCCTGTCTGCTGCATTGTGGAACACATTCTTAAGCACCTCTAGGTTATTTTAGCAATTTAATTTTTGTTTTGTAAATCTATGGCTACAAATCCCTACCTAAAGAATTTCAGCAAGTTCAGATATTGCCTTTAAACGAGATGGAGCTTCATATCATTTTTGGAAACACAGTTCAGTCATACTTTGATGAGTTCTTACCAAATTGCTTGATTGGATGTCATGGAAACAGATCCTAGATAGCAAAATCTCAGGATTCCACATTAGGCTACTTTGTTTAGGGCTTAGTTAAGGTTAAGGCTTATAAAACAAGAAGTGAAGGCTTGCAAGATCTGTAAATCCGCATTGTCGCGGTAGTTGTTAAAATACCTGAGGTACTTGAGAATATGTACCACAATCCAGCAAATAGATGTGAGATTTGCAGATGCACATGTTGAATCATATATCTAAGCAATTATGGCCTTCAGAAAAAGATTTTTAAATATCATAACTTCCAACAAAATAGATAGCGACTTTTGGACCACCTTGTATATGAGAGTGAAGTTAATATAAAAGTTATTAAACATTGCCTAGAAGCTTGTTTTGTAGAAACAAATCAAACTTATACTTCAAACTGTTACTCCCATTTTATCACTATGTAACCTCTATAGGAAAAAGTTTAAAATAAAAAGTTATTACGAACAAATGCTTACAAGGAATTCATCACGGATGAAATATTTGGCGCGAATGACCTCTGGGTCTTCTCCTGGCTCGGTTGCGGCATCTGCAGGTGTTTGGTAACGACTGAACTCTGCAAAGTACTCTTCCAGCCTGGATTTGCCAGCCTTGATCTTTTCAGCCAGCAAATCCTGCTTGTTCAGAAAAAGGATGACAGATATCGTCCGGAGCCACCTAATGAGGAAGAAAAAGGGTAAATGTTAAATATTTGGTAAAAAATAAGCTATCTCAGTATATTTAAATAAATTGAAAGTAATGCTCTTATAATTTTTCTTTGTATGATTATAGATATTACTGTATTTACTCCACTGCATATAAGCCCTACCCTTGTTTTTCAAGACTAAATCTAGGGAAAAAATGTTCCTGAATGTGTGCTGCACCTCAAAAATCTCAAGTAGGCACAAAACATTACGGCTAACTAAAACCAGTAATATTAGCTATATACAAATATCAATAAATATTATTATTTTACATAATAATCAAGTGTTTTGGTGAATTATTTATGACTGTGATAATATCTCGCTACCATCCAACTACAGCATTTTTTTCGCAGGCCCTTGGAGCACTGTAGTAATCACCTGTAAAACTTGATATCTGTAACTCCATCATTGATAATAACACTATTTCTTTCCCTTTCTTATTTGTTGCAATGATAATACAAATTTTTGTCACATACTGTGCATTGAATCAACGAGCCATTTCATTTTAAAAATTATCTCACATTTTGGATTTTTACAATTTTGTTTCCTTGTACAGAAACCACATCCTAGTTTTGGAGATGAAAATTTTGGAAAAAAAAGTGTGGCTCATATGTGAGTAGATATGGTGTGTGTGTGTGTGTACACACACACACACACACACACACAGTGGAATCTTAATTTAACGTTCTCCCATTTAACATTTTCCAGCGTTTAAGGATGTTTTTTTGCGGTCTCGACCAAAGCCCATGTAAATAATGTATTATATTACCCGATTTAGTGTGTTCTCAATTTTATGAATTGCCTGCATTTAAGGGACAAAATTCTGGTCTCTAGATGGACATCGCCTCGATTTATGGTGCGTTCACACAACAATACATTATTAAGTAGAGTTGTAATGTAATAATTCAGATTATTTATCGATGACGCAACACATACCGGCATTGTTACATTAAATAAACTCAAATAATTAATATTTTGTCAATCCACCTTTAATCCTTAAGTCATCTGTTACGTAAGTTACGAAAGCTGCGGTGACGTAATTACATGAACATGGATTTTGTTACGCTTCGGTTCCCAGGCACTCACTTGCTAACGTGACGCGTTAGATAGTTGTGCCACTCATGTGGACTACGGCCATATTTACCTTGTTAATCCGATAGGAAGACAATCCCCCAAAAAAGGGAAGGTTTATTCAGAACAATCCTTTTATAACATCAAGGTAATGTTATTCAAACTTCGGATTACCTACTCATCCGTCGCTGGAGCATTTCCCTACCCCACACAAGACATGCAATGATATTTGTGTATTTTGCATAAAGCACCGAAATGTAACAAATGTGATTAAAATCTAATGACTACAAGGATGTGGGAAACTCCAACATCTGCTAGCATTGTCATTTTGTATGCAGCATTGCGCACGCTCAGCCGATTACATGCGCTGACACGTCTGCCAACATACACTGCACTATTTCATTGAGGGATAAATTATTTGAAGCTCATATAAATTATCTCAGACAATCCATATGAGGTCAATTATATCATGTATTCATCATTGTATAGAGAATGTCAAATTTTCCAACATTCATTTGCAATAGGAACAAGGGCTGTTAAGCCGAATTTTAAATATTACATACTAGCAGAATTTCCCGTTGAATTTCAACGGATTTAGTGAAGCTATTACAGCACAACATAAAAACTCTTTAAAATACCTATATAGTAGATACCTACTTCTTAAATTACAATTACCTTTTCTTAACAATTAATCATATTTGCTTGTAACAATCCGTTTCCGAGCCTACTGCATTCAAATATAACGATAATTCTATCTCCTATCATATATATCACTTTCGCCAAATCCAGCTTCATATCTTGTGTAATTATGCCTCGCTGAAATATTTACTTTTATGTCTTTTAAGCAAGAAACCCGTGAAAAAGCAACGTACAGTTGTCCATGATTGAACACTGACTCCGGTAAATGTACACCAGATACGTGAGCTTATTTACGTTAATAAACATTATAATGTAGAATATAATGATTTTACTTACAAAAAATGTAAGATTCCAGTATTCAATAGACTAAAGAAGGTTCAATTACTTTCATCAATAAACGCTTCCTGAAAAATAATTAGCATCTTTTTACGTTGCTATCCATAAACATCGATCGTTTCGTTGCTTAAACAAAAGTGCGAAGCGAATAACACTAAACTTGCATCAATTTGTAAGCTTCAGTGAAGCTAAATGAATCAGAGGTAACAATGATGGCCGTCTTGGCAACGCCCGGAAAGAGTACGAAAAATCCACAAAATTTCGAAACAAAAAGCGTATTTCTGAAAACTTGGATCGTGTAACATGTAAACTTCACAGGAATAAGATAGTATGGAGTTTTATTAGTCGAATAAAGCAAAAACGGAAAAAATCGGTCCATATTTACGTATTTTGATGCTTGAAGGAAAAATACCTTGCAAGTCAAGAAATGGATCCATACGTGTTATCTTATGGAAAAATGTTAATCCCCTATATTGGCAGCATTGATTAATCCCGGTTGACCAAACCTTGACCATTCACTAAGTTAGGATGTAAGGAATAATCGTATCAAATTTGGTTGTTCTAGCTTTTACCGTTTAGGAGTTCCATGAACAAACACCCAAACATACAAATACACAAACACATGCTTCAAAATATATTATAGTGGATAGATTATCTTACGAGACATGAAAATAATCCCTGGTGGTCGAACTAGCGACATTTTTCGAGATATATTATGCCGTTACCTTCATATATCCTATTCAAGCATCCTGCCAAATTTTCGATCCTCTGTGTATATCATTTAACGAATTGTCTGAATTTCTCTACAGCGTGACACATGGACCAAACAAACAACCAGTCAAAGGACAAACCAATTAATACTGCCTTTTATTATAATTAGAATCTTGCATATGGGTTGACGGACGAACAAGGTGAAAATAGAATTTTTTTAAATAACACCAAATATATCCAAAATCAAAGAAATCAGAATTACACTGTGGTCGTAGGATAAGTATGTACTTCAATTTTCAAAGACGCAAACATAAATGAACATAAAATGAATCGTAGAAGAACAGTCGTCCTTATTGCTGTAAATTATACATTGAATATGTTTACAGAATTCACCGCTAATTGGTGGCACTGTATACTGAAAATTTAAGTAGTAGTAATAGTAATTAGGTTTTAAGGTGTGTCGACAGCTAAGGTCATTTTGCACCGTCAAATTCTGATAGAGAAAATCAACATACATCACAACATCCATGCCCAAAGCGGGATTCAAACCCACGACCTTTGGGTTAGAAGGCACACTGCCTACCAGTCTAACCCTGCTGGCCTGAAAATTTAAGAATAAGTTAAATATCTCCGAAATGGATGGTTCTACAAAAATTTGTTTCAAACAAAACTTGGAAGAAATATTATTCTCTACAACTTTGGTCCTCACGAAGGTAACAGTAATGACATTTTTAAGGAGATATTTGACGGAAACAGAAAAAACCGATTATTTATAAATAATTCCTAAACAATAACTGCTATAGAAAATTCTTTCAAATGAAAGTTGTAGGAAATTACATTCTCTATAACCTTTGTATAGAATTGTATATACAATAATGATGTTTTAACAGAGAAATATCGCAAAAACTGAATTGGGTTTCGAATAAACCTCAACTTCCGGTTAACCGGTACTGTCCAAAAACTAATCAGTTCTTTGTGCTCATACCAAAGTGTTATATATGAAATTTGGTAAAGATACGGCAAGTACCTTTCGAGTTAGAGCACCCACAATCACATACATACATACACCCACAGAGTGACGTATCTATGGGAGGGCAAGTTGGGCAGTTACCCGGGGCAGCAAATTTGAGAGGCGGCGTTTAAATTGAACCTGTTTTCGGATTAATTAGTTTCTTTATATTACCTATATTGCTACATTTTTGTTTTGTTTTTCGAAACTTTAATATAATTTGTTCAAACGGAATTATTGTTTTTATTCAACTAACTTATGTAGAATTTAATATTGAAGCGGGGGCGGCAACCACTTTTAATACGTCTCTGCACACATACATACATACACACAGATATCACTCCAAAAATAGTCTAAACGTGTTCTAGAGATCAAAATATCTAATAAACTATTGGTTTTTCGAAAAATTCCTATCACATACACACAAACAACATCGAGAAAACAGTCAAACGTTTTCTAGGGACCTCAAAACGTGTATTTCCATTGAAATCTCGAATTCGATTTTTTTCAAGAAAAAAGTACTTAAACACAGAACATTAATTTGTTTTCCGTGGTGTGGTTGTAGCTTTATATGTGCTCTTTACTTTATGGTTTAGTTTTACTACTACATCCATGGTTTTTTGATCACTCGTACTAATTTAGAAAAGTCTATGGTTTTAGCTGGTTTCTGCGGTTTTAGCATATGTCACCTGTCACAGTCCGCTAAGCACCCGCAAAGTTTTATAGTTTTCTCAAGTCATCGTCACAACTTTCGAAAAGTGAAGTAATTTGAAAATTGAATTAATTTATGTTACGGTTAATTACATGATTTGCTCCAATTTTATTTCATTATGTACTTGTTTGTTTTTTATAAAAATAACATCAAATGCACTGAGAGGAAGGAAGGATTTTGGAGAATTATTATATGATTAATCAAAAAAATGGATTTCTTTATCTTCATCAAACTGATGCTTTTAAGAATTTAATATTTATGTATTATTGAAATGTTTTTATTTTGTTAAAATACATATTGTATTTTGTATGTTTTTTACTTTCTCATATACGAAGTATATTGAGAAAGTATTGTAACCGCAAAAAAATTCAGTCTCAAGATTTTGATGGAAATATAAGTTTAACTGATTGTGAGTCCAAAAAAGTGGTTTTTGCCATGCTGTCTGTTCACGCCTCTAGAGCCTAAATGGTAGAGCGAAAATGAATGAAATCTTGTACTGAGGCATTTTATCATAGAGAATAGAAGCTATGAAGAAATGGTTGACATTGCAAATAATTATGGGTAGTTTATTCTAGGCAACTTTAATAACAATTGGATTTTCTAAACAATGGGACTCATTTGCCAGTGAGGTGCCGCTCTAAGGCTGTGCCTTACCTGCTTACCACCTAGAGAGGGCCCTAGTGGTATCAATAAATAAGATATTTGTTACAATTAAGTGACGTTTGAATGGCGAGAATTCTCGCCATCTGTACGCAACGTGTTAAGTTTTTTTCGCATCCAGTTTTTTCACATTTAAAAATAATATCTAATATAATAATTACGTTTTTACACATTTCCAGGGGGGATCAACTGCCCCCCCCCTTATCCCCCTCCTGCTGATGCCCATGGCCAGTTTGAGAAACACTACTTTAGCATACAGTAAAGCAACAGCTCCTGGCCGAGGCAGTAACCACTCAGGCAGCCCCGGCCCAGGAGCACCATAGGCCCACCGGGACTTAGCCCGGTCAAGGTTGTAAGTCAGTATTATAACTCTTGTGGTTCTGATGAAAAATTAGACATGTATTTGTACTATATTGAAAAGAATCTGCAAACAGGGTCATCAAGCTCAAGAAAACAAAATCAGAAACTGATTATTTTAAAAAGTAAAACAAAATTGAGCTAACATGTCTTAGAATATTTAATAAAATATGTATTTCTTTACAAACATTTGAAATAAATTTTTAAAATGTCATTTTAACTGTATATTTTAAAGTTACATTTTAAAACGTAATTTACTGCATCTCGGATATAATGGACTTCAGTTATAATGGATTTCTGCCTGACACCCCTGGTGATCCGTTATAACCAAGGTTGACTCTGTGTGTGTATATATATGTGTGTGTGTGTGTGTGTATATATATCAGATAATCCTATTGGCCATCCCTCCTACCCGCCTCCTCCTATCCCCAAACTCCTCCCATTACCCCTCTCCCCCTCCCCATATCCCCCCCAGTGTGTCACTTTAAACAGTATATGTCTCTCCGTCGCTGAAGAAGGGCATCAGCCCGAAAGCTCCATTTTTCTGTCGTTTTTGTTTTTTTGTGTTTTTCGTGTGTCCTCAGCAGCCCCAGCGGCTCTTCAATCTAGGTAAGTGTCCACTGGGCTTCCTCCAACACCTTGTTGCTACCTTTATTATTACCTTTCCTTTTCCTTAAGCATTTATATATATATATATATATATATATATATATGTAGGTTGAATTTCAACGGATTTAGTGAATCTAAAACTTTGACCGTGTAACATGTAAACATTGCAAGAATAACATAGTACACAGTTACACCCATCGATTAAAACAAAAATGAAGAAAACCGCTCCGCATTTTCCTATTTAGATGAATGAAGGAAAAAATCTTACGAAAATAACGTATAAACTCTCTCCCCCTCCCTTCCACCCTCTCCTTCCCTTCTCCCTCTCTCCCCCTCCCCTCTCTCCATCTCCCACCCTCCCCCTCTCCACCCATTCCCTCTAATTCCCTCTCTCCATCTCCCCCCTCCATTACCATCCATCTGTCTCCCTCCCTATCTCATATTAAAAGCATTCAAAGCGAACAAACTTACAAACATTATCCTTTATATGTTGGATTTTTAGGATAATTCAACTAAAAAGAACAAATATTTGGTTTCCATGTAAACAAATTAAAATCGTACACAGAAATTGACAATGATATTACGTTAAAATTTTTCCCCTATAAATGCACTGAACTCTCAATTTCGGCGACAATGGGAGTTGTCATGGTAGCTTATGATGGGTATTGTAATAAAACTGATAAAATCACGTATTTCATTGATTCTAAATGCATTTTTATGCTAATTCGATCAGGATTCGGATTCTGTCTTCAATAAAAATAAACTTTGTTCTTTTCTTTGTAGAACCATTCAAGTCTCAAGTTCGAACAGTTTCTAAGTAATTTTAAAATTCAAATGAAAAATAAGCTGCACCTGTCCCTATGTTCTTCAAATGGAGAAAATGAAAAAAATAAAATATTTTTTAAATTAGACAGGTCAATCGAATCGATATAAAAACTTTACTATACCACCATATTTGTTATTCTGGTTAAAATGATACCTTTCTCTTGCTTCTACAATCTATAGTTTTCGAGTTTAAAATTATGATACACACACACACACACACATTTTTATATATATTATATATATATATATATATTGTTTAATAATGTTAAGATTATATTTTAAAGTAAAAATAAAATGTAAAATATAAGTTCAAATTTGATTTTTTGCAATATTTTATGCAAATACATAATGCAGTATAAACAT
This sequence comes from Uropetala carovei, assembly GCA_036926305.1. Taxonomy (NCBI): domain Eukaryota; kingdom Metazoa; phylum Arthropoda; class Insecta; order Odonata; family Petaluridae; genus Uropetala; species Uropetala carovei. The sequence continues at coordinate 4,923,556 of JAXCHB010000181.1, read as the reverse complement.
CAATTATTTTTCCAAACCAAACCCAAACATAATAAGTCAGAAACTAATAAATATATATCCTAAGATAGGAAGTACAGGCATCTCCCGAGATTCGACAGGGATGCGTTCCTGAAAACGTGGTCGAATCTCAAACAGTCGAATGTCAAATCAGCACAGATTCAAACAATTAGAGCAGAAATAACGACGTCTAGACTGAAACTAAACCTCTCATGGTCGGGCAGACCGAAAATTACTTCGCGTAAACTAGTTTCTAATTCGACCGATCAATCGGCTGGGTTGAATAAATGGGTTTTGACCGGTCGAATTCTCGAGTTGGTCGAATCTTGAACGGTCGAATCTTAAGGTCTACAAATGTAAACAAATCAAACAGTCTCATATAATGCCATTAAAGTTATTCTGAATCTTCCTCTATAAGAGATTTTGATTTTATAAGGAAGGTCACAAACGGTCTTATTCATTCTCTTTGACTAATATGTATTGTTGTTTTTATAAATTTATTATTTAGTACAACCTTCAATAATAAAAATAAAACAAATTAGTGTGACCTGTTGCTGCGCCATTCATTACAACTACATTGTTGAGTTAGCTTATTTATGCCATCAAATTTCATTCTACCAAACCTTTGTATTCTGCAAAATATTGCTGGTCAGTTACAAATAATTCACCAAAACAAATACAAATAATAATAACAAGAATTCTACGAATGAACACAGGTATTTGAAGTTGTATATAAGGAAAAGAAAACCTCCCTCAAAGCAAAAAACAAAGTTGCGAGAATTTAAAAAACTGTGTATATCTATATTTTAAGTGAAATATCTTACCTGCATTTAAACCTTGACTGTATAAGATCCTACACAATTTTGGGACACACTTTTGTGACGAAAAGATGGAAAATACAGTATCTACTTAGAATATATCTTCCAGAATACATATACTCACTGGTGACTTTAATTTCCTTCAGAAGGTGCCAGAAAAACCATTCTTACCTGTTATTCCAGATGCTCTTGAAGAGGTCGAGGGACTCCCGCAGACGGTTCTGCGTGGGGTCTTCCCGTAGCACCATGTTGTAGCTGCTGCATGCCGTCACAAAAATGATGGCAGTCACATCGTTGAAGCACTGGATCCACTTACGACGCTCATCCCTCTGACCACCCACATCAAACATACTGCAAAAGATTGCGAGAAATCAATGGAGAGCTTAACACAAAGTGTAACTGAATACATCATCAGCATTCTAATAACAGCTTTAAATTGAAATGGAAAGACAGTTCCTTGGTAAAAACACTTTTGTTATAACCACACTACTCATTAACTTTATTGAGAGAATATTACGCTATGCCATAAAAGATAAACATTAGGACAAAATCCCATTATTTCATAGATATAGGAGTAGAATGAACATCCATATTTTTTCTTTGAATTTGCATTTTTATATGACGAAGAGAAAGGCTAATTTTTAGTTGGAATTTCTAATCACAATTATACCAAAAATCTGATGTGGCCAACACATGACTTTCTCCATATTTGGGGTATAGATATTTAAATTATTATGAATATCATTATAAGGCAAAATTATTATTTCGTATCGTAAAAGAATACAGTCATCCTTATTGCCGTAAATAAGGTATATTCTGAATATGTTTACAGAATTCACCGCTACATGGTGGTGGTGCTGTTTACTGGAAATTAAGAAAAAGCAAAATATCTCCGAAATGGATGGTTCTACGAAAATTTGTTTCAAACAAAACCTCGGAAGAAATATTATTCTCTACAACTTTGGTCCTCATGAAGATTACCAGTAACGACGTTTTTAAGGAGATATTTGACGGAAACAGAAAAAACGATTATTTATAAATAATTCCTAAACAATAACTGCTATGGAAAATTCTTTCAAATGAAAGTTGTAGAAAATTACATTCTCTATAGCCTTTGTATAGAATTGTATATAAAATAATGACGTTTTAATGGAGAAATATCGCAAAAACCTAATCGGGGTTCGAATAAACCTCGACTTCCGGTTAACGGGTATTGTCCAAAAACTAATCAGTTCTTTGTGCTCATGCTAAAGTGTTATATATGAAATTTGGTATTAATATGACAAGTACTTTTTGAGTTAGAGCGCCCTCAATCACATACATCCACATACACACACTCATACATCATTCCGAAAATAGTCTAAACATGTTCTAGGGATCTCAAAACGTGTATTACTGTTGAAATCTCGAAGTCGATTTTTTTCGTGATCACAATACTTTCCCTATACTACATATGGAGAAAGTAACAATATGAGGCAACCACATGATAATTAATTCTCAAAAAAGCTACTCAACTTTACCCTCGTAAAAATTATATTTTTATTAAACACATGCAGTCAAGTGGGAAAGTTAAATTAATTAAATTTATTATATAATTTTCATTATTTGTTTTTATATGAAAACTAAAAATTGAGGAAAATATTTTTACTTACTGGAAATTTACTTTATCCACCTGAAACCTTGTTTCAAATATACCCGACGTTAAGACACGACACCGCAATATATCCTGCAAAAATTGGAAAATTTTTATTAAAGATGATGTTTTATGAAATGAGCCAGAATAACACAAGGAAAACAATATAATAATTTGGAGAGGTAAGCAATGATCACAATTGTATAAGTTCACCTGTCAAAATGATACTATTCTATGTGCACAACCACAATTCTGTTCAGCAGAGAGAGAACAGATAATAAAGTTAACTTAAACGTTTATTTTCCTAAAAGTATCATTAAAACTGTTAATCGATAATGTGGTATACCAAATAGTTTTAGCCTAAGGTGATTACCAAAAATAAAAAATGCTAAATATATTGAGGTACATGGTACCTATTCTAATACCTAAATAAAAACTTTACTGTAATTAGAAACTAAAACTCCACTACAAAAAAAAACATTAGTTGATCCTAAATAAAGTTAATTATTGGTGGATCCTCATCAATGATAGCCACTTAGTAGTTGAAACACGTTTGGTTGTCCGAAACATTTTGTGACTACTGGAATTATCATCATCATCAACTTCACAGTATTAGGTGAACAGCATTATCATACTTGGAATCACTCTCATTATTGCTTCAAATTTCTTTCCAATTTTTATCTCAAACTTTATGTTTCTTCCAAATATCATTCATAAAATTTAAAGATTTACATTTGTCCTAAAGCACAGAATTTTGAAAAGAATGTTTAGAGATGAGAACCACATTCTTCATAGGCTGCTATTCAAGTTACTATTCCACTTCAACATCTGAACCATTATACTCATCACAACCCTTTAAACCTTTATTTAAGTCTGACTCAACCATGAAAAATGACATTTTAAAAACAATCTTATGCCAGCTAGTGATGTTAATAATAGTAATTAAAAATTGTCTGGTATCAATGCTATCTTCTAATGGTGAATAAGCACTCTCATTGATATATAAGATCAGTGAATGGAACAGGTATCACAGTCTCCCATGATGTTTTTACATAATGGAAGTTTAGTTTGCATAGCTATGGAGCAGTTATTTAACTGGAAGCTATACATGATTATGTCCAATCCTGCAGGAAAGAGCAGCCAGCACAGTTTGTTCTGACAAAAATTTAGCAGGAGAGAGATTATTAACACGATTTACTTATGCAAAACGTTTGAACACAAATTAAGGATTGATAAGTTGCTTAAGGAAATATTGTCCTGAAATACTATTATAAATGATGGTAATTACATTTCAAAAGAAAGTACTAATTTGAAAATATAATAGTCAAATACTAGAGCAACCATAACTGGGTATTTATAGATTAAAATAGAATATACTCACAGTAGAGAGGAAAATAAACTTGAGTGCAAAGGGTTAAACTACTTCAAAAAAATAATAATAAAAAGTTTACAATTTGCAATTTCCAATTTACCTAAAAAAAACAGTGAACAAATGGCACAAATATCTTGATTTCTTTTTAGAAAACAGGCTCTGAAAGGTTTTCGATGTGTCAATCAAGATAAATTGAAAAGTTAATGAAATGGTTCCACGTAAAAAATGAAGTGGGACTATTATAAACATCTGGAGTTTTGATAAAGTCAAGAAATTACCGTCAATGTATTAACTTGTCTGAAAATCTACTGACCAAGCCAAAGAAACTCATTTTCTACTTTTGATTAATTTCTATCACTTATAATTAACTTTCACTTACTGTGCTTGGTAAATTTTTTACTGAAACTTTCCTTAGGGATATGCATTATGATCATAACTAAAACTTGCACTTACTATGTTTGGCAAATTTTTTATTTAAACTTTCCTTAGGGATATGCATTGTGATCATAACTAAAAGACCGAAGATCTCACCTGTTCCGTGGGTGTATAATCTGGCCGCTTTATGACATGCACTTTGTCGAGGAAACTGCAGAAGCAATGTAGAAATCAGAATTAAACAGCCATCCATTTATAAGCATTGTAGGAAATGTAAAAAATGAACAAAAACTCAATCAAATACATTTTATTAGTAAAAGAGTTAATAATATATATTTTATTCAAATGATTTCACAAATTTAAATATAAAGTAACAGTGAAGAACAATTTCACTAATTGTGATTTGTGATTTCTCAATGCACTTCCTTCATATACCTAGAATTTCCATTCAAATTTCATTACTTTTTATTAAAACTATATATAGTTCAGTCTGAATATAAAATCTGTATCATTTTATCGGCGCCCATGATATATTAATAAATTTTCTGTAATTTATTCAACTGAGTTTTTTGTCTTTTGATTCTCAAAAGACTGTCAAAGGAAGCAACCCATTTCTGAGTCCAAAATTTTTGGGAGAAAATTATATCCTATGAATGGCTATTTATGGTAATTTCTGTTATCCAACTCTTTGGGTTTCTCACAATATGGTTTGAATAGCTGTCACCAAAGGTAGTTATGATTTCTCATACCATAATTTTCATGATTCTGCAAGTTGCTGAAAGGGTCCCTGTGCTGAAATATGTATAAAATTTAACTTTGAAGGGCAATGACAGCAAAAGTGTATCTAGTGTTCCACTCCAATAATGATGAAGCCACCCAAACTTCCCCTATCAACAACTAATGCAGATTTACAGGTCTCATTGTATGTAAATATATCTTACATCTAATATTTAACCTAGCACAGATCTTAAGTCGAACAGCATGACTTTTATTGTAGTGAAATAAATGTTGCAGAAAATTCTTATAATATTTAGGAAAGACAATGATTCTTTTTGCTGGCTACTACATAAAAATTTTAATCTCAAATGTATGGATTGTATTTGAAATCTATTTCCATCAGCTGGTTTCATACCTTGAATATATAACCTACACCACCATCAGAAAGAATTGCCATTAGGCAATGTCTAGAAGATCGCTTTGTAATAATACTCTGTCAAAACAAAAAATGAACATTCATTAGTTAAACAAGTTTGACAAATTTTACATTCAACAATCCCTCTTTTGTCAACATAAAAATAAAATTCTTGGCCAACCAAGTTCAAGAGGTTACAAGCAGTGATAGTTAAATGGGTCAATTAAGCAAGCTGTACTAACTAAAAGGAGCGGAAACTAATGATATAGGAAACTCCAATAGGCAAAAACATGGATAGAACAACTGAATGTGCATTTTGGTCACAAAAGTCATCTTCTGTAGTGATCTATTTCCAACCCTAAGAAAAGTTTTTCTTTTTTTTTGACTCAATGGTTGATGGACCACCACTGAGGGTGGCTACTTTGCAGCTAAAAATCTCGTGTTTTTTCCTACTCGATTTTTGACTTCAGAAGCTTTCTACGTCATCAACTAGATTCCGGACATAAAGTGAGCATGCCACTACATTTTCAAGAATCATGCAATGGTCAGGCAAAGGATTGGTGACATTCCAAGACACTTTTTTTTACACTAAGATCGAGGTGCTAGTAATTGAAACTACACGGCCATTTTCATGTATACCATGTAGATACAGGGCATTAAAGGGAGAAAAGGGATAGAGAGAGCGACGCAAATCTCCAATGGGAGGATGTTAAAGTATCTTCTCTTTCTGCCATTGATGGATCAGGATGAGAGAGAGAGTAGTAACGGTCGCGTACACGATCCAACTAACGTCGCAGGAGTGAGAAGAGATGGAGAATGCAATGGAGGTGGAATGGAGGAGAAAAAGTCCGTTGGGGAGGTGGCGGAGGAGGCCCTCCTCCCCACCGGTAGCGTCTTGGTTTGGTTGGGGGGAGGAAGGTAGGGGCGGCGTTCGTGTGTGCTCGCGTTGCGTAGGGGAGGCAAAAAAAAGCGTCCGAGAGGTGGGGCGTAGGATGTTGGTGAGGCAGTCTGGGCCAAAAAATAGCATCCGAGTGCTAATTTTATCGCCGCCAGGACAGATGGGGGCGGAGGGAGGGAAGAGGAGAGATAGAGAGAGTGAGTGAGGCAGCAGAAAGGAGAGGGACGTAGGGAAGAAGGATGAGAAATGGATGGAGACGCGCGCGCGCGCACACACACTTCGATGCATCGCCGTTTGCGACACTCCCCATTCCACCTCCGTACTCTCCTCCACCTCTCCCAAGAGGCCGCCAACGCAGGGAGCGAGGGAGGCGCTACAACGGGATGGAGATAAGACGGGCAGAGCGAAACGAGAAATAAGAGAGAGACCAGTACGAGCCGCCCCTTAAAAAAGATTCCGCGACGGGTGTGTGAAGGGGAAAAGACTAAAAGAGAGAGGGTAAAAGTGGAACCAAAAGCGCCTACCTCCCACACCCACACACAGACATGTGGGAAGAGAGACGTCATAAGCTGAGGATTGGACCCTGGGTTGCCACCTATCCGGGTTTGACCCAGAGTCTCCGGGTTAAGGGCATAATTCTCCGGGTCAACAACATATTTTTATTAATACTAATAAACTATCGTGTATCAAACATTTAAATATAGCAAAAATATACTTTTCTTTCTTCACCTATTAGAATCTCCGGGTCAAATTACGAAATATTCGGGTCAGATTGGAAATTCTCCGTGTCATTGGCGGATTTGAGGTGGCAACCCTGATTGGAACTGACTAACTGTAGAAACAGCACTGGGCGAGGATAGAAATGGGTTGAGGAGGAAAGAAGCCACAAACGAAAACAAAATATACTCGTGCACGGCGAACTCACTATTTGGCGCAGTCGATGAGCTGGTACTCATTGGACCTCTCGTAGCAAGCCTGTACGCCCCTGTCCTGCCAAAGAATCTCCGTGTGCTCGTAGAACTCCTGAAACGGGATGAAAGGGAGAGGAAAAAAAACAGAGGTCAATGGCCGGCCAATCAACACACACGCCCTTCCTCATCTCCTCCACCCCCTTTCCACGGCCGACACACCCTCTTCTTCCCGCCACCATACCTCCTCATCACCCGCTCTGCCCCCCCCCCCCCTCCCTCCCTCTTCCTCGCGACCACCTCGTGGGTCCACTTTGACTCCTCTTCGGCCATGCCATCCCGTGCAAGCTCGGAGAGGCCGGGCAGATTGAGGATGTCGCGATTAGTTCACGCCAAACATTTTTATCAACCTTACTCGATGCGAAGCACTCCTCCGGCGTGTGAATTGAACGCTTTGCGAGGCTATAGGTCTGCGTCGACGAAAGGAAAGGTCTCGACGTTTGCTTGTTACTACGGATTCTTCACTCGCCGGCTAAATTTATCGCGACTGGGGTATTTAACGAGGAAAATAACCGATAGCGTGCTCTATTCTGGCACTGCCGCGCAAAATCTGATACTGTTATTTTTTTTAGAGGAAACGCGCGTCTGTTTCGGGCGATCCTCGAACACTCCGCCGAGAACGAAAAAATAAACATTCCTCAAATGATTCGTCGCCAGAATCGAGAGCAAATACCACTTTCGCGTTAATTAACCGGTGAATTTCTACTTTCGTCCCCGCTTAAAAACCCTGTCTTACCTGGTGATGCGGTGTTGCACCGATTATTCGAAAGTTAATCATCCGAACATGGTTGTCTTTTTAAAAAAATCTGCTGCTCTTCCTTTAAAAATAATTCGAGATTTGGCGAAAAATACCCTCAGCCAAGTTTTGTGCGACGTTAATGTTATCAAAATAAAATTTTACAAAATTGTAGTCCTATTAGCTGGTTCACTATATGCAAACGGGAAAAAATATTTTGTAAATCTAGTTCATTAATTTCTTGATTTCATTATTGTTCGATTGTACAAAGAAATTCATTATCCCAACTAGGTTCGGATTATCGACGCTCTATAGCATAGGTCTTCAAACTGTGTTCCGCAGAACTCAAGGGTTCCGCAGAAGCTAAATGGAGTTCCGCGATAGCCATAGGAAGAGACCCGACACATTCTCCCTTCTCTTATTTACAGCAGGAAACTTGAACTTCACTTGTAAACTGTATAATGTAAGATACATAAATTATGTAAATAACCATTACATTGATTATAAAATAAATTTTATTGCTATTTGGCTTACCACCTCTTAGTTAGGGTTCCGCGACAAAAAATATTTGAATATAAGGGTTCCGGGACTTCAGAAAGTTTGGGAACCTCTGCTCTATAATAACCGAAAGACGTGTCCGTGAATTTGTGAAACAGAAAAATGGATTATAACACGTAGAAAAGGGACGATCAAACGAGAGGCGCGAGAAGAGACGAGAACGAGAATAGGGCAGAAAAAACTTAAGAATTTACGTGCCAAAGTTTTTCGCGTAGATTAAATCATCTATAACGTGTTTATTAATGAGTTAAAAATGATGTATCGAGAGAAGCTAAAAACCCGTTCCAAAGTGATAAAATTGAGAAAAAATACTTCAGGGGACCGTTTACGGCGGATAGGTTAAAAAAAACAGGCTGAAATTACTTGAACTTTCCCAAAATAGTCACTGGAGAGCAGCCCCGTAACTAGATATTTTAGCGCCCGGGACAAACTACTAAATATGCGCCCTTTCCCCCTTCAAGAAATTATTTTCTCTAGTTTATTTAATTACTATTTGGATTTTTTCCGCCCCTTGCTTATTTGCGCCTGGGGCAGATGCCCAAGCTTGCCCCGTCCCAGTTACGGCACTGCTGGAGAGTAATATACATAAAGAGCTTCATAATTACCGCAATCCACAGCCATGAATAAACGCGCGTTGGCAGCCGCGCAATATACACGCGATCCCGATGCAACCGTCAAAAAATCCTAACTTTTCAATTTCTAAGGGAAAATGGGGAGGGGATTCTTTGTTCTGAAGAACTTTATCGAACGTGTTTATATTCATCCAAACATTATAAGGCAGCGGTTCCCAAACTCTGGGACCCCCTCTTAACGCAACCTATCACATCGTGATCCCCTTAACTCCATCCATCTACCAAAGAACATAAAATCCAATATTAATTTTTAAATATTTATTTGCGCGAAATACATCCGCATATAATTTTTTTTAATAACGCAATTCGGAATTCCCTCTGAAAAATCTTCCGCGACCACCATATTTTGGGGAACCACCCGGGTGTAAAGGATTCTTTATAACGGCAATTCCCGAGTCCCTCGATCGATCCCATAGGATCGAAAGCTTCTCCTCCACAATGACACCACTTATCCCGAGGCGACAAAATAGTTTTCTTCTCGAAAGGAAAAAGATACTCTTTTTTTTTTTAATCGAAACTCCGCAAGGACCAACAACATGGTTTTTTTTAGTCTAGTTGAAAAAAATCAAGGACAGTGAATCACGATGCGCTGAGAGAGAGGGAGAGAGACCGACTTTTTAATAATCTCTTCGCGGTGACGGGTACAATTAAAAAAAAAGGCGGCTGAATTACGACCTGTTTCGTATCCGAGGAGAATGGAAAAGATAAGGAGGTAGAAACGGAATCGTCGATGACGTAAGTTCCGAGAATTGCGGAATTGCTGGTTTGACACGAAGCCTTTAAAATGCACCGACTTCTTTGCATGCATACACGCTTAGATATCCGTCCCGAATACGTGTTAAACACGGGGATCGTGCGCTTCGCTTGTGATCGCGACACAAGGCGAAAAAGATCCATATCACGCGGCGCGCGACAAGACTCGAATTCGTCAATAACTTCGTCCGTCGCGGGATGAGAAATTTTCGAATACATACTATGCGACGCGGGGCGTTGTTAAGCCGTCGATTTTTTTTCTCTCTCCCACACAAAGCTAGAGAAGGTTCGCTGAATAGGAAAATCGAACGTTAAACGCGCAGTTTAAGGAACGAAGAAAAGGCGATACGTACGCGGATCGAGTCCTCCGCAATGCATATTGCACACCGTGGTCCATGACGGCGGGAAGTGTGGCAACACTGCAACCGATTGACATTTCGGCAACAGGTCGATAGCAGAGGCTTTATTCGATCCCTTAGTGGGGAGATGTAGAAGGTGGATTTGGAACCAGAAATTCCTAAAGTTAAGATGGTGGGGAGAGTGGGAAAAAACGCTAATATCGACACGAGAAGCCGATTTGAACGTGTCCACAAGCCTTTTGGTACTTACGTATTAACGGGAAACCAAACAATTTTGTAGTAAATTTTGAAGTTACTTGGAACCCAACACCAACCCAAAACAAATGACTTAAAACTTCAATAACAAATTGTTTGAGTTGCCCGGTAATACTTAAGTACCAGGCTTTTTTTTTCACCGTTGCCATATGCGAAGGAAATTAATTAGTTGGAAAATTACACGATTCTATTATTTTATCAAAAAGCTGCCGTTTCCGTAGAATCCTCGCGCTACGACACTGAGAAACGACGTCGTGGTATCCCATTGTGGCATTATATATATATATATATATATATGTTATACAACTGCGCCAGTCCATCCGATCGTTTTAGGACGAATCTTAAGCGGCGACGTATCGCGAAAAAAATATTATTTACCCGTTGAGCGAACTCTTTTTCTCTCTGCTGCAACACTCACCGGAGGGTAGTCGAAGTCGTGCTGCGAGGCCACATCCTGGATATAGTCCACCCGGGCGCGGTTGTCTGCCGGCTTCTCCAACGGTATAGGCGGCGCCAGTGTGCTCATGGCTCCCGTGATGGTCTGCGTGCAGACAAAAAAAAGCGCAGTATGAAAAGAGACGAAGGGACGAGAGAAGGGAAAAATGAAAGGAATAAATCAAGGCGCAATGGATGAACCTGAGTAGAAATTAAACATCGATCATAATAGAGTGGGAAACTTTCATCGACGATCGCCGCTAATCAACGGCGACCTATATTTCTCAGAACAGACATCGTTAGAGCAATGTGAATCTTCCACCTATTTAACGACCACCAATTCCAACGAGCATCTGCCGTTTCGCCGGTGTTTCAGTAGACGCTTCATTGTACTGTTAACTTCTATAACAACTGCGGGTACAGCGTCACATCCCACGCACCGCGAAACCTCTATTGAAGGACAAGCGACTGTCGTCAAGAGAGATGATCGCCAAAAGAAGTTCCGCTGCATTTTAATATAGCATCTGAATCCTTTGATAATTCCTCCTTTACTAGCACATTACCTGGTTTACTTAAAGGTTTGTGAATCAAAGCTGAATATTTAAACAGTATGTTAACACTTTCTTACGCTGGTTTGGGGGAAAAACTCTTAATACATTGATTGTCATCGTTTCGAAGTTTAACAATATTAGAATAAATAAGATTTGGAGTGAAATTGCGCTTAAAAATTTCGATCGACAGGTAACCATGGCTCCTAGAATCTCGATCCTGGAGCCCAAAATTTTCCACAATTTTATTCCCGACTATTTACGTACTACGTTTAAGGCATATTTTTTATTTATATTTTAAATTTCAAACGATCGCATGACTTGTATCATGAAAGTCGTTTACTCATCAATCGCACATCCTGGAACATAACACTGAGCATTATTTTCAAAGTTTTGAATGTACATACGGTGCTCGAAGTAGATTTAATTATTTTAATTGTTTGCCATCAATTTTTAAGTTGGCGGGAGGTTTCGTAATAAAATATATTTATTATCTCAGGATTTAAATAATATGTGGCATATAATTTTTAATTAGCTGTTTAGCATTCCGGGTATGTCCGCTCATTCATATACTGATCAGAAAATTCCCAAACGCCAAATCGGCCACTGCCGACGACTCTTTGTTTTGAATATATCCAATTCCTGCCACGGTCTTTCTTTCCCTTGGCATATGAAACTTACTTACGTATTTGCGGCGCAAAATAAAGGAATTTCAGAGCGATGGGCATACCCAAGGGGAGCGACCGTCTCCCCCTCCCCCCTCTATGCATCCACCACTGGCTCGTAACATAAGTGGCACTATTCATCAAAGTTACCGTCTTTTCACGGAAGTGTGGCGAAAGTAATCTACAAAGAGTTTTATTATGTGCGTGTCAACGGGTCGAATATTCGTCCCTATATATCTTCAAACGTAAATCGTCCTTAAATCTTTCGTCGCCCCCTATATATTCTAGTATGAGCATTCCAGTATCAAAAAATCGAAAAGTTAAGTACTTATCTTAGGTATCTCCAATAGCCACGAAAACATTATAAATTTATTTTCAGCCACAAGACGAGCTCGATAATTCTCTAGTGACTTCCTATGTTCTCCCGAGTTGGTTATATAAGAAAGGTCGCGTCCCCGACTTTACGTGCACCAAGCCAATAACAATGGTCTTCTTTAAGCCGTCATTAACGCTCGTACATTTATCTCGAGTGATCACATTTTTCATAAAATTGTTACATTGGAGATACGTCCATTTTCTCAAGGTTGGGGGTTACGTGGGTCACATTTTACGCTGCCGTCCACTTTTTCCTCAAACGTCCGTTAGCCATTGTTGGACGAATGAAAACCGGTGCCGAATTTCCTATGCACGTAAAGTCATTTGACATTTGGATTTCTGATATAGCGACAGATGGCCAGAATAATGTATCCGAGAGCAAAAAGCAATTACTACGAGATCGATAATTGAAGGAAAGGATGTCTGGGCAATGGAAATGTTGCAGCCGTTGTTCAATCAGAGCAGGATTTATGCCTCACGAGCCCCTGGACCCGACATCTTAAACGCCTCCCCCCGTCGTCCCCGTGCCAAGAGGAAATATAAACGACAAATTTACTATTTATTCTCGGTGGCTTTGACATTTCACCGATAATTATTCGAACTTTTATAATGTTTATCATAAAATACATATAAAAATTACGGTATTCCCGGAACGCCGGCACGTGCCCGATGGGAAATCCGATCCCGAGACCAACGTGAACATATTCGAATTCGACAACCATCGATCGGCATAGATCAGTAAATAATCTCTAATCAATTCAGCATGAATCGCTCGCGCTAGGAAGCCGAGGAGTATTACGCCGAGTGTGAGTAATGATGATTAATTGGTCGAGCGACGGAACGGCTTTCCGGGCCGTGTTACATGGGCAACTGACCTCCTTTAAGGACTCGAAGTGTCGGAAAATTATTGCGATACCACCCTGTTTGAGGACCTTAAAATTAAAACCAAAAGTAATCGCCGGGATGCGGTGAAAAATACATGCTTCACGGCAGTGTGTGTGTGTGTGGCGTGGTTATAATGTGCACAACGTTTTCACGGATGGCAGGAACGAGATTTTTTTGTCACCTATCTTACAGTCGGGACCCAACGCCAGACGATAATTTGACATGTAAACACACGTGCAAATAAATGTCACTTCTCTTTCGGTGGTGACGAAACGGCGTTGGTCATGTTAACCTAATGTGTTTGGTGTCTTTTTTCGGCGAATGAGGTCGCGCTCTCTCAAACGGAGCTCGATTTTGTGTGAGGGAACCTTTCTCTCGAAGTTGTGAACTCGTTCGGTGATTCGCTTAAAAAAGAAAACCGAGATTGATATAAAAAAATGTGCCGTAGCGTCGGGTAATCTCGGGTGTATTTACATGCACGATATTATTGTACACGGAGGGGAGATGTTAGTTCATTTAAAAGTAATGCAAAAAAATTACCTGAGTTTCCAGAGTAATTCTTTCGTAGACACTCTTTTTAACTCTTCGACAAATATATAAACGCCTCCGGTTTTGTTTCCTCTTTATCTGTTTTCCGAAAAAAAAACTACCTGGAGATTTGCTCGGTATCATGATTTATTTTGATGTTTCATTTTCTACTTCCCCTCGCGATAATATTCGCTGCAGCAGGTTTTTATATAAGTAACTGGTATTTTTGCTAAATTTGCTTCCCCTATTCGCAGAACTTGTCGTAATTTATACGTAATAGATGTTACCATGCTGGCAGCAAGCAACAGGCTTAAAATATTGCGTGACTTGCTCTGCGGATGGCTTGCTTGCCAAGATTCATTGCAAGTTTACGCAGCTAAAACCTTTAATACTGTGGCTTGCATAGTTCATAGCAGGAAACTCAATGTTGCCAATTAGTTCTTTTATTAAAAGAAGGCTATTGAAGGATTTTGCTGCGAGAAACGCGATTTCCTCGTTGCCCGTTCTTTTTCGTGAATGAAGCTACATTATTCTGACGCTGAGTTCCCAGTTAAATTACATCGGATTTATTCTTCGGAAATGGTTGAATATTTTTTTAAATGTGGAGCTCCAAGAAACCAAAACGTAACCAGAACGTTCGCGAAAGTTATGCATATCTCTTTTATTTGTATCGCTCTTTTTATGCTCTGTTTTAAAAACTATTTTTAACGCGCTGTCGGTATCATCCGATACACTATCATGAGTGAAATGTTAATAGAGCCGCGGAATGCAATTTATTTTAAATATCACTTTATTCTTATTGTACTTCCTCTTTTCTTCGATAGTTTTCGGAAATTGCTCAAAATTTGTTTCACATCCGCGTTTTAATTGCATTTTCCTCGCGTAATAAACACAATCCCGGCAAAAAAAACGTCGGCTTCGAGCAGGCACAGCCGTGGACTATTTCGACACATTGAGATCGGGTCGTTTCGGGACGCTATAATTCCGCGTTAATTGCAGAACATATGCGTCCGTCCTAGAAACTTTCCTCTGTCTCACTTTTGTCCCACTTTTTGACTTTCACACCAATGCCGTTCATTTGACATTTTTGAGCGATGTTTTATACACTTGGAGTTGACCGGCGAAATTCGTTCGACTTTTCTTCGACTCGAATAACAAAAACCGTCGTCATTCACCAATAATCTATATAATAAATTGCTTAGTGTCCGTCACGCTAAGATTCATAAAGCTAATAACTCGAGAAGTAATGAAGATAGAAACTCGAAATTTGGCAGGGATGCTTGATTAACACTTTTTCAGGTTATGGCGAATTTAAATCGCGAAAAATTCCTTGGTTCGACTCCAAGGGAGGCATTTCCATTTCCCATTACTTAACATGTAAAACGCGATTTTTCGACGTGCAGGCTTTTATTCACTTGGAAATTAAAATTAGAAGGAATTAATCTACGACCTTAGGATTTGAACCATTTTGAAGAAAAAATTATAGTTTCTTATTCTGTCCATCTTTTTTCGCCCACAGTTCGAAGTATTCCATGTTAAACGTTTAATTTACATATTTTATGCAAATCTTGCCATTTTAACGGAATGTTGTCATGGTGACTAATTATATTGTTAGACCTCAAAATCCTATTGTTAAATCAATCCTTATGGGTGTAAGTGTGCATTGAATGTTTTTAATACGAGATAGGGAGAGAGGGAGGGGGGAGAGGGAGGGAGGGAGAAAGAGAGTAGGGAGTGAGAGAGTAGGGAGTGAGAGAGGAGGGAGAGGGAGGGAGAGAGGAATAGAGAGAGAGAGGGAGTGAGAGGGGGGAAAAGAGGGGAAGGGAGGGAGGGAGAGGGAGGGAGGGAGAGGGAGGGAGGGAGAGGGAGGGAGGGAGAGGGAGGGAGGGAGAGGGAGGGAGGGAGAGGGAGGGAGGGAGAGGGAGGGAGGGAGGAAGGGAGAATATAAAAAAGAAATGGTTATAATATTTTATACATTCCGTGTTTTTTTATAAAATTGCTGGCGAAGCTGCAACGGGCTTCTAGTAATAATAATAATGTCTAATTATACGAAGTTGCCCTGATTGATTTTTCGAAGGTAACTATAAAATTTTTCAATTTAAATTAATTTATTAATTTCTTAACGCACAACGGAAACGTGGCGTTCCCCAAATGAGTTTTCGTCGAAAGTTTTTTTCCCCAAATTTCATCGCCGATAAATTATATAGGCTGCTGGAACTTGGCAAAAAAGAAGTAATGGAGACAGATACTAAGAGAAGTTGTCTATGCGAATGATGGTTACCGGCAGGTCTCGACAAACTTACCTCAGGTCTAGGAACCGGAACAAATACAAAGTTGGGGAATATTAATCTTTAGGTACGTTATAAAACAATCACATGCAGAAAACATTGCCTGGTGAAGTTTTAGCACCAAAACATATTCAAGCCTCGTTTTTTTTCACTTTTAATATCCAGGAATACGGAGGGTGTAAACACTAAATCTTAATGTACATAAGGAAATGCGAATTAGAACCTAATATCGTTCAATTTCAGAATCTATCATAACATGGAAAAAACATGGAAGAGAATTATAAAAAAACGACTACTACATTACTACCGCTTTTATTGCGTCGCCTTAACGTTTACGCTGCACTTTAAGGTATGATTTACTTTATTTTCCCAAAAATTGCCTATTACCTGAAAAATAAATAAAAAGTAGCTTTGCGGTCAATGAGATGTCCGCGACTATCTTTTCACATTAGTCCCACTTACCGCGTTTCCGTAAATAACACTAGTGAGTTACTATCTATTTTGAATGTGGATTTATAAGTCTATATGAACTGCGTTATGTTCTTAAATAAATCAAGGTCTGATTACGCAGCGATCAGCGCGTAACCGATCGTCCATAAATAGTATCTCAAAGGAAATTTATAAAGCAAACAGTTTTCTTAGAATCGCGTCATATTTTTCCTATTAATTCTTTCGTGGTCATCAGGTTATACGCTAAACTGCGAGTTTTGCAAACAAAACAAGCATAAATACGTCGGATGCATGACAATTGACGCCATTTCAAACATGATCGAGAAAGAAAATCAAAACATGAGAGAAACCCTCTTGAATTTGAACGAAGTTAAAAAATATTTTTTTTGTTTAATTTAATGGAAAACGAAAGGAAGATTAAAAAACGTCAACCCGAGGATTACGGAGAGAGAGAAAGAGAGATTATCGTAAAGTTTGTAGGCAAAACAGCGAGAAAAAAAAAGAAGCAATTCCACGAACAAATTGATGAATGGAACCAACGGAAGGATACGACGGAAAACACTTCCGACAGGAGACGGGAAGTTAATACCGATAAGGAAAAATTAAGAAAAACACACTCACCAAAATGGCATCCCTAATGTTCTTTTTGATGTCTTCGATCTTCTGCTTCTTTTCTCTGTAAAAAGAACAGGAGAAATAAACGGTTAGAACATGATAGAGACATGCGAAAAAGTGAAAAAACGATATTTTTAAGTTGCTCAAACAGTTATTCACATAAAAAACACATTTTTGTGGAAATCAAGAAGAAATTGTCACACTACTATTTCCACGAATTTATTGTATGATTAGACATATCAATAAAACAGTGTGTGTGTGTGTGTGTGTTTGTGCGTGTGAATACATAAACGCGATCGAATTCGGTTAAAATTAGGATCATAAGATTGGGAAACTTCGCACTTTATAACCTTTCTTCGCCATAACCAAGGAAAAGGTAAGACCGAATAACATCACAATCTCTACTCACCACTCGCTCAATTTAGGTACGAGAAATTTTCAAATTTGTGACCCCTAAACAAATTTTTCTTTGGCATCGAATATCAGGAGAGACACAGGTCAAAGAAGATTGAGCTGTAAATTACAACTTCGCAGCCATGCACAAAAGAAGATAAACCGAAGAACTGGAGCGAAATTACACGGTTTCGTTTGAAAAGATTGTCCGGGGTTAGAAGGTATGACAGACAAGTTGGAAAAACATTAATTTGCAAGGGAATTTGTCTTCCGATGAAACGAAAAGGATTATCTCTCATTACTAAGGAGCCTCTCCCTGTATGCTCTTCGGTTTCCAACTGCAACATTTCAGGCCAAAAGGAAAGACACTACCGTAAGATATCTGCCGAAATGCCTAACTGGTACTGCGATTATTTCATCGTCACAGGTAGTCTGTCCGTAGACAGGTCCGTGATTATTCATGGTTAAACTTGGTTCTCCATATTCTCCTATTTTCCACAGTCTTCTTCATGTCTTGATAGCTCTCTTTCCCTTTAAAGTCGTCTATCAGCTGATACCCCCTCCTACCTCTTTCTCTTTTTCCATCCAGTTTTCCTTCTAAAACTTCTTTAGTCATGCTCTCTCTCCTCAGGTAATGTCCAATCCAGTTCGCCTTCCTCTTTCTGATAGTCTGTATAATCATCCGTTCCTCTCCTAATCTTCGTAGTACGTCTTCGTTTTTCATCCTATCTGCCCATTTTATCTTCAGCATTCTTCTCCATGTACACATTTCGAAGATTTCCAAATATTTTATATAATTTTTTCTTAGCGTGCATGTTTCTGCTTCATACAAAGCTATACTCCATACATAGCATTTTATCAACTTCTAGAATACCATCACAAATAAATTCCTGATCAGTCTCGTGTCTTTCCAGTCTACACCTATATCCTTTAATATCTTCATCAACATTACCCAATTTAATCTATCGAAGGCCTTCTGCCAGTTGACGAAGCACACGCAGAAATCTTGGCTGTACTCTACCTGTACCTTTCTGATATGATTCTCACTACGCCGATAGCATCTGTGGTTCCTCGTCCTTTCTGATGCCGAATTGATCTCTTCCCCTAGCATTTATTCGGCCTATTCTCTAGTCTTTTATTAAGAATCCTCATGATGATCTTCGAAGAGTGTGGCAGTAGTCTAATCGTTCTGTACTCTTTACACTGCATTTAATTTCTTCCCATTCGGTATCCACGGTCTTAGGTTTGTTTTCCAAATTTCTAAGGCAATCTTCCAAATTTGTGCTGAATGCATCCTGCCTTTCTTTCAGTTTTCTAGGTCCCAAGTCTGTCTTTCTCTTCTCGTTTTCCTTATTTGTTTATTATTATTTGTTAAGAAAAGTTAATTGTAATTTTAAAAGTATCTATTATATATTTTAAAGAGTTTGTATGTTGTGCTGTAGTAGCTTCACTAAATCCGTTGAAATTCAACGGGAAATTCTGCTAGTTATAACTAATAAAAAGAACGTTATACCGCTGAATATTGATTTTTTGATATTTTCAAACTTTAGGTACAAAAAGGCCTGTTATGTAGCGCTGTAATAAACAATTTCCGTCGAGGTAAAGCAAGAGTGTTCAAAATACAATTCTAGCAACCACCGAAATCCGCATATCCTGCTTAAATAGAGAACAGACAAACTGACATCCAAGACGCGTGAAAAAAACTAATGGACTACTTTTTAACTGTAACCATAAAGTAATAACTTTTCATCCAAGACTAACGGAACATATAAAAATGCAATTAAACAAACTGGCACACAGGCAACTTCTTATAACGTTCGCGTATCGTCAGGTGCCGCTTTATAATTAAAATACGATTGACCCATTGAAATTACCGTGAAGAATTGCACTCCACAAAAATCATCAACCTATGCTGACGCGAGAGTCATCAATCAAGAAACGCGTGAGAAGAACAGGTCTTAATTTTACCGCCACGTCCACCGGAAGTATCAATATGACGAACGGGTCGAACACGTCGCGTCAGATCTTTAAAACGTGTTTTCATTCGATCAGGAATATCGGTAGCGTGACCTTAATTACATGAGTCGGCTATGCCCAACGACAGATGTAAGCGATGTATTTTAACTTCCTAACGCAAAGCTCTGCTTAAAATGTTTCGCAAAATATTGTTCGATTGCAAGGAACAAGGAGAAAACCCTAGAGAATAGACCAATCGCCAAGTTTTAGGAGGCAAATAAGCAAGTTCGTTCGTTGTGGAGTTTTTAACTAAAAATAGACTTTAGTTAAGAAGACCGTAGCCGATGGAATAAAAATAATTACACAAGCATTACAACATAATCACGGTATGGGAAATTTTTCGTGTTCTGTTTTCCATTCTCGAGTAAATACACCTGCAGATATGACGACCTTTCCTTTCTTTTAGGCATTTTTTTCCTTTTGAAAACTGCTTAAAACTGCCAATGATCGAAAGCATAAACACAGAACAGTAGTAACAGTTTCCCAGCGTAACTTGGTGCAACTGCTTCATGACAAAGAAATGAAAAAAAACACATTTTAACTTCCACATAAATGCATTTTTTGGACGATCGTGCAGAGCAACACCACCAGGTGATCATCTGATGATGTTGCTCTGCAACGAAACCATGGTCGTCTAAAAAAATACATTTATGTGAAAGTTACAAGGTGTTTTTTCTTCATTTCTTTAACAGAGTAGCAGGCCGAGAAAACAGAATAAAAATAAATTCTCAAAAAAGCCAAATGTTGAAAAGGTTTTAAAAGTATCTTCCATCTAAACCAGATTGATATAAAGTACATTGCTTCAACCATTTACTATACACTGCCGGATTTAGCAAAACTTATCGTAAACGGATCCTAGAGAATATAGTTAAAATATCCTCGTAGTTTTGTAGGAGGCTGTCTTTTTTTCCAATTAATCGCTCTTCAAAAGAGAGTTGGATGGCATCTATCGAATTTTTTTTCATCCGCTTATCATTCGAGAGAAAGAAAATCTATATTCTATTTTTAGCCACAAACTCCGTTTGCTTGTCACAAACGTCAGCGTTAGTCTCATTTAATGCTAAATATCTCCTTTTGTTTCGACCTTGGATTAGATATTATCTTGTCCGGCGTTAGGTCATTTATGTCATGTAATCGAAAAACTATTGATTCCAAAGGGGTTACGACTTTTACTTACCTAACATGAAAATTTAACGAAAGATTGAGGATCAAAATGTGTAAATACCAAATACAAAGAATTTTTTAAAAAACCCTTAGACCGATAATGTCATGAGTTACTGCAAAAATCAGGTATTCGCCACTCCATTTGATTTGAGTATTTATTTTTAAGTTATCCATTTGGGAAAAAAACCTTTAGAATATACAGTGGAGCCACAACTCGAAACTGAATGGAAAAAACGAGTGGAAGAGCTACTATGTAATTAACAGGAATAGTAAAGAGAACAAAAGCTTCAAAGAGATATCGAAAATTCCATTTATAACAGATTCAACGGCACTTCGACAACAGAAAATGGACTTTACCTTAATGGTAAAGGGGGCTCTGAAGTCTCACTTCTTCAAAATCACATAAAAATAGAAAGGGTACTAAGAAACAAACGGAACTTGGATACCTCATTGTTTTTTTTTAATAGTGGACAGGAATGCACGTGTTTACGTGGAACAACGAAAACGTTTTTAAGCCTCTTCCTATTTCCAAATACAATTTCCAATTTTACAAGTTGGTAGGGTCACATTATTTTAGTTTCTTAATTTTTCCGTTAGCTACATCAAGAGGTG
This sequence comes from Uropetala carovei, assembly GCA_036926305.1. Lineage (NCBI taxonomy): Eukaryota > Metazoa > Arthropoda > Insecta > Odonata > Petaluridae > Uropetala > Uropetala carovei. Next base: position 4,902,096 of record JAXCHB010000181.1, on the reverse strand, counting down.
TGTGCGCCATGAATTTTATACTCAATTGTAAAGAAGAGTTTCTTGAACTGATTGCGTAAAACTTTTGGGAAAAATCACGCAACCCTCCCCCCCAAGGCCATTTCGGGACTTTTAAGTCGTCCACGTACCAATAAATATTATCGTTCAGCCATGACAAAATATAACTTGTCCCTCATACGTGACCAAATGAAAGTATAAAAATACACAAATGTGTAAATATAGGAGAAATGGAGAGACGCGTTTTACTCATCGAAAATACGATCGCCGTAATTTTACATTTGTAAGCGAATAATTTTTAAATAAGACGAGAAATGAGCCCAAGAAAGTATTTCAAGGTGTTTAAAAATGTAATTAGGCCAAGTAAGAAATAAAAAACGTAAATAAAAAGCGCACTTATCGTCATTTAAATACGATTTCTTCGACGGGACGCACGCGAAAAAGTATGAAACGAAAACGATACGGAGAGGAGACATTTCAAGCCATAAAAAAATCGCTAACAATAATACTTCGTAACTTTTCTCGCATCAAAATACGATCGACGCACGAATTTTTTCCCTCACGCTTCACGGTCAATCACGAGAAAAATACCCGATCCCCGTGGAGCGAATATAAACAAATACGCTCGCGTAATGGCGCCCCATCACATTAAGAAACGACGCTCATGTATGGCCTCGTCTAGTTACGGCGATGAATCCAGCATCACGGTAATCGTCGAGGCGTGACCGTGCGTCGAGTCGAGAGCACGTAAGCACGGAAGAGGGCGTCACGAGCGAGGTTTCGCGTGACCAAAGTACGAGAGAGAGAGAGAGAAAATTCCGAGGCTCCTCGAAATGCATTTCCGGAGTTCTCGCGCGTGGAATACTTATCGTAAAAACGAGGAAACCCGGCTTTTACACGTAATTCATTGATGTCAAGAGCACTCGGACACGAAAAAAACTTTTCGATAATTTAACCCCACGGAACCGTATGAATACCTTTCTCGAATTATTTTACGGAATAAATGGATTGTTTAAATAATTCCGTCGGCTCCTGCTGCGCACCTACGTGAAATCTCCCGGAAAGGAAACGTACGACGACGGAAACCAATCATGCTGAAAATAGAACGAAACCGTAATTTCGTAGAGTCACGCAATTTTTACGTTCCGATATATGCCACGCCGAAATACAGCTCAAGGGAGAGGAATGAGTGACCGCTTGGGGTATTAAAATCGATTGGATTGGGAAAACGGAAAAATACCCACCCGATAGTAGGGAATTATTTCCCAAGGATGAAATGTTGCATTATTAACGAACATACGCGCTAAAAAATTACCATCGCATTATCTAATTTTTTTTACGGCTTCTCTTCACCAGGTGGCGAAGAACGATATCGATTCAAAAATACGGGACTAAGTGGCCCTCAAACGAAACGTATATTCCATTAACACTGATGAAAATAACGTTAATGTTGTTAAATGTAAACCTTTACTGTTTATTAAGATTGCAATAATTGCAATTTTCCATAAATAAAATATGATAGACATAAAGAGCCCTGGATAATAAACTCGCGCATTTATAGCAAGGTACGTTATTAAGACATCAAAGAACAAAGAGCAAATATTTTCAATGCGTCAACATTTACGGGTTGCAAACGCCGCTATTGCGGGAATTATTGATTTAAATCTGCCTGGATCAAAAATTTACGACCATTTGGACAAATACAAATTAGTGAAAGCCTCTTCTCCCCGTATGTCAAACAATATTAACGTCCTTTCCGTAGATTTCACATCTATAGAGAAACAACACAGAAAATACCTTGAAAAATAAACGCAACGCACAGAATATTCCAACGTTTCCAATTTTCTCCCCGAGGCTTTCAATAACGATTCGCAAAACAATAAACAATACCATCAGGAATGATTTTTTTTACCAGCCAATAAAAATAACAAAAAACACCGAGAGCACAGTTCGTTAACAACAGACATCCTTAAATGGAAATCGAACCGCACGCGAACTTTTTCAAACGAAACGCGACGGATATTTTACTCACTCTCCGAACGGAAAATACCGGCGCGAAACAAAAAACGACCTCGTGACTTTCAACGCACACTCCCGGAATAACTTCGCTCAAAAAAAGTCATCAATTAATCTCAATAAGTACGCGGACCTCCCTAACTTTTTTTTTATGTCGCACCGACGCGAGAGAGAGAGAGAGTGAATTGATCAGCGTGACAAATGAGCTTCGTCCCACGCACCACGTGTACCAATTACCCGTCCCGCAAAACTCACCTCGATCACACCGACACCGTCGTAACACACACACACGTTTCCCGCGAGTACGGAGATTATTATTTTTTCCCTTTGAATTCGAAATCCGGGGTTCGTCCGAAATCGAAAATCGAACACCATCCACGCTAAATGCGTGAATTTTACATGGGAGTTGTCGCGAACCGACCGTTATTTCGTACGATCGAATCTGAAGCTCAAAGAGGGAATTTTTTATGAAGTTTGATCGTTTGACGGGACGATAAAAAAATTAAATTTTTCTCGCAGGTGCCGGATGATGGCGATTGATCAAATCGGTAGGCTGCGTGGATTTGTACCGACGTTGTATTACTGCCACCTAACGGTGGAATTAAAATTCTCTGATCGTTCCGATCCCTCAAGTTAAAATCAAAACGAGTCGATGCAAAAAAATATCGCTGAAAATGCCAATACCCATACCAATACGATTTAACATTTGTTCCGAGAGAAAAATATCCTATTTACGTAAAATTTCACGAGCTTTCTTTAATATCTCCAAAACATGGAAATGATCCAGAAATGTCGGTCGATCAATTTTCCGAAGCAGAGCATATTTCACGAAAAAAAAGATCGTCGCAACAGACACTGCACAAACTTTCTAATATCCGTAAACATTCAGACCTGCGATCTGCAACCTTTTCAACGTGGCGAGCACCAAGTTACGTTCTAGAGCACCCAGCGAGCGCCGCTTAGTTCATCGTAAATAAAATCAAATCGACGTTGAAGTGATTCAAAAATGTCCTTTTTCACGTTTAGAAAGAAAGCAGGCTAACAAATCAAATTAATAGTACTATGAAAGACGATTTTTAACGTCGTCGAAGTGCACGTACAGATAAAGAGCATCACGCTGCCGACCTCTGATCTGGACAATAGTGTCCATGGTGATCTTAATACCTATGTATTTAAGTGCAGTTTGACTCGTAGAAACAATGCCGCTGCTCTTTAAGAGATGTAAGGGATGGCGGTAGTTGGGCGTGAAACTAGGATGTCATGTGAGTGGTCCCTGTATAGTATCACTATAAACACGGTTAATATAACAACACATGTAGCGTTGTTTATAACATTAAGCTCTGCAACTGGACGAATTTTTTATTAAAATATATACAGCCATTTTTTTAGTAAATCGATATTTTGTCGTGAAATACCGAAAATAATGGACTGCTCTTCATTGCTACGCGGCATGGTTCTTATAAATATGTAAGTACTAAATTTCATCAGATTCGGCAAAAACCGTCTAGACCCCTAGAGGAGGGTGCAGCCTTCTAGACTAAAAGACATCAACACAAATGCAGAATTTGAAGAGAAGAAAAAAACACTTTTTCAGACTCGTGCACGTCGACAAAAATCTCCGGTTCGAATTCTATCGCGATACTTTCCCCACGTTCTACGCGTATGAATACGTAAACAACGAAGCTTTCGCACGAAAAAATTTCGTCTCGTCAAAGCAACCTCGGCTAACTAATACAGTAATATCCCGCTATACGTCGGAGATGCGTTCCTGAAAAATGCGATTTATAACGAAACAACGTATAGCGACACAAAGTTTACGATAAGAACTATGATAAAAGTAGAGGTTACGTTCCTGGCGGATATTTTGTGACATTTCTGTCCCAAATAATACATATCAATACAGTACATTGGACATACTATGTTACCACTATGTGTTTACAACTCATTGCTACTAGGGTAACAACGAGTAACCGATTGCAATAATAAATTCCGAAATCACCGAAAATAATTATCCATAGTGTGATGGAGCATAAAAATTGTTTCTTTACTTACACGTACGCTGATACGCACTTTAGAGTACTTTTCAGGCAGATTTCTCAATCCAAAGTACATCCAATATCTCATCAGATATCAACGCAAACACACAAAATGTTAGACACAACTGTTCACAAAGCTCAGAAAAAGGTTTTTACACATCGTCATTAAAATTGGGACGGCCCCTTTTATCCCCTGTGTATCTTGTGAACCACCTAACCCATCGTGATCTCTCAAACACATTGCCAGCAAACGTTTATTCTGAGTATGATTTTATATGAATTGATAAACATGAAATTTACTTCATATAAATAATAACAAGCATGAAATTAAAACCGAATAGAGGGTTTTTATTGTTATAGTTATAATTTATGCACCGCAATTAGAATTTCCGAAATTTTGCTTTTAGTATTTCACAAACGACGTATATGCGAAGCGACACAACTTATAACGAAACATGTTCCTTAATTGATTGGCGACGTATATGCGAAACAACGTACAGCGGGGTTTTACTCAGAAATCGAATTTCAGCCGCCGTTTCCCGACACCTTTTAGCAGCAAAGTGAAGGAAAAGGATAGAGAGAGAGAGAGAGAGATACCATCATCAATGGTAACCTCTCCACGCCGCGACGAGATAAGGGAACCTTCGCCGATTTTTTTGCTCTCTGAGAATGCACGCTAATTGAAAACCTCGTCACAACGACGTCGACGAATATTTCGATCGAGTTACTTTTTATTATTTAACGAAAACACAACTTCGCATACGAGCAAAAATAAAATAACGTTCGGAAACACGTATTCGGAGGTCAAAAATAAACAATACTTTCTCAATATACTTCGTATATGAGAAAGTAAAAAAACGAAAGTTACGACTCCAAAAGTTTGATTGAATGTAAATGACTGCCCCGCGTTTCAAAAACACAACCGTCCGCCGATTCCAAATTAAATGTAAAAAAAAAAACGAATTTTTTGGGATTGGAATTTTGCAATTATTATTCGACGTTAGACATGTCCCCGTGTGGGAGAGAGGGAGAAAGTGATAAAGTGAGAGAGAGATGCTAAAGAGAGGAATAGAGAAGTCACGAAAAGAACCTTAGGGAAAATCAACATCGAGTGAGTTTCTAAACAATACTAAAATGGTACGGTCGAACCTCGATATCTCGAAAATCACCGTATCGAACATCGATATCTCGAACCTCGAAAGATAGAAAAAATACACAATTAACTCGTTCGGGCAATCCATGATCAAGATATCATGAAAAAAACAGTAATGGCTTCGCTTTTTTAACCTTGTCCTTACAAGATAGGATGTAAAAAAGCCCGAGTCGACTCAACTTCGAATTACACGCCTTCATCGTGACCGAATACTAACGTGAAAAAAACGCCTACTTCGACTCATCGAAAACTCGATCTATCGACGTTTCATTTATCGAAGTTTTACCGTACTTATTCGATCTTTACGCCTCGCAAATTTGCCCTCAAACAAAAGAACGAGAGAAGGAAAAATTTAGATGGGAGGCAGTAGTTTCAAGTCCGATTTCGGATGCACTTATCCCTCCCACAAAACCCGTGTCATCCTCTCTCCTCATCCCTTCGACTCCCCCTCTCTCATTTTTAAACCGGCTTGCGTGCGGGTGGATGTTTAGCGGACGGATCCCGGGAAGGAATTCATGGCTCGGGTAAAGCACCCCTAACCAAATCCACGGGAGGAGCGAACGAATAGAGAGAGGAAAGGATAGGAGGCCGGTGCACGGTACCTCTCTTTCTCTACCTTTCTCTCTCTCTCTCTCTGATCGCTGCTACGCGAACGAACGGCCGTTATGATCGCGCCTGCGCCATCCAACAGAGAAAGACATGATATAGAGAGAGATGAGCAAGAGAGCGAGCGAGCCAGGAGGCAGGCTATGAGATAAGAGAGGGCGGAGGACAGAGGAAAAGAGAGAGAAAAGGGATATCGGAGAAGAGTGCCCAGGAATCGCACGGAGCGGCGCCACGCGGACCAAAGGGGTGCCAGCGACCCCGCCGTCCCTCTACCCCACCCCAACCTCCCCCCATCCCTCTCCCGTATACGCGCCTACAACGCCCAAACCCGACTCCCTTCCTCAACACACGCACAAATTCGCGAAACCTCCCAATATATAAATATATATATACGAGTATATATATATATACACACACACACAAACAGGCCTTCAGGTGATGCGAGGAACACGGCAAGATATAGAGAAAACCATCCCACGCCCCGAAACGCCAGTCCCACGACCCTCCCTACCACCCCCTCCTTCACTCCCCTCTGCACCACACGGCCTCGCAGACTCCCCTCCCACCCTCTCCTACCCCCTTCAGCCTCCTCCTTACATAAGCGACGCCCGAAATAGAACTCCCACCGTTATCGATTCCTCTCCGGTGCCCATCCCCTCCCTCCCTCTCCTCCTCATACTCCCTCAGCCTCTCCCCCTCCCACCTCGATGTGGGAAAGGGGAGAGGAGGGGCGGCGGCGGCGGGAGGACGACTCCTCCCTCCCTTCCTCCTACTCCCTTGACTCCCAGGCAAAGAGGAGGCGGACGTTATCCACCGTCGGGGGCGGGCATCGGACGCACTTGCACGGCACCCGGGTGCGGCACGGGAGAAAGAAAAGGGACCGGGCCTTGGCTTGCACCTTACTCTCCTTCTCCTCCCCCCCCCCCCCCCTCGCCCCGCCCCTCCCCACCGATCTTCCACGCCTCGCTCTCCACTCCCACCCTCACCATAGTCACTGCAACGACGCCCTCAATTCCGCTCCCAACCGCGGCACCTCCAGCGTAAAGGGAGCTCCTGTCGGAGAGCGGGAGGTGGAGGGAGATAAGGGGGCAGAGAGCGGAGGAAGGAGGTGCGAGTCGAGAGAGAGGGAAGGAAAAAAAAAAGGTGGATCGGGGGCAGGAGATCGTCGCCTGCGCGGGGGCGACCACAACACCATCTTTCCACGAACGTCTTCGATTCCGAGTAAATATCGGACGCGCCGATGTGCCGGAATCGCGAGGGCGGGAATGCCGGAAGGGGGCGGGGTCCGGATGGGGAAATACGAAAAGTGTTCGTCGTGGGGGTGGTGACGACGGAAGGCGAGGCGAGGATGGGGAAAGAGACATGGACGGCCGAGAGATTAGAAAGACTAAGAGGAAGACTTATAAAATAGGGATGAGGAGATGAAAGTAAAAGGAGGAAGGGAGTGAGGAAAGAATCTCAGGAAAGGATTTTAGGGCCCAACAAATGGTCAGGAGGATCGAGAAAGGCTGGATCCAGGCTCCACCTTAGGGAGGGGGAGTAATCAAGAATAAAAATATAAACTATTTGAAAGTATCCTCAAAAGCATACAGATTTTAATATGCAAAAAGGAGATAGATCAATGACATTTTGTGCACCAAAATGAGTACCGTAAATTAGTAATAGTTTCCGGCGCAACTTGGTGGAACTGCTTCATGATAAATAAAATGAAAAAACGTTGTAACATAAGGTGATGCTGCTCTGAAACGAATCCATGGTCGTTTGAAGAAATATATTTCTGTGGAAGTTGCAACGTTTTTCCATTTTATTTACCGTAAAAAAGCATCCCTTCTTCGATATACGGTGGAACTTGTATAAGTCGAACATCAAAGGATAAAAAATATTCGACTTGCAGAAAACTCGAGTTGTAAAAGAAAAATAACATGTAAAAGATTTAACCTGTAAAATGAATTCACTCCGAGTTATAGAAAATCCGGGTTACAAAAGTTCGACTGTATTTCTATTACGATTTTCACTAATATTCCGGTGTTCTGTAATCTTGGAGGGAGGGAGGTAGGTAATTACCCCCTTTACTCCCCTTGATTCGCCCTTGGGATAGGATAAAAGGTGAGAAGAAATAGGAAGAGGAAAGAGTAGGGTGTAGAAAGGAGGTATAGAACAAGAGGTTCCGATAAAATATTGATAGGATTACGCAATAAGGAGAGAAAGAAAGCGAGAGAGAGGTCAATTGTGTGACGTGACGAAATTAGTTTCGCTTATATAGGACTACAAACACGCACTACACGCGGGACGAGGAGGGATCGGGAAGAGGGATGAGAAACCTGGCACCGAAATTAGCATCGCATTGCGAAAGATATATCAATGAAGTAACACGACGTTCCCCTCGAAGAAGAAGAAGAAGTGACTGGTGGAAGTTGTTAACTCCAAACACCTTTCTCGAATGCCACGGAGGACGTGTGTTAGGTTCCTTACGAATGGGAAAATACACGTTCTCCCATCTATGCGAGAGAAGGGAGGATGTGACTATGTGTGCGAGGGTCTTAAACCTCCCTGCGACTTTAAAAAAACACATTACGTGCACTTTGTTTCTAAACAAATATTGTCGCAGAACTTGAAAGAGAATATAACGAAATAGTGTTAAAATACATAGAATTCTATAGCGAAACATAATAATAATTGTCTTGATTTTCAGCGTTGTCCTCTATAATACAAATCGACAGAGTAATGACACCAAGTAGAAGAACTACTAGAACTACTAGAAAACGACTCACCGTCGCTTTTCAACGACGACTTCCGAGAGAGAGAGAAAGAGATGGAGGTTAAAAGCCCATTCTCTACCAGAACTACGCCGACCCGATGACCGAAAAAAAAAAATAACGAAAGAATAACGCGTTAAAATCAGAATTTCCGACAGGCCCCTCTCCCGCGACAGAGATACGAACCGACGACCCCGCCCCCTCCCCACGACCATCGTGAGGTGAACTAGAGGACGCGAGGAAGAATCGCTATATAGATGAAGGATTCTGGCAGGACTAAGCAATGGGTTAGCGAGAGAGAGAGGGACTAAGCAAGCGGGAGAGACGGAACAACGACGTGGGAGGTGGTAAAAGGCGGGGGGAGAGAGAGGGGGGGGGGGAAGAGGGAGGGGAATACAGAGAGGGGCGGTAGTTAGAGTAAGGAGAGGGGGAGAGGCTTAGCCTGGCCAGGGCGGTAAATCTAGAAGGGAACGTAGGAAGACGTAGACGAGGAGCGACTCATCTCACCTCATCGATCTCTTCGAAAGCATCACAAGCGCACACTAATGTACCAACGTACGGTGTCCATTTATCCGTCGGAACGGATCCGGCGAGGATGTTGACCGTGTTGAAGGGTGGAGATCCCCCCGGGTCGACGAAAAGGCTCAAGTTTTTTTTTCTTTTTTAACGGGAAGCTGTTGTTATGTTCGTCGAATGTTCAGGTTACCGTTACTGAGGATTTATGGCAAAAAAATTTCGGTCGATTTAAAAAAGTAAAATACGTACGAAGTGTTTTCCCATAATAATAATAATAATAAAAATGGTCGCTAATTCTTTATTACGCTACATAGAGCGAACATACTCAAGTTGTCATGATTTTATCCAGTAGCTTGACTCTGTTTTGGAGAGCCGCTGGGGGTGCTGAAGACACACGAAAAACACAAAAACGGAGTTTTCGGGCTGATGCCCTTCTTCAGCGACGGAGAGACATGTTTTTCGTTTGTCTTCAGCACTCCCAGCGGCTCTCCAATTTAGGTAAGTGTCCACTGAGCTTCCTCCCACACCTGGTTGCCACCTTTATTGTGTGTGTGTGTGTGTGTAAAATAGTGTATATACATTCCTTTGACGTTATCATCTTTAGACGGAATAAATTTTCTAAAAGTTTCCATTTAGATTGGGATTTATACGACTCGAATTTCAAAACACAGTCGCAATTATCCAAAATCAGTGTCCGGAGGCCACTGCGCCAGAAACTTCCCCGCCTTTCGCTGGCTCGTTAATTGACACACCAATTTCAAGTGAGAGGGAACTATAAACCTGATTTCGAAAAAAAATTCAAAAGGACTACACCTGATCGTTATAGAATGACAAAGAAATTCAATTTGCAACAAAGATCAGTCATTTTAACGAGCACAATACGGTAATATTTTCAAAATCGCAGCATCATCCATTGGAAGCTATGTATTTCATAGATAAGTGCGGCTTCCAACTGCTACTGAGCCTTAAAATTGAGTTCGGCGCTCTCAATAAGATGTTGGTAACGTTAGTTACTGAGGCTGTTGAGAAGAATAGTGCCGAAAATAACAAAGGAATAAGTTACACAAGTTAAATCACAAGAGATTTGAATCCATCCCAGAGTCGGTTATTTTTGATTTAGGATAACGTCCAAGAGATACTTATAGTTCATAATTTACACCTATATCTAACCATCGTCGCACGCAATGCGCAGTAAGCGTCGAAAAAAATAGTATGATATACGAATAATATTTTTTGAAGTTGATAACTGAGAAGAATTAGGCTTAAACGTAAAACACGTAATACAAAAAAATCCAAGCAATGAAAAATTCTCGAGGTACTTTGGTGTCACGAGCAAGAACCCATTTCTGTACCATTTTATGTAAGAAAAATTTTACAAAATAAGTTTTATACATTACTGCTTTAAATACTAAAGATATGCCACTGAAAATGCCTGTTCATTGAACGATACCCAGGGCTCACCGAAATCTATCCACTCACAAATACTGTCAAATGAAAACGTTGAGGAAGCGCCTCTTCAAAATATTGGCGTCCCAGCCCTGCCTCTAATGTATACGGACAGGATCTTAAAGGCCACTGCCAATAAGAATACTCGAATCCCACTGAATAAAACAACCAAGGAGCTCACTCATATTGACCTTAAAAATGAAACGCCTATGTGAAAGAGAGTGCACGTGCGAAACAACGAAATCGTATTTACCAAAGGGTTTGCTATACATTCACGTATTCAGAATTCAGGCATCCGTATTCCGATTCGAAGAACTCGCCGAATAAGTTTCGGAGCAAACACCACTATGGTGTCAAGACTAAATCTAGATGCTATTTCGAGTCTCCCTCTTTGCTAACAGTTTCGAGCGATTGCTCACTTCGACCCAATCCAAGCATTCCGAAGAAGGCGCAGAATTTTCAACGCGACCAAAGGGAACGATTAGATTACCATTCGGTTCGCTAGAGTTGACATACGTAAGCAAAACAGTAGAAAGATTAAATTTTGCGACATTTTCGCGTGTGAATGAATGCGAATTTCGCAATGTCGTCCGAGAATCGTTGCGATAGGATATACATGCTCGGAGAGAGAATGGATAGTCACGCTATCTACTTTTCTGAGATTTTAGCGGAAAAAAACTAAGGGTTATAGACAAAGTCGGCCAAGCACTGAAGGAGAGTCCCGGATGCGAATATCAATGAGGCCCCCACGATGTTAACATTTATATTATAGTAATAACGAACGATTTATGGAGTTCCAGTTTTATATTATAACTCTTACGGAGTGTTTCCTTATTGGAAATCAGTTTGCAAGTGATTTTTAGTAAAAGTTTTTGCAAAATTTACACTTGATACTTGAATAATCGAGAACTTCTGGGGCCCCCATTACTCGGGGGTCCAGATGCCTCGCATCTGCCGCAACCCCCTTTTGGCCGGCCCTGGTTAAAGACTAAGGATTCCTAATTCGTGCCTCCGATCGTACAATACCGCCCCATTACCTGACGTAACCTACAAAACAGGAATAATTTTGACAATTCGCATATATTTTTATGCAAATCTTAAAAAGTAAGTCAATCTGTAGAATGTTCGTTTTTTCATCGCTTCCTTGATAATTTTCAATAACCGAGTAGGTGCTCGAGACGAACCATTGCATTCGATGTGATGTGACATTCGAGTTGATGGCTTAGCTTCTGACTGCTAACGCGAATGCATCTCACGTCCAACTATCGAGTAAACCTGTTCGATCTGCGTCAGTGTTTAGTCTATCCTGCCATTCAAAATTTCAAGAGGAAAAAATCTAGTACGTACGGTCGCATCGTTTCTGCAGCGTCCGTTCGTTTTTCGGCGTACGCCAATAAAGGACCTCGTGAAATATTCACAACTTTCACGTAAAACTACAAAAAACCAACCATTTTATGGGTTGTTTTCGAGAAGAAGTTTTACGAAGTCGATTGTTATGACAGCATATGAGTTAAAGTCGAGGACGGTAGATTGTTATTGAATTATTCTAATGAAGAGCCAGTTTATCTTAACTTGAAGTTTTTATAACAACACAATCGTTTATTACGAATTCATGAGATTATTTACGATATGAAATCATGACTGATATAACTATATCGACTGTATGCAATAACACAATGACTACAGCTATAGCCGTTCTGACCGCGAAAATGCAAAAGAAAATTTGAATACTAAACCGCATAAAAGATATATGTCGGTCTCCACTAAGCGCACACTTCCGAGATTCTCTAATTGTAAGTCAAAGTTTTTCAAAGGGCCTCAAGGAAGGGTTGAACCAAGATATTCTGACGCAAAATTTAGCCTGCTAAATTGTTTCCAACATAATCAAAATCAACTAATGGATTTAAGGGTTATTAAATTATACAGTTTAGATTTTAAATAAATCCTTAGAGATTCTTACTTAACAATATTTTATAAGGCATAATTTTGATGGGCCGAATAACATATTTTCTATTATTACTGGGCCACGGAGAAAAAAATTTGAAAAACCCTGCTAAAAGTGAAATAATAATATTACCCAAACTCCCGAGTTATTTCCCCGCTTAAGTCAATCTCAAATGGATATATTGATCCGTTCTTTCCATCAACTTCCAAAGGCAATCTCATCATTGAGAGGGTAGTGAGTTTTCTTCGGTGTAGCTCATGGTGAATATCCATTAGGGCAGATAATACTAGCAGCTTGGATAGTATGGGCCAAAATAAGAAAACACCACATTCTGAAACGGAATAATTAGTCCGTCACAATAGGTCAATGGTAGAATGTGTCCGGAAAGTGAAAGACCCGGGTTCGACTCTATTTTTCTGCCGATTTCAAATTATTCCCTAGAAAACTCTCGTTTGAGAGGAAGACAGTCGCACAATTATGGCATTCTCACTATTCCTGAAAAGAAAAGGCAATTTCTGAGCAAATTTACATAACGATGGAAAAACTGCTGAGCAGTATTTTCACGTGATGTGAATGAGATCGGGCACTACAAATGTGTAATGGCCATTGAAATTGTTGAAACGAATGATAGCGTCATGATTTATATTTCCTAATTTTTTTCGAATAATCTTTTAACAATAAAAAAATTACTTTAAATTAACATTACAATCAATGTATCTGCGTGGAGAATGTGAAAGACTTTATAGGATATCTTCAATGCGGATCAAACACTAGCAAAATTAATACAATACTAACAAAGTAATTCGTTATATCCGCAAGCACTCAGGGCCATACGCACACTTTTACGCATTCTTGTACACTCCCAATTCCATATTTTAGTGATACTCACGGCAGTGCCGTTGCTAACATAAAGTAATACATCGTCCCCCAAACTTAAATAACTACAGAAATAATAAACACTCATCATATAGTGAAATTGTATCTCTTGCTACAAGTAAAAAACTGCAATTTAATAAATTTCTTCCAAATTTACGTTACAAAATATCGACTCGCCAGCGGAATCTCAATCCCCTTCGCGCCGGAGGTGGACACAACGCTCGTCCCTCCGTCAACACGGGATTGACTTTAGAATATAATTAACAATAAAATTAACTCGCCATTTTCGAATGCATCGAGGATAGAGTAGGATTTTTTAAAAATACGTTTTTAACACTACACGCAAAACTTGAATAAAAGGATATATCGCGCTATTTTTTAAAAAAGATCCTATAAACCCAATGCACGGGAACAACGTAGGTACCAGTTCCATCGAACACCTCGCGATAAAACACGAGAGACACAAAACTGATGGACAAATACACTTCCTTCTGTTCACACAAAGCTCACCAGGCTAAGAAACTCCATCCTACCGATTCGACATAACCGGAACGAATTAGCGCGTACTTAGGCGCCAGCGAGTGGATATTCGGAAACTAACCCAAGCAACACCCTCCCCTCTACACTCCCCTCGACCTGTTTACCGTCTCAATTCGCGCAGTTTATACGACGATTCGCGATCCCATCTGCGGCCACGGATCCGTTTCTTTTCTTTTTTTACTGGCCACGCGTTAAATGCGATTTTTTTTGCCATTTATTAGTTTTTCCTACCGGCCATCAAATTCAACAGACCTTCACTTAAGCCAGACAGTATCATTAGCGCGTAAACGTGATAATGATACCAAACTAGAAGAAGCTTCTCCCGACAGCCTTCCCGCTTTCGTCCTCCCCACTCGACACCCCTCTCATCGCCTCGTCTCCCCTCCCTCCCCCACTTTCCCTCCCGTCGTTCTTCTCCACCTTCCATCTCTCCCTATTATTTCCCTCTTTCTATTTCTCCCACCCATTTCCCCCTCCAACATCCACGCGCCTCTTCCATTCTTCCTCTTTCTCCTCTCCTCTCCAGACTTTCTACCTCTCGTTCCTCCCCTAACCATATTTCTCGCCTCTTGCTCTCCCTCAGCCTCTGTCACCACCGCATTCGATGCGTCCCTCTCCCTCCCCTCCATCTGCCTTTTCCTCTTTCCATATCTGTCTCTTCCTCTATCCATCTCTACTTCTCTTCCCTCCCTCCATCTCTAACCCCTCCCTCCTTCCATCTCTGTCTCTACCTCCTATCTTTACCCCTCTCCCTCCATCTTTACTTCTCCCTTCTACCCTCCCTCCATCTCTACCCCTCCCTCCCTCAATCTGTCTCCACCTCCTATCTTTACCCCTCTCCCTCCATATTTACTTCTCCCTTCTACCCTCCCTCCATCTCTACCCCTCCCTCCCTCCATCTCTGTCTCCACCTCCTATCTTTACCCCTCTCCCTCCATCTTTACTTCTCCCTTCTACCCTCCCTCCATCTCTACCCCCCCTCCCTCAATCTGTCTCCACCTCCTATCTTTACCCCTCTCCCTCCATATTTACTTCTCCCTTCTACTCTCCCTCCATCTCTGCCCCTCCCTCCCTCCATCTCTGTCTCTACCTCCTATCTTTACCCCTCTCCCTCCATCTTTACTTCTCCCTTCTACCCTCCCTCCATCTCTGCCCCTCCCTCCCTCCATCTCTACCCCTCCCTCCTATCTTTACCCCTCTCCCTCCATTTCTACTCCTCCCTTCATCTCTACCCCTCCCTCCCTCCATCTCTGACTCTCCCTCCTATCTTTACCCCTCTCCCTCCATCTATACCCCCCTCTCTCTCCCTCCATCTTCATCTCTCCCTCCATCTCTACTTCTCCCTTCTACCCTCCCTCTATCTCTACCCCTCCCTCCCTCCTTCCATCTGTCTCTCCCTCCTATCTTCCCCCTCTCCCTCCATCTCTACTTTTCTCTTCTTCCCTCCCTCCATCTCTATCCCTCCCTCCTTCCATCTCTGTCTCTCCCTCCTATCTTTACCCCTCTTCCTCCATCTTCACCTCTCCCTCCATCTCTATTTCTCTCTTCTACCCTACCTCCATCCATCCATACTTCTCGCTCTCCCTCCATTTCTACCTCTGCCTCCATCTTCCTCTCTCCCCCACCCACTATCTCTACCTCCCTCTCTCTCTCTCTCCATCCCCTATCTTTACTTCTCGATCTCCCTCCCTCCATCTCTTCTCTCTTCAATTTCTCCGTTTCTACCTCTCCTCTCTCCCTTCATATCTACCTCTCACTCCACTCTCCCCCTCCCTCCCTCCCCCTATCACTCTCGCATCCTGTCCCTCTTCTCTGTCTCTCCCTCACTCTCTCTCTCTCACTCTCCCTCTCTCTCTTTCGCCCGAAAATGGGCTCCGATATCGAACACATCGCTCAAGGCGCCACGAGGAGGAGCACGGCAATTCGTCGCAGTTACAGTGGCCACCAGTCGGCCTAATTCATCGACTCGTCCTTTTCCCTCCTCTTCCCCCTCTCTCCTCTCGTCTCTCCCTCTTCCTCCCGTGTCGCGGGATTCTCCCTTTTTGTACACCGAAAGGGGCGAACGGCGGACACTTGTGAAGAGCGCGGTGACGACGAAGGAAACGCATAGCAGAGGAGGAGTCGGCAAAGGGGAAAGGATTCGGAGATTTTTTTTTGAAAAAACGATAAGGTCCATCCTTTCCGTCTGGAACGTCCGCCTAACTCCGCGGCGACCGGTTGGAAGCGGAAAAAAAAACGGTTTCGGCGAACACGAGAGGGAAAAACGCTTCCGGGGCAACCACACGGTTCGGAAGTCCAAATGTTGTTCGTCGTTCCTAGCGGATTCGCCGGGAATAGCATTTACAGGGGAAAAAAGACACCCAACGAAAGACTGCCGCTAAAAAAATTCGGAAGTCTGTTGAAAATTTTGCTTCTTTCGTTAAGCAAATAGGCCGAGTACAATTTGTTTATAAGCCTCGATCGAACCTTTATAACTCGAAGAAAATTCAATCTGCATTACGTTAGCTGAGATTGAAAAAATATCTTAAGAGTTATGGAAAATTATTATTATTATAGAAACATGGAGTTTTGACTGTTTTTTTATAAAATGGCTGTAGCGATACATTTACTTTTGTAGGGATGAATATACTTTATAAAAACCCACTCGATATTTAAGGAATAGTGTCATTTCACGGAAAAGCCAGTGAGATCTCGCCATAACGCGGTACGCAGGGTCCAAAATGCGTTATAGGCGATGCCGCGTTGAAATGAGATACTTTCAAAAGCGCTATAGTAACAAGAATAATTCACCAGTGATTAAAATTGTCTGTAAAAGCGGTTCCCAAACTGGGAGTCGCGAAGACAATGTGTATGTAATGGTTTAAATATTTTACTTTATAGATTTAATTAGACAACTTTATTCCATTACTAATATTAACAAAAATTCTGATTTTTTCTAAGTAATTAATTCACATTTTGCATTTATTGATAGATTGATGGGGTTAAGTTAGTCGCGATAAGAGTGGCCGTCGTAAGGGAGGCTCGCGTATGCATTAAGTATGAGAACCGTTGGTCTAGAATTTCGTATGATGAAAATAAACTTCCCAGCAACAACACGAAGACAATCGATTCGTATAAGTTAAATTTTATTTCTCCTCGATGCAAAAGTACGTGATTTTTTAAATCGATAATTCTGAAAGTAATAAATTTCAATGAAAACTTTTTGGGTTCGAGATCCACCACCGAATAACAGCGGGGCACCAGATTAATAACTTGAATCATTTGCCACCTCCGGAAACTTACTTCTGGGCGCTTATCAAGTGCTGTGGAATGAAACCTTAAATAGTAAAGGTGTTTTCAGATGAGGAGAATGGACAAAGGGCCTCATTGGCGGTTGTGAGTTCTTCGGGGAGCCGCATTGCAAGTTGTCAATGCTTCGAGGGATCGGACCAGACTTTAAATCGGACGTTGACTAGAGATTCTGAGTATCATATTAGTGAAAATCAAGGCTACATTCGATTTTTATGGTTAACATTTCGATCTCGAGCGCTTTATCGTCGTAATTTGAATGTATACGATATTAATTTGAGTATTAAGTTTTACGGATCTCCCTTGAATCATAGCGGACCATACTAGGTTGCCCAACACTGGTCTAGATATTGCCGAGAAAAAGATCAAGTCGACAGCGAGAGGATAAAAAAACACGAAAAGACGGATAAAAATACAGAAACGACCCACGATGCAGCGGGAAGAGAATTCAAAGTAACGTAAAACTGACCGCGAAAGTAAAAAAAAAAAAAAACCTTCGTTTGACGACCGGCTTTCGGACGAGGAAAAATTAACAACCGCAACGATTCACGTGATTCCCGAACTTCCCGTCATTATCGGCCGGGAAAGACCGCATCACCGACATCCGCCGAGATTTATTGCTCGGAAAAATAACACGGAGAAACGCGGGGAAAGGAAACTAAAACGACGAAAACACAGGGAGAAGAGGCGAGAGGAAGAGAGAAGAAAAGGGTAAGGAAAAAAAACTCGCACGATCTTCTTAATTTCGCGAGCGCACCGTCTATAAAACGGCCTAATCAGTGCCCCTTCCACCTTCCCCTAGCACAGTCCGTTAAATTTTTGGAACATCCTCTAAAAAGATCGACAGATTCCGAGCGCGACCGAATATTTCGCACTCTTTTAAGTTACAAGACTAATACATCGCGCGGAGTTAAAAAAAAAAAAGTCCGCTTTTGCGCAACGGTTTTGATGCATTTCCGTCCCACTCCATTATTTTCCTTCTCCCAGAGCGCATAAAGGTATTCCTAAGTTACTGACACTTGCAAAGAAACCCGGAGCTTTTCCTAGAATTGTTTTCGCCGCCGTTGTCAAAGAGCCACACTACACCACACTGGTAGAGAAGTGTGGCGCAAGGAGGATATTCAAAACGAGAAACCGCCCGCGAGTGACGCAACGGAAACGTGACAAAAAAATTTTTCATAGCGAGAGAGATAGAGAGAGAGAGAGAGAGGGGAAAAAAAGAGTTCGACCCGGCTGAAACCAATTAAAATTGACATTTTGTTAAGATTTGGGCTGCAGCGAGGGTCTCGTCGGTACTACTTTTTCATGGCAATCAGGGATACAAGGGTAATATAACCGACGTTATTCTGTATTAAAATTAATAAATAAAAAGGACATAATGTAAGGGAAGTTGGTAATGAGGACTCGATTAAGAAAAATACGGAATTTGTTTCAACTATAGCGAGATGCTGATTCGCGGTCGACGAGTAATTTGGTGTGCATCGGAAAATATATAAAATAATAATATTGACGGTTTGGCTTTTATTCCCAAAACGAAAAAAAAAGTCGTCGGAATGAATTTAAACCTGAAAAGTATTCCCATATATATATATATATATATATATATATATATATATATATATATATATATGGGAATACTTTTCAGGTTTAAATTCATATATATATATATATATATAAATACTTAAGGAAAAGGAAAGGTAATAATAAGGGTAGCAACAAGGTGTTGGAGGAAGCCCAGTGGACACTTACCTAGAATGAAGAGCCGCTGGGGGTGCTGAGGACACACGAAAAACACAAAAGAACAAAAACTACACAAAAATGGAGCTTTCGGGCTGATGCCCTTCTTCAGCGACGGAGAAACATATACCCTTATATATATATATATATATATATATATATATATATATATATATATATATATATATATACACACACACATACACACACTAGCTGGGGTACCCGGCGTTGCCCGGGATAGGCAACAATAAAAAACTGATTTTATTCACCGCCTTCATTGTAGTGCTTTTTGGTATACAATATTTTTAGTCTTTCCTTCTGGTGCATATATAAAAAGATTTTTTGGAATTCCGACCCTGGATCAGGCAACATAGAACACGAAAAAAAATTGTAAAGTATACTTATCAATGTAAACATATTTAAACTACTTAAATGAAATCAAACGCATCTTTTCAATCGACAGCACACGTTAACAAAACTGTTTCTACGATAAACAAACACCTTTAACGATCCGTGTTTTTATTTTTCGTACGATGATTCTAAGTAATTTTAAAATGCAAATGAAAAATATGCTGCACTCGTTCCCGATGCGAAGTTTCAGTTCTTTGGTTTTTATGACCTTTTATTTAATTTTTTTTGATCCCCCCTTCCAAGCCAAAAATTAAAAAATAAGCCCGAGGTGCACACCCTCAGGTTTCCCTACGTACACATGCCAAGTTTAAGCTTTCTAAGTTTATTGGTTTTGGAGTTACAGCGTTAACACTCAAACAAACACATTTTCTTTTATTTATATGATAAATCAAAATGTACAACTTTATCTGCGTAAATGTAGCTACGAAGAGAAAATAACTATGTAACTTTCAATACTAAATTTAAAAAAACGTACGTCCCTATTCTCATCTAACTTTAAATTTATGCGTGAGCCTATTTGCGTTAGTAAGCATTACAGATGTATAATATAATAGTTTTACTTACAAAAAAGGTAATATTCCAGCATAAAATTAATGATGAAATTCCTTGATTAAAAGTTTCCCAGACGCAGTCGACAGTATAATTATCTTTAAATATTTATGTTGCTATGCGTCATTAATTTCGTTGCTTAAACAAAAGTTCGAAGCGAACAACGCTTTTCCCTCGTCAATTTGAATGTTTAATTGGCATTTAATTGAATCGGAGACAACAATGATGGTCGCCTTGGCAACGCCCGGAATGAGTACGAAAAATACGCAAAATTTCGAAAACAAATGCGTGTTTCTGAAAACTTCGACCGTGTAACGTAAACATTGCAAGAATAAGATAGTATAGAATTTTATCCGTCGAATAAAGTAAAAATAAAGAAAATCGGTCCATATTTACGTATTTTGATGAGCGAAGAAAAAAAACCTTGCACTCTGAAAAAAAGAAAATCCCATGTAAACTTATGGGAAAATATAAATGCCTCCTGGATTCGAACCCGGGACACTTTAGCAAACGAAAATATTTTTTCAGGGACCTCATAGCAGGTAGAAACAAAACGCCGTTTAAATGATACATTTCTCTTGCTTCTACGATCTGTAGTGAGTTTTAAAATTATGATACACACATTCACTTTTATATATTAGATATGCGTGTGTGTGTATGTGTTTATGTATGTATGTATACGTGTGTGTATATATGAACCCCTAATTTTGCCGACCGCGTATCTATCCATTCCCCGCCCCCGAGCTGTTTTTAGACATCCGAAAACAGCCCTCTAATTTGAAGGGTTTCTAGAGTAAAAATAATGGCATTGTAAAAGAGACGGCCAACGTGCAAGCAGGGGGGGGGGGGGGGGGGGGGGGGGCTATCGTTAAAATTACCGAATAAACCGCATTGATTAAGAAGTTTTCGCGAGGCAACGCCGATGTAACGGCTTAACGGTACCATCTTAGAAATAACAACATGGCGAAACGCAAGGTCTGTTTAAAAAACAGGAAACGTACCGAGTCACTGCTTTCACGGCTTTCGTGACAACAAAGCGACCGTGAATGTTAGGTTTCCAAGCAGCCTCGAACTTAATCCTGAAAACTGAAAAATCCACCTTCGCCGAAGCGTCTAAAAATACGTCTTTATCGAGGCGGAAAATTCTAATGCCCACAACTGGAATTATTTTCCGTCATAAATAAATTGCGCCGGCAATAACGAATTTCTTTTCTAAAAAGGAAGGCGGTCGCTATATTTAGCCTAATGTTTAACGTGGCTTAAATTAAACCGAATCGGGAAAAGGAAAAAATTACGTACAATTTTCTTATGCTTTCTTTCTTCTGTTATTTTAAATTTTTGAACGTACCGGATGACATCCCTTCAGTTGGAATCGTATACGAAAGAAATCTCCTTCTTAACCAAAACTTATATTATTGCAAGGTGTTGACGGAATCGAACGGGCATATTTAATATTATTATTCCGAATGTTCACGAACAGCTTTAAATAATTGAAAACGAGGCTAACATAGAGACATCTAATACGGGGCAAAACGAGAAAAATAATATCATTAGATGTTGAGTACAAAGGGATATGCTACTGGATTTGCAACTCCACGAGGAAGAAAGATTAGCTTTCTCTTCAGGAAAAATTTATGAATCATCGCTAGCAGGGGCGGATCCAGAAACTTCTCAAGGGGGAGGGGGGGGGGGGCGCGATCGCCCCTCCACCTATCGAATCCGCCCCTGCCAACTGCCCTATATTTTGAAAATCTCTACCCCTATCAGAATCCTTCTTTCCCTTGCTATACAGACCTAATCTGCGGCGTATATTTGAGGATTTTTGCGCGGAAATAATTTAAGAAAGCGCCCAGTGGAGTGCAATGGGATTATCCAAGGAGGGGGCGATCGCCCCTCCTCCCCCCTTGGATCCGCCACTGATCGCTAGGATATAATTTTTCCCGTTTGCCTTTGTAAAAAGTCGAATGCAAGGACAGCTTCAGGTGAATGAGTTCACACGAAACGAGAGAGAATCACTGAGTTCGCCTTACGGCTGAAATCAAAATTGAAAAAATCAATGCTACATCAAGAGCCACAAAAAGCCTGGCAAAACAAATGCACATTTTGTCAATTAAGCAGCCGTCATCAGTGGTGACTCGCCGATAGTGTATACATATCTATAAAGAAAAGTGTTTGTATGTATGTATGTTTTTGTATAGCTCAGCAATTACAGCACGTAGAAACAAGAGGAAGGTGACATTTTAACTGGAATAAAGAGTTAAATGGTGTGGTCAGGTTTTTATACCGATTTGATTGACCTTTCTAATTTTTAAAAATATTTTCCTTTTTCATTTTCTTCATTTGAATAACATAGGGATGAGTGCAGCTAATTTTTAAGTTGAATTTTAAAATTACTTAGAAACATGGTACGAACTTGAAACTTAAATGGTTCTATGAAGAAAAGAACAAAGTTTATTTTTATTGAAGACGGAATCCGAATCCCGATCAAATTAGCGTAAAAATGAGTTTAGAATCAGAGAAATACGTGATTTTATCAGTTTTATGACAATGCCAATTATAAGCTACCATGACAAATCCTATTGCCGCCGAAGTTGAGAGTCCAATGCATTTATACGGGAAAATTATTAATGTAATATCGTTTTTCAATTTTGGTGTGCGATTTTACTTTGTTTACATGACAACCTAATATTTGTTGACTTTAATTGAAATATTACTAATAAATAGTTTTTAATGATATTTTCGTGTGACGTACAGTTCTCCAAAGCAAGCTATTTTTAAAACTACGTAAGTAACGTAAATAATTATACGTAGATTTTCCACAAATTTTGATTGGATAATTCGTTTTATTGTTTCCAAAGTATTGTTGATATAAATAATTTCCTCGTAACAGAACTCATAGACGAGAGAATCGCGCTAATGGTTGAAGGATAATAATCACCCTGTGATTCCTAAACGTTCTCTATTTACTTTTTTGTCTTTCGTTAAATTAATTAATTCCATCCATTTTCTGTTGATTATTGTGTTCTTGCTGGTTATACTTACAGTTTTCGTTTTGATATCGTCATGAAACTTGGCATAGGTATACAATTTTACCCTGAGGGTAACATAGGCTATATGGCGATAAAAATTGGGGGAGGGAGTGCTTAATTCAATAATTATTTTTCCAATAAGTTTACACGTAATTTTCGATTTTTCACAGTGCAAGATTTTCTTCCTTCATTCATCTAAATAGGTAAATGCGGACCAGTTTTCTTCATTTTTACTTTACTGAACGGTTAAAACTGTGTACTATGTTATTCTTGCAATGTTTACATGTTACACGGTCGAAGTTTTAAATTCAGTAAATCCGTTGAAATTCAACGGACACTTCTGCTAGTAATTTATAAACAAGTTAGGAAAGTGTACAGCGTATCACAAATGGGCATTGGAGTATTAGAAAGAAATGATACACCTGTACGTAAGGAAAATTGCGTTTTAAAGTTCTTTTCTTCATTATAAATAATCCATTTTCTTCCTATTTAAAAATACTGCATGCACACGTAAGGAAATTAAACGTTTGTTTGTGGGATTGTTTATGTTAATAACAATGAAGGAGTAACCATACAAGAAATTTTCTAAGTTCAACTCGATTTATGACTTGCTTGTTCGATTTTCTTGATAACGGCTACTCCTACAATAAAAATGTATAGGAAAAGAAATACTGGAACAGGTCTGTTATTATATAGTCACCCATCATTAAAACACACCGTTGCCACTAGAAACCCGTTAGCTAGTTAAATCAAGAAATCAACATGTAGTTAATGCATTCTTTGAAGTTGTAAGGGAAATGGATTGGAAAAAGGAAAAAAATGAATAAAATGTACCTACCTCTATGTAAAATGTAGATTTCATTAGTTGTGGGTGACTAATAACAGAAGTATTGGAGGAATATAAAGACAAAATAATCGAAAAAAGGCTAATACCAAACATAAAAGGTAAAAGATGTCTGGGAGAAGAAGGAACGCAGTCAAGATTTTTTTCTAAAATATATAAAATTGAAAGGATATATTGAGGAGCCTTCGGCTCGCATTGTTTTAATGGGTAGTCGTCCCCGAGCGCTGCCGCGCCCCTCGCCTCGGCTGGAACGAAACTATCCCTCCCCATTGTCCGGTGATCGGGTTTGTAAATGTCGCGACGGGCCGATCAGTCCTGGGTTAGCAAGCTTTAAATTAACCCAAGTCAAGCGAGATATAATTCCTCTGTAGACTACACATCCTTGGTTACTAGCCAAATTAAAAACATGCTCAGTAAACAATTAGTGGTGGGTGACTAATAACAGACCTAAGCCGAAATACTCTAATTTACTAGTTCTACAAGTTTTATTTGGAAATATTTTTATATGAGCAATACTTTACGAGATACGACGGAAAGTTCGTTTTTTATCACCAGTAAAGTGGTACCCCCGATTGGATTACGTGATTCATTTTTTCGATTTTCTTATTATATTTGATTGTAAGTCCTTAATATCAAATTTCATGAAAATTAGTTCGGTAGAAGCCGAGAACGAACTTGCGGACTGACGGGCGGACAGACGGAATTCTACGCCATCGATCAATTTAAAGACGAATTAATTTCCTTTTACATTCGCACACGTTGACAAATATCCCACGAGACATTTAAAAATCGGTACAACATACATTGTACAAACTTTCTCATATACTAATGCGTCGTTTAGTTATCTTTTGAAAAATATGAACTATTAGAATCGTTATAAACATCAACTTAAATAACTATAAGAAATTTGATGAAAATCGTATGAGCCGTTTTTTAGAAAATCCGTTTGTTATTAAAGTTGCCCAAGAATAAACTAGCCTTATATTCATTTATTTAGAGATATGAACTATGTAGTATTATTGCAGACGTAAACTCAAGTAATTGTACGAAATTTGATCAAAATCGTTGTAGCTGTTTTTAAGAAAATCACGATCTTAAAGATGCCTAGAATAAACTAGCCTTATATTAATTTTTTGAGAATTATGAACTATGTAGTATTATTGAAGACGTAAACTCAAGTAACTGTACGAAATTTGATCAAAATCGTTACAGGCGTTTTTGTTTAAAATGCGTAGAATAAACTTCCCTTAACTACTGAGCAACTAGTGTGATGCCCGTTGAAATATCAACGGAAGAATTAAATACAGATAGACAGATTATCATTATTTTCATTTAAAATAATTAATATCACACTTTTACATATGAAATATTTTGTCATATACAACATTTCTAGTAAATATTCTGTTGTTGACGGTCTATCTTTAGTTAAACTTAAAATAGTTGCCTCTCTTTCCCTCCCCCTCCCCCCTCTACTTCCCTCTCTCCCCCTCCCTCTCGCTCCCCCCTCTAACTCTCCTCCCCCCCCTCTAACTCTCTCCTCCTCCCCCCCCTCTCTCGTATTAAAAGCATTCAAAGCACGTTTATACCCATAAGGATTGAATTAACAATACGATATAGAGGTCTAACAATGGAATTGGTAGGCAAGGCAACATCCCGTTAAAATGGCAAGATTTCCTCAAACTGTGTGAATTAAACGTTTGCATTGAGAAATTTCGAATTGTAGGCGGAAAACGATGAACAGAATATGACACTTGACAATGTTTCCTTCAAAATGGTTTATATCAGAAGATTGTATGTAAATTCTTTCTAATTTTAATCTAAAAAAAGAATGAAAGCCTGCACGTTGAAATGTTCATTTTTACGTGTTACCTAATGGAAAATGGAAATTATCTCCTGGAATCGAACCCGGGTCTTTGATCTCGAGTTCGATACATTAAAACTTTTTGTTGTTATATCATAATGCTATCCTGAAAATTTCATCAAAATCGGTTCAGTCGTTTGCGAGATATTAAGCTTCAAAAAGCATTACATGACAAAGTGACAGTGTGACACTGTATTGTATTAAGTTAAATGTTAACCATTTCTTCATAGCTTCTATCTGTATTGTAAAATGCCTAATTACGAGATTTCATTCATTTTCGCTCTACCGTTTAGGCTCTAGAGCCTCGAACAGACAGACCCACAGACAGACGGCATTGCGAAACCCACTTTTTCAGACTCAGCTACACCTAAAATGTATATTTCCATCAAAATCCCGAGGTCGAATTTTTTCGCGATTACAATAATGTCTCAATATACTTCGTAAATGAGAAAGTAAAAATTAAAAATCAGTACAACATACATTGTACAAACTTTCTCATATACTAATGCGTCGTTTAGTTATCTTTAGAAAATGAAAATCGTACGAGCCGGTTTTTAGAAAATCCAATTTTTGTTCAAGTTGCCCAAGAATAAACTAGCCTTATAAATATGAAGTATGTAGTATTATTGCAGACATATACTCAAGTAACGGTACGAAATTTCATCAAAATCCCGTTTTTGAGAAAATCAAATTGTTATTAAAATTGCGTAGAATAAACCCCTTAATTATTGAGCAATGTCGACCATTTCTTCATAGCTTCTACTCTGTATGATAAAATGCCTAAGTACGAGATTTCATTCATTTTCGCTCTACCGTTTAGGCCCTAGAGCCAATAACAGACAGACAGACATACGTCATTGCGAAAACCACTTTTTCGGACTCGGCTAAACGTAAAAGGTATATTTCCGTCAAAATCTCGAGGTCGAATTTTTTCGCGATTACAATACTTTCTGAATATACTTCGTATATGAGAAAGTAGAAAGAGAAACGACTGAAACATGTGACAAGTACAGATAAGTATTTCCGTATTAAAACACAGAATAAGAAATATTCTGTTGTGTACGAATCCCACATCGAGATTTAAATAAAAAAGCCAAGCTTAAGACCGAAATCAGCTGTCCCGCGGGAGCAGATTTGCGTGAAAAATATTGTGAAACGGAAAATTAATATTTCGAGACAATAAATTTCAAAACTACAAGTAATGGTTATTAAAAAACAACCTTTTATAAATAACTTTTATATTATATAAAAAAATTTACTTCCTCTCCCGTAGGGTAGTACACATAACGTTGGTTGCACCCTTCTCCTGCCCTGTCCAAGCCAATAACCCTAAAAGCTTTGGGGTTATTTTGACCCTACCCCTTACCTTTCGAGGGACGCGACTTTCTTAGGGAGCTATTTGCGGGATTTTCCAAAACATTCTATGCATTAAGAGAGGGACACTGATATGTTCTGCTGAGAGTCATTTTCTTTCGAATTTTTGGGTTTTGGTTCGTAGATGTTGCTTCAGATAATTTTTGCCTGCGGATGCGACTTAAGCTTGCGGGTCGGGTCGGTCAATTTATTCCTGCGGGTCGGATAATTTAGAAATTTTTGCGGGTACAGCTCGGATACGGATATGCAGCCTGCGGGTAAGAGTCGGTTACGGATACGGAAATCTGTATCCGTGCAGATCTCTAATCCCAAGGGCCTGAAGAGGCTGCTGGTTCAAAACCCAAGGTTATACTCTGATCGAATCACAAAGGTTGTCTTTCTGAGAAAATTATGATCACTCTTCAATGCTAAGTCATTAGGATTAAAACATGCATATATAGATACAAGTGAATGTGTGCTTGCATTCTGCAAGCATTTTCTCTCATTTAATAAAAAAGACTAAAAGCCGACAAAAAATTCTAAATGCAAAAGAGCCCTGCACCTATTTCAATGCTTTCCTTTTGGGAAATAATCTCAAATTTGAGGCTACCTGGAATCGAACCGGTGACACCTACGCAGGAGTTGTCAAATACTATGGTGATATACTCATGACATCTACAAACCCTGAAAATATCATTTATTTATTCCTCTTTGTTTCGTCTATATGAAGGAATTCATTTTTTCCATGCTTTCTTATGGGAGATATACCGGGTCATCCGGAGTCGAACCCAGGACACTTGCGGTTAAAGTGATAACGGTTCCCTATAGATCTCCTGGGTATCTAACAACCCTCCAAGTTTGAATTCTCTACCTTATCGGAAAGTGCCATAAATTAATTTTCAAATATGCCGCAATGCTTTTCTTATGGGAAAAAATGGAAATTTAGGAATTTCTGGAGTCGAACCCATGACACCTAGGTATGAGATCTCAATTTTTCTGGCGGTTTCTCCATGCCATATACAATTACTGAAAATTGCAGCTCTCCATTTATTGTAGTTTGGGCCAGACATTAGTATCCTCCTATATATATATATCCTCTGTAAGAAGAGTCGACATAGAATGATATAGCAGAGAAATAAATATAAAATTTCGACTATTTTACCTACAGCGTCGCCTCTCGCGCTTCTTGAACCACACCCGAGTATCATGAGATAAAAACAAGCAACAAGAGGAACTCGCATCACATCGCACGAATCGAGCAAATCTGTCCTTGTAGACGATCTTTTTACAGCGCTTACGTCAATTACAAAAGATGGCATCGACGCGTACAGAAATTTCGGTCGATGAAAACGTATTAATTTCCTCAAGACGGGAGAGGCGAACTTCATGAGTGCCTCGCGACCGCCTCCTCGCCCTATTTGCTAAGTCGATACTTCGGGAGGACTCTCTGTCTTCGTGTGATAAAGCAATATCGACGAGAAGAGAATCACGCGCTTTTCACTCTGAAGATTATTTACGATATGTACCGGGACGTACCAGACGTTTGTCCGATAGAGAATATTTCCGATCGATTCGAACGGTTTATCGACGGTAGAAAAGGGCTAATTCGGAAACGAATATCCTTATATAATAATAATTCTCCGGTGTCCGTGTGTCCGTCTGGGTATGTGCGCCACCGGCGGCATAAGATACAGGGGCACATTCTCTCGCTATCGCAGAGAGAGAGAATATGTTGAAGAGAGGGAAAATAATGGGATGGAAGGAGAGAAAGAGGAAGAACCGGTAAGTTTCAATTTAATTCTTTAGATAAGGCGACACAAGGGAAAAACAGGACATTTACCAGTTGATTAGAAAAAAAACAGTACAAAGCAGGACATCTTTTATCCAAATGTTTTTTATGATTAACGTTTTCAAACTTCAACTGGGCAAAATTTGAGTACAATTCTGTAGATATAAAAACAAATTTTCTTTAGCCCAGTTGTCCTGCTTTATTTTTAAAATAAAAGTTTGGTACGATATTTCACTGTGAGAGCAGGAATTCAAATAAAAATACTAGAATTAGATTCTCTCCCTGGTGAAACAAGTGAAATAATATCAAATCGTGCAATGGAAATTTTGAATAATGAATCATTTACTGAAAAAAAATTATTGCATAAAGTGCAGATAACACCAACACGAATTTTGGAGGATTGAAGAGAAAAGGAGAAAAGAATGTTTACAGATTATTAGAGGGAATAAGGCATGATTTGAAAGATGCTGATTTCGTTACAGTTTTTATTGATGCCTCCAACCATAAAAAATGTCCTGTTTTATTTTCCACAAAATCGATTTTTGTGCTATATTCATATTTTGATATCCTGTTTGCGTAAATCATAAACATACGCGTATTATATGACAATATTTAAGAAAAAGGACGTAGTAGGACGAATCAGAACAAGGAAAAAGGCAGGACGGAGTTCAAAAAAGCAGGACGTCTGACTTGAGAGTATCTACTACACACAAGAATCCTGAAAACAGAAAATTTTGACGAAATGCAGAGCGGATGATTTTCCTCGCGTTTCTAGTTATTCACTCAGTCGTCAAAGGAAAAATAGAATACAGTAGTCCCTCGCCAATTCAAAATTGAAAGACCGCGGTAACCAGTCAGGAGTATCTGCGGTTCTCCGTGAGGCCGTATCTAGTTGGCTAACTTTACTAATGTTAAAATTTATGTTACGGAATAAGCTGCGTACTAACTAGCCTTTACCAGAAGGTGAGAGAGAGACATGAAAGAGGATTCTTTAGTTACCGATGAGACCACGAGTTAGTCGGGCAGTGGAGGCTCGAGGAATTTCATGAAATCGTTGGTTTTTACCAGCATTCTTAGAAACCTAAGGTCTGACGGGCAGCACCAGCAGGGGTTACTCTACCATTATGTTATTAAGGTACACTATTTATTTGTACTTTAAACGTATTTTCTTTTGTGTTGTCATATGATAAAACTGTTTTTTCTGTATAGCATACTTATTTTTAATCCAGAAGTGTACATTATAGCAGTCTTTGTCGAAATAGAGGCCCACCAGGAGGCCGCAAAATTATTTTGGGTGTCCAGTGAAATGCCAAAAAATAAAATTTTCCCGAATAATAAAATTTTACCTGGGAATTTTAGGAAATACTAAGCAATAAAAAATATTAATAGTGGCATGCAATGAAAAAATCTGCACTAAAGTTTCTTATTTTTAATATTTTCAATTCAAAGGGGGTCGTAATAACTGAAAGTTTAAGAATCACTTCATTATAAGTTTGCCTCTCAGGGATCCCTCCTCCTAACCCTCAATTTCCCCTCGCTAACCGCGAGGGTTACGTTATCCAGCACCCAGTCCCCGCTTTGCACGATGCATGCTTTCCACAAAAAGACCGTGTACGTCGAAACCGTTCAAAGTGGGAGAGATTTCACCCTTAGGACTAGATGAGGTTATTATATTTGAACACCGTCTTTAGTAGACCTGCAACAATTTAGCAACGCTGCATACGGTATTGCTTCCATTATTCTTTATCGTGGCCTCCGAGTTGTACCGAAACATTTCATGATTTTTTTAATTCTTCGAGACCGACCCGAAAACCGTGCTAATGCGAAATTGATGGTCTTGTAATTCGAGCTGGGTATCTAAAATGAAAACCGTGCTAAACCGTAAACGTGAAAGGCGAAGCTGTGCACAAAGCTAGGGGCGAGTGTACAGAAACTAACGATCGAACTTTTTAACGTCTAATAAAACTGCCACGGAAATGGTAATGGCAAACACCATAAGCAGGACAGACAACATTTTCACGATCAAAATTTTATCTCGAGGAAAGAATTGTATACACCGCATACGATATATGCAATCGACCAACATCACACGCTAAACAAAAGTGCTAATGGAGGAAAAAGCTTCCTCAATGTAAACGTCAAACAAATTACAAAAAGGCAAATTACTCTATAATATCTAGAAAAATAATTGGCAGAGGAATAGTTAGCGTGTGCGGCTCCCTATTCTAGGGTCGCGTGCTCGAATCCTGCCGAGGACATGATAGCGTGTGCTCGTCCATTATAATTATACCAGTGTATAGCCCGTCAAAAATGACGGAAGTAAATAAAATTCAAAATCATGTTATCATACCGTAATTTCCAAAGTGAGAACAATTATATCTGAAAATTAAAATAGTTGCGTATATTCTTCAACGAAGGAGAATGAATGTATATTCAATATTACAATTTACGAATGTTGTTTACTTTGATTGCTATGAAAATCATTTCTCTCTCCTTCTCTCTCTCGTATTAAAAGCATTCAAAGCACGCTTACTCCCATAAAGATTAACATAACAATAGGATTTCGAGGTCTAACAATATAATTGGTAAGCAAGGCAACATCCCATTAAAACGGCAAGATTTCCCCAAAATATGTGAATTAAACGTTTAACATAAGCGATTTTTAAAATGTAGGCGGAAAAAGATGAACAGAATGAGAAACTTGACAAATTTTCTTCAAAATGGTTCATATCCGAATAACGTACGTTAATTCCTTCTAATTTTAATCTAAAAAAGAATGAAAGCCTGCACGTCGAAAAGTCCATTTTTACGTGTTATTTTATGGGAAATGGAAATGTCTTCCTTGGAGTCGAACCCAGGACTTTTTTCGAGGTTTCTTCTCCTCATCGCTTTAAAATACGCGAATCGAGCCTTCCTGCCATCTTTAGTTTCTATCCCGATTCTTTCCCGGGTCATTGGCAGAGGAGTGGTTAGCGCGTCTAGCTCCCAATGCTAGGATTGCAGATTCGAATCCTGCCGAAGGCACGTAAAAACAAATATTATACGCATTTTTATAGCGAGCGGATGTCTAGTTACATCAGACAAACCAATGAACAAACTTACAGATCGCCGAAACTAATATCATTATAATTGGCATAACATACGAAATCGAGGTAATCACACACCGCTAAAAATCATTTAATGAATTTTAACGTGCGCAACCCAAACCGCGATTTCTTTTCAATCGAAAATGAAAATATTTGCGACCAATTATAGAGTGATGGAGTCGTTAAGTCCAGATTAAAGGAGTGACTCCAGATGTGGCGATAAGTTCATTCTCCTTTACCCGCCCGTGCCCGTCTTCAATATCGATTTCTATTGTAAAGCGCAGGAGGCACCAGAGTATCCCAGGAGGAGGTCAAGGAACCCCCGGATCACCACCTCCCCCACGCTTACCCTACTCGCTGGATCCCTTAACACTGACTAGCCTTAAAAACGTTATGAATTTCAATTTTGTGGACTTAGAAACGAATAAAATATATCCAAGATGGCAGCAAAATGACACATGATACGATATTTACATATCTTAAAATTCAGGTTTAAATGATTTTTATTAACGACTTGATAAATTACATTTTTAATATACAGTAAACATTCGTCAACGTTAAGTATCATTGCATTCGGTTATCATATATTTCAACGTTTTAAACAATGCGTACGATAGGTTTTTTCAAACAGAATCGTGAACGCGAATAGTTTTGTGGAAAAATAAGAATTGATATCAAGGCAATGAAAGGGAAACGAGGAACAATTACTCGTACAAAACTGTACGACGGAAATTAAACTGTCAGAAAGTTAATAAAACAAATCCACAATGAATTCTGGGGAGCTCCTTCGCCACTGTTAACTTATTATTGCCAGTCAAGGCAAAAAAAAACAGAAAATATAAATCAAACGCAATTAAGATCTTTTTTTTGCCTTTCCAAAGATAGAAAGATTTCCAAGCACTAAACGTTTTACTCTTATCACATTCCAAGTCGTAGTGTAAACTTTTGGGACAAACATGTTCAAAGAAGTAATAATATGTTACTCACCGAGAAGACGGATTACAACACCGCTTACATTTGTATCAACTGGAAAATTTTTCGATCAATAGAAAACAAAAGAAAACGAGGCGAGCCATTCCTGGAATAGAATCTCAACGTTATGCATGAAATAACGTCAACTACGAACAAATCTGCGAGAAACAGTTTACGTAGATTTCAGGTAGAAGGATTTCCATTAGTATATCTCCTACAATATATTTTGAAGAGTGTGTTTGTTCATGAAACTCCTCCTAAACGGTAAAAGCTAGAAATAACCAAATTTGGTACGATTATTCCTTGCATCCTAACTTAGTGAATGGCCAAGGTTTGGTCAACCGGGATTAATCAGTGCTGCCAATATAAAGGATTAACATTTTTCCATAAGATAACACGTATGAATCCATTTCTTGACTTGCAACGTATTCTTCCTTCAAGCATCAAAATACGTAAATATGGACCGATTTTTTTCGTTTTTGCTTTATTCGACGAATAAAACTCTACCTTATTCCTGCGAAGTTTACATGTTACACGGTCCAAGTTTTCAGAAATACGCTTTTTGTTTCTAAATTTTGTGGATTTTTCGTACCTCTCCCGGGCGATGCCAAGGCGGCCGTCATTGTTACCTCCGATTAAATTAGCTTCAATGAAGCTTATAAATAGACGAAAGTTTAGCGTTATTCGATTCGCACTTTTGTTTAAGCAACGAAACGATCGATGTTTATGGATAGCAACGTAAATAGATACTGATTATTATTCAGGAGGGATTAATTGATGAAAGTAATTGAA
Source organism: Uropetala carovei (assembly GCA_036926305.1). Taxonomy (NCBI): domain Eukaryota; kingdom Metazoa; phylum Arthropoda; class Insecta; order Odonata; family Petaluridae; genus Uropetala; species Uropetala carovei. Next base: position 4,868,498 of record JAXCHB010000181.1, on the reverse strand, counting down.
CCTTCTTTCGTCTATCGAATACTGGAATCTTACATTTTTTAAGTAAAATCATTATATTTTATATTATAATGTTTATTAACGTAAATAAGCTCACGTATCTGGTGTACATTTACCGGAGTCAGTGTTCAATCATGGACAACTGTAAGTTGCTTTTTCACGGGTTTCTTGCTTAAAAGACATAAAAGTAAATATTTCAGCGAGGCATAATTACACAAGATATGAAGCTGGATTTGGAGAAAGTAATATGATAGAAAATAAAATTATCGTTATATATGAATGCAATAGACTCGGAAACGGATTGTTACAAGCAAATATGATTAATTGTTAAGAAAAGTTAATTGTAGTTTTTAAAGTAGGTATCTACTATATAGGTATTTTAAAGAGTTTGTATGTTGTGCTATAGTAGCTTCACAAAATCCGTTGAAATTCAACGGGAAATTCTGCTAGTAATACTATAAAATAAGGCTGTTGCCCTGCTCGTATCAACATCATATCGAAGATCAGCTTTCACCGATTACCTCAACCGATTCGATATTCGAGCCTTTCCCCAAAAGCCCTCTACGACGATTTCTTCACGCACACGTATATATATATATAATATCCAACGATCGAGTCCTAGTACTTATGAAAAAAACAGGAATTCTACCTGGTATAATTTCCAACCACCGAGTCCTAGTACTCGTGAAAAAGAGTAACCCAGCCAGTACCAGGGGGGCAACACTACAATACGCCAACTCGTTAAGAAGAGAAAAATTCGATCTATAGATCGAAATGAAAAAGAATCGAAACAAATTCCAACATATATTTCTCGACACAAATGTTTCAATCGTACGCCATCCCTCTATACTCTTCCCATTCATTCCCAACACACCTTCACCTTTTCATATTCTAATTAGTTCTGACAACTGGGCGGAAGAGAAAGCAACCTCCCAAACACGAGGAGCGTGCCAAGACGGGACAGACCCAGATGTGCCTTAGAGGCAAAGCATCTGTTCTTTAATTTATTAAGGCTCCCCGACTTCATACATTACAAATTCCTTGCCCGCTACAGCGTCGGACCATAATGATTTCCTTTATAGGCCGGGACTTTCATAGCGGTAGTGAGAGAGAAAGAGAATTCCTTCATCGAAACATTCCTTCAAAACCCCTCCACTGGTGGTTTGAAAAAAATATAATACGATCACTACATATAAAGAAAATCTCGTTGGCTACCCTATAATTGCATAAGATTTAAGCTTAATCGCGTTTTAATTTGAAGATATATGAAACGCTTTTGATAGCGATTTAAATGCCGTTAAAAATATGTATTTAATTGATTTAACTGTTTGCAGCGCCACTTTGTGGAATATTTCCATTATCAGAATTATAATATTAAAGCCTTAATAATTTACCACTATTTTATTTTCCGAATCCTCAGGATGACGTACTAACTCAAAACCACGATCGCTAGCATCAAATAAAATAGTGAAAAATTACCAAGTGTTTATGATTATTTTTTTATATAATTAATCGCAAACTAATAACTCAAACTATCTGAAATAAATTTGAAATTGTAAATTTACAGACAAAGAGAACGAAAACGGAAACAAGTAGTTAAAATACGTCCGTATTTTGTATACCGGTAAATTATTTCCTGGGGGCGTCGAATTTTGCGAGGAGACTTCCGAGGATTTCCAACCGTTCAAAACCGCACAAGAAGATATTTCAGTCTCGTTTCCATTGTCCTGCGTTCGAAGGCGGAAAATTGTTTTTTTTTCTTCCCCATGCGAACAGACAGACGCCAAACCCCGGCCACTCGACAGGTGTTGATAATGATTGATTGGGTTTCTTGAGGGTCGAGTAAATGATCAATCACGCAACACTTTAGTGCCGCCCGGTGAATGTAGTCATTACGCAATGAATTCGCCCGGGGTATGGAAAGCGTTCCGTCGCGCGCGCGCGCGCGCACACTCACTCGGCCGAAAGTTCTCAAGGCACGCGAGCGAAACGGAAACGTTCGCTAAATACCCGCACGTTTTACGATCCGTCGGCATTCACGAGTTTGCACTAACTGCGACTAACCCGAAAGATATAAATAATTTTTTTGACGCATTCTTCAAAAATCCGTCGTATACGGTCGGCTGAAAATGGCTCTTTCCAAATCAAGGAAGTATCAAATAAATAACTTCCTGTGTGGTATAACCTCGTTAACAAGAACTTGAAATTTTCTCACGGTATGCAACAACGGTGTCTTCTATAATAAGATGATCACACCTGCGTTTTTTTTATGGAGACTCGTATAAACGAACATTTTGTATTTAAAAAAGAATTCGTTGCATGTCGTATGGAGGCTTCTTGAGAAAAACGCCCTCGTAATAACGTCAGAATCCATCGAACGCGCAATAACGAATGCAATAATTCCTGCACTCTGTTGCCCAGCCAGACGACGGAGCTGTTTAACTCTTTCGGACGGCCCGGATCCTTGAAGCCTCGTAAAGTAGCGGTGCCCGGGACCTAACGTATCCTGGCCAGGGACATCTGACCCGGCAGTGAGGGGTTAACGCTTTTCGCCCTAACTTATGCACGAGATTTTAAATGACGGATTGCCCAAACCTACATGGCGTGACAGATAAGATATAACAAAACAAGGAAATAAGCGGGGGAAATATTTAGAACTTCAAAATCTTAAATGAATCGAAATTGCTGTATCTTCGTGGAATATTCAACCATATACTTGCAAATTTTCGTAACGTTAAGTAGCCTATAAATTTTATCGGCCTATAAAATATTAAATCGTTATGAAAATAGTTTGTTCGAAGGATTAATTAAAATTAAATAACTACCGGAGTTTTCGTGGCATTGTTACTACTAAGGCGTCTCAAGCGCGTTATAAAACAGTTAACTAATTTTCCCTCGTAGAGGACGAAAGTTATGACAAAAAGAATATTTTACTACAGGAGATAAAAGCGGGAAAATGGACAGCACATGACCGATGTATTCAAAATGAACGCTCAAGTTTCAATATTCTAACTTGGTGATACAAAATAGCAATAAACAATATCATAAACCAACCTTGTTTACGAAAGACATTCACATACACTTCGAGTTATAATCTAAATTAAAGAAAATGATTCCAATAGTAACAATTTACTTCCAGTAAATCAGAATGGTTTCGGTGCAAGAATAATTAAACTATAAAGCAAGTTACAAAAGGACAAGTAATGTTTATTCAAATATATTACAAATTTCAGTTTTTTTCGCCTTTGTGGTGCCTTCTTTTTTTTTAACTAAGCCTCGCATTCCGTCTTCGTCTTTTTTCGGCGTCGATTCATTCCTTTTCACATCGATCTAATTTCGGCAAAACTTCCTTTTACTGAAAGCTGCATTCAGCTTATGCAGAAATTCAAGAATAAGCGCCTTAAGCATAAAAAATTGGAAAAATAGAGTTTTTATCGTATCTCCAATAGCCGTGACAAGTTTATTAAAAACCAGACACGCATTTCGGCTACAATGCAGTCGTCTTCAGTGGCAATTCGCCCAAAGTAGATTCTAAATTCAAGATTCAATCTTTGACTCTTAAAAGAGCTTATTTTTCAATTTTTTTCGATCATAAAACGCTCGATAATTATCTTGTGAATTATATCGATTTTCTTTGATTTGCCAAATTTAACCTTGAAAGAAACTAAGGAAGTTTTCAAAGAGCGTATTTGTATGTCAAATAATATATGTAGGTACACCAATTTCGAAATGTTATGCACCGAGATATAAAAAAATAGCAAATTATAACGGGTTATAATGCTGCATATGGACACTGATCTAGCTAATATAGAGCTTCTTTTGACTAGTAGATAACAAAGAGAAATATTTATAATTAGTTTGTAAATCATATTCGATAAATGCAGTTTTATCTTCGATAGATACGAGAAATAATACAAACTATTACTAAAACAGAAGAGTAACACTTGGTGAAACGATAAATTCATTTAATTAAGTTAACTACAAAAAAACAGAAATAGTTACGTTCACGCACTCCTATTTATTAATCAATACAGTAAAATTAATCAGGGCACTTTAGCGGAAGTTGACGAAAACGAGCTCTAATAAAAATTTATTCACACAAACTTAAAATAGCAACAACGGCTAAATGTTATTTTATTGACCTTTTCGATAACATCCAAGACAAAAACATTATGCAATAACCTTTGAGAAGGCAAAGTTTGCTACGCGACCTTTCCCCACGCTCTCTTTAAATGTAACGCCAGCAGAATAAAGGGAAAAAACAACGCAGCAATCAAAAAAATAAATGCGAATAAATTCAACCCTTTCGTACGCGGTCGCAAAACGCCTCGTTGTGTAATGCATGATGTATAAGCGTAAGGAGCAAAGGATGATAAAAATTATTGTCGTTATTATATAAACTCGGCATATAAAAATTACGCATGAATAAGATTATCAATACAATTGAGCAATCTTCCATACGTGGTAACAAGGAAAATTTAATCATAAGAAAACACACTGGACCAGACCCAATAGCGCACTTCATTGAATACACCGAGTCAGACAATTACAATACACCACCGTGACCAATGTCGGTAATTAATAGGAAGCAAATTGAAGAAGAATTGCCAAACAGCAAACGACAATGCATATTCAAAGTGCAATTAAAATTGATCAACCGAAACATAAGAAGAAAACAGAATTCTGCACGGACTTCATCCGAAAGACGCCGGGAATGTGTCCATTTGATAAATTCCTGAAAATGTTTGCCATTTTTCAAACCGAGCCAGGATTCTTTCCATCTAAATAAGAACGTGGCAACGAATACACGGAAATCTCTCTCTCTCTCTCTTGCAGGACTGCCTGCCGGCGTCCTGGATAACAATCCTTAAGTCATAAATGCCCAAATCAGAAAGTGAAATCAAATCCTAGTCGCTTAAATCACAAATCCAATTAACAGAAAATTTCGATTGCGGCAATTCATTTTTCGATAAACCTATAAAATAATTTGATCGCTCGGTTGGGAAGAATCCTTGACACGGACTCATTTCCAACTGTTGAAGACGAAAGACCATTTTCAGGTGCACTTAAAAAAATTACTTTTGAGAAATAGCTCAACCGTAATCTCCTTAAGAATTTTTGCGGAGCCAAAAACTTCACATGGGATAAAACAGAATTTGTAAACAATCAACGGTTATAATAAAGTATTGTTTTGTAAATAGCGTTTGCGTTATTTACAACATTTTCTTCTTTTACCGTAAAAATAGTACAAATCTTCAGCAATGAGCTAATTTTACACCACCTCAAAATTCCACTGAAAACCCACTGCGAGCAACATTTCCACTCTGCTGAAATAAATACATATATTTCTCGGCTCATTTTAGGAATGCAAGTTGGCGTAGGGTGTTAGATGGCTGGATCAAAACCGAAAGGTGGCAAATATTTTTCTGTGAAAAATATTTGATGCTAAGTCATAGGAAGGATAAAAATCATTCATATATACATAAAAATATACTACGCAAGTGAAATTAAAAAACCAACACAGCAATCCGGCTTCCCCGGATAATAAGCACGCTCTGCGTTGCATAGGCTATACGGCTATTCGGAGCGTGATTGGTCGATAAGGATTCGCCGTTTCTCAAAACCAAAACATCCGTTGCTTAATAGTGGAAACGTGGTCACGCACAGACACAATTTATTCATCCGAAGGCCGCAAATATAATTGGTCTAGCCACTTCCGCAATGACAAACCATACACCATTAGTGACTTTTTTCACTCTGAAAGGCCGGAAAATAGTTTTCAACGCAATTCCTATATATGTACTTTGAAATTTACTAACTCTTTCAAACTTTATCGAATCGGTTTAAGACGCGCATGAATTTTTTAAAGAATGCAAGCTCCGAAACAAAACAAAAACGATCCACGGTGCGTAGTAAGGCGAGGAAATTAATAAAATATGCATTATATTTAGACTAAAATCTCGTTTATGGGTGATAGGATTCATACGTCAACGCACGGCTATGTATTATTAGAAAAACTCGATTTCAGAGACAAAACACTGTAAAAAGTATTTACTGCCATGGGCGGTATTGAATTCATTAACATTTTACTTTCTACCAGCCGCAGAGGAAATGTCTCGAAAAAATATACAATACTAAGTTTAAGGCTGTGGGTAAAATTGATAAGAGGTTTATTTAGAGAGGTTTAAACTGAGAGATACGACATCGATGAATAATACATTTCGGTAAATTAGAATTCCGAAATTGTACATCACAAAAAAAAACAGAAATCTTTCAGGCCAGTGGATGCAGCTCGTTTTCCACACAAATAGAGGTAAAGGATTTCGCGAATAAGACGCGTACCCGAGCCGTGTTTTCACGTTTGTCAACGCGACTTTATAAACTCCAAAAGACTTCGTAACGTTAAATAGTGGCCACATCCAATTTACTAAGTTTTCCTCCGATTTTTCATGACATGCACTTTCGTGATACGGTACCAAGTCCGAAAATCCGGCTGTCCAAAATCCGAAAATTTTGACAAAATTTTCTGTCGAAAATCCTCCCGTGCGAGCCGATACCGTTTACTTGAATTCGGCAACGGATTTGTTTTGTGACTAACCGCTCTGCTCGTGGCCCAAGCACAAATTTTCCATGGTGACGTGAAGCCTACGAGAGTTATCTTTTTCTGACGCTAGTAGAAGAGGATAAGACCGCACCAAATGAGGTTGAAAGTCTAATTTTTCTCGCAAATGCGAACGAAGCTAGAACTCGTAAATGCAAGTTACTCGACATTGGCAAGAGGTTTCGTCCTCGGGCTTTTTATGGGAGTTCGAATATTTACGACGGGATTGGATAACTGACTGCTTCGAGAACAATTTTGTGATCCAATACCGCGCCTATTATAAATATGTCAGCTTGCCGGACCAATGCACGATACTCCTGCACACCACATCGCTAACTTTTCGTGAATGACAACATTCGCGCTGTATTTCTACCACTCCCCTTCACACTACTCGTTGAAATGCCGTTACGACGACGAATTCATGTAGCGCATGTTGATATATATATCAACGGCGGCGAGGTATTAAAATTTTCCTTCAAGACTTAAACGTGAGGGTCGTCGTGTGAGCTGTTACTCGTGCTTGTGACACTGTTACATCGGAAATGTTGAAAATGCTTGGCATAACTTGTGGGCAATGACTATGCTCGTTGATAATGAACCTGATTTTGATGAGAATCGTGTTTCAAACCAAGTTCGTGTCCGAATTACTAGCTAATGTTAATGGCTAAAATCTTAAGGGGAAAATGACATCTAAGTGTCTTAATGTTGATAGGTGTTTCTTAAACTAAGTGATGGGGAAATCCTAAACAAGGAATAAATGGCGGTGATGATGATGATAGAGAAAAAAATTCAAGAAAAATTTCCGTAGATAAATAAGTTAGCATTTCAGAAGAATGCGTATTTTTAAGTCTATAAAACATTTATTCTATATTTTCATACTTTATTTTCTCTTCCTTACTCCAAACGGACTTTAATAGCTCACGGTTAAGCTATATGTCTCTAAATATGATCCACTAACCGGCAACCTACAAGTCCCGAGTTAGTCGGATTTGGGACTTCGTAATGTAACAATTAATTTATCATTTAACGGTCATATTGTTATAAGTGTTTACTAGGAATAATATAGGTAGCACTCTAAACTTTACGAATATGTTGCTACACCAATGCAATTTTTTAAATTACGACTTCCAGGAAAAATGCATACTAGATTATGCCGAAAATAATTACAGGTCAGACATTGCTACGAATTGCCGACGAATTCTGACATAAAAAATCGTAGCAAAATACTTGCTAAAAAATATCAGCGACATAAGCGCATGCGCGATTAACACTGTGGATGGTCCTCGCTTCGCCCGAAGGCCGCGACATAAAGAAATTTCTGGGGTATCTATTTTAAGTGAAAGAATTCAGAGGCGCGGCAACAAGTTTATTATAAAACCCAAATATTTCGATACGAAGGCAAAGAGAACCCTGCCAGACAACAGCGTCTCGAGTTCGACCCACGACTTTGGCACGAGTAATCCCCCGCCGGCTCTTTTTTTAAAAAAAAAAAAAAACTTCCCACAATCTCCAATCCACCTATCATAGACCTAAAAATAAAAATCGCCATTCTTCGCGGACGGGATGGGATTAGGGGAGAAAAAAGAAAAACAATCGATTAAGGAGGAACAAAAAACTTTTTGAAGTCGCCGGCGACTGGATCCATTGTGCGATCCGAGCCCACTCTAATTAACATAGAGGAAGGCACAAATAGAACGGGAGAGCTCCGGGGGAGAGGAATAAAAAATAATAATAAAGGACTCGAACTCGGAATGGACATCGAGCGGGAGGAAGGCGGACAAATCGAGGGGAGGGAGGGAAAAAATGAAAAGCGCCATCCGAGGGTGACCGCCGCGAACGACTGACCCCCAGATGAGACTCCCTCGTACCCCGAGAGAGGCGGAGGGAGGGAAGGAGAGAGAGAGGTAGAGACAGAGAGAGAGAGAGGTAGAGACAGAGAGAGAGAGGTAGAGAGAGAGAGAGAGGCCGCGATCAACGATGGGGTGTTACAGGAGGTAGCGAAGAGAGGGATCGATTTCCCTCGGGTCCACCCTTCCACCCCCTCCTCTCCCTCCCCCCCCCCCCCCCTCCCCGCTCTCCACCCACCTCGCACGACAAATACAAGCACGTACGCACGCACACATATGCAAACACGCACGGCAGAGGAGGTAACAGTAGGGGGGAGGGAAGCGAGAGAAAAACAAGCCTTGTACTCTGTCCCCCCCATCTCTCCCTACTTCCTCCCTCTCTCTCCCCCTCTATCTCTCTCCCTCTCTATCTCTCCCCCCCTCTATCTCTCCCCCCCCCCTCTCTCTCTCGTCCGTCTCTCCCACTCTTCTCTCAGATCGCCATTCACTCACCCATCCGTTCATTCATTCATCCGTCCAATTCTCTCTCTCTCTCCCCGTATGCGTATCACAGTGCCCCTGTCTTCCCCCCTCTCCCTCTATCCCTCCCTCCCTCTCTCTCCTCTTTTGAAGCACTGAAGCAAGAGCCTCCTCCTCTCCCATTCCCCCTCCCCATTCTCTTCCCTCTCTCTCTACCTTCCTTAATTACCACTCCCACACACAACAACACCCACATCCCTTAAGCCGCTTCCATGAGCCATTTCGCCGCTTCCAAATAGACGACGATTATGCACACGCGCGCGCACTCGCAAACACACACTCACGCACGCAGGCACGCACTCACACACACACACACACCTACACTTAAAACCATTATCAATCCTTCTGCGTCGACGCGATGAAGCAAGGTTACATTCGGGACCCTGCGAGTGCCTTCTTTTGTCTGCAAATGGCCGGAGGTGATGCTTAACGCCTATGCATAAAAGGGAACGCGAAAAGTTCGCTCTTTAAAAAGCAAAAAAAAAAAATACTTGGATGCTCGCGTTTGACAAACAAAAAGGAAACGACAGAGTCACGGATTATTTTTAACGAAATTTTTTTCGTCGAGTTGGATACGAAGATTCGGATTATATTCATATTAAAATGGAATTAAAATAAGGATGTGAATGATTAAACAAGACAAAATTAATTCGATACACGAATGATAAAAAAGTGTGAACATCACCTTTCCAAAAATAAATCCGTATCGGAACGATATAATAAATCCGACTACAGTCCGTTCGTTCGACATTCGCCATAACGCAAAAACAAAAACGTCCGCGTCTCGCATCTCACAAGACGACGGGCATAGAATTTCAGCCAAAACCCGAAAATTTCTCGTAGGAAATTATTCTTCGACGGCAAAAGATATATCGAAATTACCGTCAACTGCGTTACCGAGCGAACGCGACCAATATAATTGCACCGAAGAATAAAATAGGAACGTAAAGCAAAAAAAAAATGAAATAAATAAAAGTATGTACTCCGTTCCGACAACTTTCGTGCGAGCCTTGACGGCGTGTGAAGACGCGACGACGAAACGCCACAGATTTAATTACGGGTCGTGAAACACGGGAGCGTTGAAAAGTCGAGAGTTGGCCGTTTCGAGGAAATCTGCACACAAATTAATTCCACGACGAGCAGGAAGCGGGTCTATATTTACTAATAAAAGAGAAGACGCGGATAAAATTCTTGGCTCGAGAGAGGGAAAGAGAGAGCGAGAGAGGCAGAAGGGAAGGGTAAAGAGGAAGGCTGTGGGTGTTTTGGGGATATTTTAGGCTTAAGGACTCTTATGCCGCCCGTGTCCCTCGTAGATCAAATCGAGGCGGCAGCGGAGGCGATCGCGGACTGCAGGCGGCGGAAATTCCAGCCAAAAAAAATGAGACGCGGACTTATTATAATAATTGGCAATGTTATACGGTGTAATATTTTACTTTTTAACGTTAAGTAAGTTTCCGAAATAAAAAGGATGATGAAGTTTAATGTAACATATACTACATATGTATAAATATATGTAAATGTGTATATATATGTATACAGAATATGAATATATTATATGTAGGTATGTATGTATATTTAATATGTATACAGTCGAACTTCTATACGTCGAACGTCTATAAATCGAATTTTCCATAACTCGAAATGAATTCATTTGAAAGGACAAAATCTTTTTCATTTTATTTTTCTTCTATAAATCGAATATTTTTTGTTTCCCTAGAGGTTCAACTTATTTATATATACATACCTATATACATATATATATGTATATGTGTGTGTATACATATATATATATAAGGATATTTAGGGCAACTAGGTGTTGAAGGAAACCCAGTGAGCACTTACCAGAAGAACAGCCCCTCTGGTGTTGTTGCGTCTCTCTTGTGCTGACGAAGGGATCATCCCGAAAGCTCCAACGTCTACAAATGTGTCCCTCCAACACTCCAGCGGTTCTACTTCCGGTAAGTGTTCACCGGGTTTCCTTCAACACCTAGTTGCCCTAAATATCCTTACTTACCTTCCTCTTCCGTAGTATTTATATATATATATATATATACACACACACACAAATACATATATTATTTATTTTAACACTGCGCTCTTCGCCAATTACATTCGTTATGTCACCCAAAAGGAGTTCGGTACGATTCAACCCAACCTTCGAATTTGAGAACTCGCATAAAATTCGAACCGTAACAGACAACGGGAGAACTAAATACCACACATTTTCCCCACAATTACATCTTCCTCGGACGTGAATAGCAATCATACCCGATGGAAAATCCAACCCGACTTCCACTCGTGCACCTTATCGATTCTCGGAAAAACCCGAGGACGGTAAAAAAAAAAACAAGCGAGAAAATCAAACCCATCCTTTGACGAATCCGTCGAACTTTCGTGAACCCAAAAAGTAAAAAGAATACATACGTACACTTGAACCGACACGCATACCCCTTTACGAGGACAGCCGTGATTTTCCAGTTCCAACCGCGTCAACTTTTTCGCCGCGACCGTTTCGCCGCGAGTGAATCTGTACTTTTTCTCTCGCCGGGATTTTTTTACCTTCGCATTATACGTAATACGTCAAATCTGGACCGTGACTGAGATCACGAAAGATCACTTTCGGACGAAAGATAAAGGCCCTTTCACCCGAGTGGATATCAGTCCAAGGCCTTTTCCCCGAGGAGTTACTACATTCACCGAACGAAAACCCGAGGCCCGGTCTAGTTCTTTCCACCGCCCGCCCATCCCTCCCTTCATAAAAATCTGAATCTCCAATCTCGTTTCGGCCTAAAATAGTATTGCATAGGAGTCTATTTCGGCGGAGGCGAGGAATACGTTTGGACAACCTACGCCAATGGGCTACGGTATGCGACGGTGAAAACATTTCTGAAATAAAAACAATTCAGGTGCGGTGCTTCGCGGAGCAAAACCTGTAAAAATTTATCTCATTCGCTTCTTTTTCGGTGTTGTCTTAATAGAACGACCTCGTGTTGTAAGGATCGCCTACTGAAATGAATCGTCGCGAACGCGATTTAAAATATACGACATACCGCCCTATAAGAGTAAATACACTACTTAACACATATGATAACTTATTCCGCTAAAAGAAAAACTAAACTGTCTCCGTATAAACAAACATCATATAATTATCGTCAAAACAAGATATGAGAGCATAAGTCAACGCACCACAACCAAATGCTTCCAAATTAAAAAAAATATTAATCGTTACAGAAGTTAAATATAATATCTATTGCGCCTGAATTAGGTTCATGATTGCTCTCTTCCAAAAAAAAATTACATCTGCTACAGTTCGATTGCTGATATATATATATATATAAATTTTAAAACATATTTTAAATGATTTCACGCAACTTGAATTAATCTACAATTTCATCTTTTGAGAAAGAGGTCGTCCAAATTTCGAAGACGTGCGATGAAATGCAGAATCTTCGAAACGACGAGTCGGCTTGAAACTGTTGTGACTCATGCAGCTCAAGGGGAATGATTTTTTTTTTGATAATTCGACCGTTTTACATTAAATGACTTTAACGGACGTGGAAATACATTAACTGAGCGGCCTGCAAAGCAATATCGCGCGTCTGACGTAAACTTTCAACTTAGCGAATCGACCGAAACAAAACCTTGAGATAAAAATAGATGATTTATGCTATTAATGGTTTCGCCACAGCTCCGCCTCGCGAAAAATATACATAGTCAAAGGGTTGCGCTGTATTTAAGGAAGAAACGCGTGCGGAAATATAAACAGCTAAATCGATTATACATTTGAGCAACTTAATAACTACGAGATGCAGTCGGAAAACTAAACTGAAAATAACAGATAACAGCAAACACTCGAGTAAACAAGATACATTTGTTTATAGGATATTCAATGGCGTCTTATGATTTATAAAAATGAATCGCGTCGCTAGTAACAAAGTTACAGCTGTCTTAGCGGAAATACCAAGAGCGACAGGTACACACGATGCTTTTTTAATTTTTAGAATGTTTTTAAAGTCATAAAAATGTGTTAAAGGCATGTGAAATAAGCGTATGATCCGGTGTTTACGTAGAAATACAAATTAAACTAATTTCCGTAGTACACGTGAATTATACGTCAATGAAACTGAATAATTCACAGGAGAAAGCGACTGTGTAGCATCAATAAAAAAAATGGCAGCAAGAGCAATTACGATTTGAGAAAGCATTTCGTTCTCTTTCGGCTTTTATTTTTCAGAGTCGTTCGTCTAAAAGCATGCAAACATTTCAATAGGTTAAACTCAATAAATCTGACAGGTTTTTTACCATCGGAGGCAGGTCTATTATTAGAAACCGCCAAACAGTAATGGAGTTTATCGTATCAGAAACCTTACGATGTAGGTTCCAATACGACGTGGTAGGTTTCTAGAACTGCTACATATCACTTTACTGAAACGATGCTAGTTTATGAATTTCATCGAAAATTTCTAAGATAAAATTAATTCTGGACCCTTCTCCGCATTCATTTGTCGATTCAAACACAAAATTACCTAAAAATCAAGCCAATGAGTAACGTCGATAAAAATATGAGCCGCAGAAGGTGATTTTGACTCTTTCTGATAATTTTCATGACTCGGAATATTATTTAGCATACAAGCTCGCATATACAAGTTATACCACATTGGCCATCATCACCTAAAAACCATCCCAAGGGTTTTTTAACTCTACACATCTCTGCATTGCAGCAAGTTTCGACAAAAAACGTTAAATAGCATTTAGCGATTCGTTCTCGCCATAAAACAAAAGCTTCCAAGGTTAAATTCTCAAAACCTCCACCAAAAGGCGCTGTGCTCCACGGTTAGTTTTACATCTCCATCCCCCGCGAAGAATGAAAAAAAAATAATAAAAGTTGCGGTCGCCTTATCCTCCGACTTATGCAATCCCTCCGACGCGCACCGCCATAACCCTTCCCACTCCAGTTCTCGGCCGGGAAGGCAGAGAGAGAGAGAAAAAAGGTACTGAAAAAGAAAAAAAAGACAACTCCGAAACGTTAACAAACACACCAAATCTAAGAACCTAGCAATAATTCCTTCCAGCGAATCAACAACAATCTCGCTTAAGTCAAGTTCGAACAGGGAGTAGATCCACGCATTATTTTTAGAGAAAACACGCTTCCACCCTCGGAAACAACCAGAGACCCGGCGCAATCGACCACACGTTAGGCATAGGGGGGGTTGGGAGTGGGAGGAGGCGGAGAGGGGCAGGGAGAGGGAGGAGGGGAGTGGAGAGGGATGAGAGAAGAGGCAATGGGTATCTTCAGCCCCGTGAGGAGAGGCCGGACGTTGTCGGCGCCTCCCATTGCAAAACACTGCCGCTTCCCCCCCCCTCACTCTTCCCCCCCCAGTCCACACCATCTCCCCCCCCCCTTCCCCAACCACCTACTGGCGCCCGAGCAAAAATCAGCCGAGACGCGAAAAACGAACGAGAAGAGTCAGCTTCCAGACGCGAATGCATGTGACCCCATTTTGATGGACCGCGAGAGCATCGGATCGCTCTCCCTCCGACTGGCAATCATTACGGAGAGACGATTAATTAGGTTATAGGCGCGAACTAGCGGAAGGACAAAAGATTACACATTTAGGCGGGATGGAAACCACGTGGGGGAGGGAAAAAGTGGGGGGGAGGAGGAAAATGTTAGGTAGCCTAGAGGCGTCGGGATGGAGGAAGGTCAAGGCTGCTGGATTGGGGGGGAGGGCGCCTACGGGCAATGCATGTCGGCGGCTGGGTTCTTGACCCTCTCCCCCTCGAGCAAAGGGGACGGGGGAGGCGGTGTAGGAGAATCGTAGGCGTTTTGGACGAGCGTAAATACGGAAAGAAAGGGTTATTTGTGGGGCTGATGGTACAGACAATTACATTCGGGGAAATGTCCAACCTTCACGGTTGCGATCGATACTTCCCCCACCCCGTAACCTGCCGACAGGCTGGCCACCTGTGCGGAGAGGAGGAGACGGCAAGCAAGATGGGTCGTGGATAGGGTGGGAAGAGGGGAGGTGAAGAGTGTGGGTGAAGCAGGATAAGGGGGGAAGGGGCGGGAGAAGAGATGGCTGAAAAGAGGGGAAAGGGATAGGTTGAGAAGAGGCTGCAGGGAGAGAGAGAGAGAGAGAGAAAGGGTGTGAGTGGAGAAAGGGAGGCTAGCTTGAGGAAGGAGATAGGAAGTCGAAATGGGAGAAGAAATACGACGGAGAATTTTGTGCGTGAAGGGTTAAACTAAACTTAACGTCGATGAAGGGTTGAGGGCCGATTGACGAATCTCGGAAATGAAGGGAAAGGACTGAACGTGGGAAACGAGAAACTAGAGAAAGAATGAGGGTAACAGGGAGACGGGGGCGTGGCTGGTGGGAAGGGGGGGGAGCGACGGGGTCCTCAGAGCACAGGAATGGGATCGCGAAGGTCGAGTCGAACCCAAATAAAATTCGCTTAAGTAATTTTTGAGCAGTCCTCGACAATAACAACACAATATAAAAAGAATAATGCACCAATAATTGTTAGGCTAGGTAGCTGTTATCAATCCGTCTACTTCCCAGCTGAAATTACAACCGACGGTATTCATGGATCAGCGCAAACTTATTTACAAGCATAAATCCTGAATTGAACTATTAAACTAAACACTGAAATAATTAACCCGAAAGGCACTTTTATTTTTTATAGTAATGACACAATAATATTAAAGTAATGGGTAATAATTTGAATGCAGAAATTCTTTGGTGTTATTTTTAAAGACTAAGAATTAAAAGAAGGATGATACACTGGTAAATAAATAATATGTATTTGGGGTTCTGTGTGGTATACAATATATTACACTGTGCTCCGATTACTAAAAAAAATATATTCTACCGGTATATCATTACTTAAAGAGTAGGCGGAAGGACATGCTAATCACTTACTCTTCGCTGAATCCATTCACATGTAATATCCTCATCTGCTTCACAATAGTGCTTTTCCCTGATTCTCCAGCACCTTGGAAGAAACAGAAACATCAATAATACTAGTAATATTCATACAAACCATCACAATCTTCGCCAGCTCAATATGGCTGACATGACTACACGATTACCGCCGTAGATGTGTTCGATATTTACCAAGAAGCAAGAGTCTGTGTGTGGCTCTATATACTTGTTTATCCTTTTGAATCTGTTGATTTATCTTTTTGTTCGCTTCCTTTCGCCTTTTATTTTCTTCTTGGTCTGCTTTTGAGCTCGCACTTCCAAAACAACCCATGACATCAGGCCAGTTATCAAGAAATATGGTGGCAAGGCAGCACCGATGTGAGTCGCGCTGCCTCTCGCTTCCGACGAGATTCCCTATTTTGTTACAAGTAATAGCACAAACACAGCACAACACTGTTAACCACACATTTTATGACGTTTTCCCACACTCTTTTCCATCGGATCAGCACCAACTATGCGGGTTTAGTTAAGGTTACACATGAGCAGAATCCAACGACCAATACGGGGAAGGACTACCACTTGACTGTCGTCCTCTGAAAAGGTGGGATTATGATGCATTGTGGGAAATGCGAAATTGGTTCTCCGAAGTGGCAAAATCGAAAAAAGGTTATAGAATTAAAAAATGAGTTTAAAATTGTGGCAATATATTACTGCAGTATGAAATTACGAGAAAATGAATATAAAACATGAATTGATAAATATTTCATCAAAATGTGCGGTACTCTATTTTTAATTTGGCTGGACAAACTTACGTATCCTAACTCAATAATTAACCTTTTCCCGACTGAATAATAAAATTACTTATTTTTATGTAGTTATTAAAGTTTAACAATGCATTTTGTAATTATAGTGCTAATGAATAGTGCATATTTATTTTTCCAATAAATAATACTACTCTGTAATAATCTATTGATTAGTTAACCGTTTTTGTATTAATACTAATGACTGAAATCTTTTGACGATTACTTTTTACAATTAATAATAATGCGCATTAGGGAAAAGCATTTGTTGTGAGAAATTGTTTATTAGCCTGTCGTGGGTAAATATGAAACTACAAAACAAATGAAATTAGAAAACATCAATTAACAAATCGGAATCCACGGTGTTAGCTGGTGGTACCCCCAAGGTGTTTATAAGTTGAGCGGTGTTTGAAATTTCTTTAAAATTTTGTTGCAACAGGATAACTATTCCGCAAAAATAATAACCTTTATTACCGAAGAATATTTCTGGCATTCGCTTTCATGTTTACGATAATCTGGGTTTATTTTTATTATGACGTCATAGGAAATTTAATTTTATGGTGGTTATTTTATATATTTCTTTATAATGAACCCCCAGCAATGGGGTCATTTCACCTAAGTGCTTAATTTACGAATGATATTTATTTTGTGCCCTTTGAATGTAAGCATTGAAATTTTCCTTCAAAACAAGTTTTTTCAAATTGGTTATACTGTGAGATATGGTTGTGATAACTCGTATTAAAAATGACTTTAAAGTGATCCTATCAGAAATTTTTTGTAGCGCATTTATAACTATCCAGTAACCAAGATTCAACACAAGATTAACCAAATGGCATTTTCTAGTGTTGAAATTTAAAATATTTTCATGAGTTTGTGTGTATCCATATACTTATTTGAAACAATTTATTAAATTTAAGTTTTTTCTTTATAAGTTAACATCCAGCTTTCTGGGTAGTTTCATTATTTACTGTTTTAGTTGTTTTATTAAATTAAAAATCAGTGGAATTTCGTATTCTAGTTTAGGATGTCAACAAATATTGGCCCTTTCCAAACCGCTGTTATGGAGGGAATTTTTCTTGTATATTTACATTTAATTTGAAGAATTTGTTTGTTTTAATTTAAGCATTACCTTCCATTCACAGTGTAGTTTCGCCATCTGTTTATTATTTTTCAATAAAATTTCTCTGCGATAATTGACAAATTAGTTTAGTTTGTTTACCTCACCGAAGTTTCTTTACTGCTGAATAATCAAGTATTGGGAGTATAAAATTTGACATTAGCAATGGTATGAATTATACTCCAAATAGCCAAAGAAGCAATATAAAGAAGTTTTATTTCAAGTATTTTACAACGGATATCAGTGTTCTTTTTTATAATTATTCCTAGTGCAAGAGATAATATTGATTGGATCATAGTAAAAGTACATTGGCATTCATCAGGTGTGAATTTATTAAGATTTGGAATTGTGCCTAATACATGAACAACCAGTCTAAAACTGTTAGGGTTTGTAAGTAATTGTTAAGTACAGCTTTCTCAATTGATATATACTCTTGTTTATTGTCTGAAGATATTATGACACTTCGGCTAGGATTTTACTAATTTTCCCATTAACAGTATACAAATTTATTTATCATAAACTCATGCAATAGAGAATCTGGAATGGATTGTGGAACGTTAAGAATCAGAGAGGAATTATGTAGATTTTATTAGTTTTTCTGCTTTAACAGCAATTTTCTCATACTTCTTCAGCAGTACCTTGGAATTTTATAATATTGGTAAGATTTGTGTTAATAATGCAAGTTCAGTTGTTTTACAATTAATAATTTGTTTAGTTGTGTGAAATTTAATGATCAGTGAAGCATTACTCTTAGTATTTGGTTAGAAGTAGTTGACAAATAACCTGATGTGTAGATAATTGGGACCAATATTCTACAGTGAAAATAAACTCAAACTCGAGAATAATTTTGAACTGGCATTCATTGATCATAATAACATAAGTTGAAATAATATTGAACTGTGAAACTAAATTAAAACATCACTTGTAGTATAAAATTGGAAATATATCATTTGTAATTAAATTTCTCCTATAGAACTTTATTGTATTAATTGGGCCAAAATATATTCACCATAAATCATGAAGCGTAAATGATATATATATTATCATGGCCACAAGATTTGAAGTTATCTTCATATATATTACCCAGCAAACTTGCCTTTTCAGGTAGATTGACTAAATAATTCTTTTGTTTCTAGTGATTGAAATAGTGCCCATTATCATACAGTTGCTCAAACACTTAAGGGAGAATCCTAAGTCAAAATTTTGACAAAGAAATCGATGCAAGATATACTGTTATTTTTTATTGAATAGTAAACCATTGGAATAGGTAATAGAATATGTGCTAATAGATTAATGTTATAATCTTTATTTAGTCTATTTGAAAAAATACTCCTTTTATTTATACCTTCTACACATGCTGGATCCCCATTTGTGATTGGTGTTTTCACGATGAAGTTGAATATTTTTGTATAAAAATGGTGCTTTTCATATTAGTATTTACAGATATTCATAGTAATATTTGGCGTTAATTTAATTTGTTTTTTGAAACTGAAATCCTTTTTAAAAGATACAACCAGTTGTAATGATGGCAGGACTGTACCTGCAGCCCAAGAGGGTTTGTAGTAGGAAATCGATAATAGTCTTCAAGCACAGAATTTCAGTCAATAGTCGTCTATGGATAATCTTTTTCGGTGAGCTGTCCATATTTACATGCTATCCTAACGTTTGATCCCCGATTGCAAAAAGATTGAGAACCTCTGGCACTGATGCTTATTGCAAAACTAAATCTGCTTGAAACTTATGTGATTATATATATTTAACAATTGAACCTCTTCAATCTAAATAGGCCCTGCAGGAATTGCTTTCATAATTTTTCACCTTAATTTTTCAGGCATAATTTTAATACATTTCGATGGAATTGATGAATTATTTTAAATCTGGATTTGATAAAATAATCAAAATTCCATGGGAAGTAAACTCATAGTCTTTCTCATCTTGGACCTCTGGAGATGTTATCCCTCCCTAGCCATTAATTCATGTATGACATCATATAGTAATATGTATAACTAAAATGGTGGTCAATTTTTAAGGGAGGGCAGCCACACCCTGATTAATTAATTAAGGTTGTTCTTGAGTGTGAACCACAATTAAAATATAATAAAGAATTTATGAAAACTAGAACGTTTCATTTGGACATTGCCAATATTGGCATTGCAGTTCAACGTGAACTTAATATAAGTTCTGAGATTAAAAAAGTAACCTGTTACTTGCAAGTTGGAGATGTTATATTTATGGTTTTAAGATTCTTTTTCAAAAATGTCTCGTTATTATTGGTGATTTCTATTGCCATGGAAAATATTTACATGTCCTATTTTATCCCTGCAACAATATGCAGACATCCTGTATTGCAGGGGTGCCCAAGATGCAGTCTACAGGCCACTAAACAATTTTATGCATCCCGCAGACTTGTGTATCATGTGCCGCAGGTTGGGCACCCCTGATCTATGGGAATGGTGCATGGCGGCTGTTCTCAGAGAACATTTAGTCGATCATGTTAGAGTGGAAAAATTTTGAGTAAATTGAAAAGGTTAAACAAAGACTAATATTATTTAGAATTTTGTCTTCAAATATAAGAATCAAACAGCAAAACATTCCTTCCTACAGTACAACTGTCAACTTATTTGTCAAGAGTTAACATATTTCTCAAGTATTTTATAGCTTATTAAACCTCATGATAAAAATGATCCCAAAACACAGTGTTAGTAACCATGATGCTAACAGGTCCAGAAATGTGACATCCCTTCAAATAAAACTAGAAGTGAATGAAAGAAAATTATGCAGTCTAGAATTTCAAGCAAACTGAGGCCTAAAAATTCAGTTTTATATTATATGGGTAAGAATTTTTTGAACAAATTATTGACCTATGACATTATTTCTGTGGGGAAATCAGTTTTGACTATCATCGTTTCGTTAATCCAGGAACCAATTAATGATGGTTATTGAGGTCCTACTGTATTTTTAAATTCAAATAAGTATTTTTAATGCTGTTTTTGATATTTTCTCGAGGATATTGAGGTTGAATAACATCGCAATTTTTAATATTGAAATGTTATCACTAAAAACCTAATTTTACCTTGATTTTCACTCATATGGTTCCAGAGAATCTCTAGGTAGCTTCTGATTTAAATTTAATCCAGTCCACCAAAGCATTATCAATTTCTGATGCAGCCCACTGAAGGGTTCAGTGCCAACAATGTGGACCACCGTGCAGAAAAGGTTGCCCACCCCTGGTTTATTGGACTACTTCATTATTGTTTTCATAATATTTTGACATTTTAGTGATGGGTCTGCAAATGAAAACTTTTAAGTTACAGCAATGTGGATGATGGATCAGTAAACTCAAAGTGGATATTTTAAACATTTATTATATTGAATGTGGCACTAAGTTCTCTCTGTCTCAGGGTGATATTATCAATATGGCTTACATTTTCCCAATTTGAGTTTTTTTTGTTGATGCTACTGAATTTATAAGTTTGGACATGGCTGACTTGCATTGTGAATCATTATTTTTTAATAACTCCATTAATTTCCTATTTTCCTTATGATTTGGAAAGACATAACTTTTTAACCCAAATGTTATCATTATTTGTTGAAATAAGCTAAAGTAACATGCAAGTTTGTTCCATAAACAACATTTGCCTATTAAAAAAATATAATTTTTGAATCTGAGAGAAAATGCTAATCCCTTAGTTTTTTAAAGGATGTCATAATATAAACAGCATATGTATATTTACAATAAGCATATCAACAATAACAAAGATAAGCATGCAAAAATGCAAAAGCAGCATTTCATAGCCAAAAATCATCAAATTAGGTTAGAGCAAAATAATACTTTTTCATAGTAAACTATTATTACTTTGGGTCCCAGGAATGCTGTAGATACCCCTACATAGGTGTTTTATACTAACATAATAAAAGACTAGAGAAAAAAGCTGAAGAAATGCTAGGGGAAGATCAATTCGGCTTTAGAAAAGGACGAGGAACCAGAGATACTATTGGTGTAGTAAGAATCATATCAGAAAGGGCAATAGAGTACAGCCAAGATTGCTGCATATGTTTCGTTGACTGGCAGAAGACCTTTGACAGAGTAAATTGGGTAATGCTGATGAGGATATTAAAGGATATAGGTGTAGACTGGAAAGACAGGAGACTGATTAGGAATCTATATGTGAATCAAGTTATAAAGGTCAGGTTGGAGAATGCAGACACCAACTGAGTACATATAGGTAGAGGAGTAAGACAGGGCTGTTGTCTATCGCCGATTCTATTCAATATATATGGAGAGAGGCTAATGCAGGAAGCGTTAGAAGGCACGAGAGATTTCAAAATCAGAGGAAGGATTATAAGAACAGTGAAATACGAGGATGATCAAGTACTTCTAGCAAGAAAGGAAAAGTAACTCCAGAAAATGATAAATGAACTAGTGATAACAGGCAGAAAATATGGTATGGAAATGAATACAGATAAATCCAAGGTCATGTGAATATCAAGTAAAGAAGAAGAAAATTTGAACATAAGTACAAGGAAAGCCATTAGTACAAGTTTCAGATTATAAATACCTTGGAAGCATCATAACAAGAGAAGCAAAATATACCGATGAAATCAGGACTAGAATAACAAAAGCCACTTTCAGAAGAAAGAAACTCCTACTAATGGGTAGTATAAAGCAGGAAATCTGGAAGAGGTTGATAAAATGCTATATATGGAGTATAGCTGTGTATGGGGCAGAAACATGGACGCTAAGGAAAAATGATATTAAATACTTGGAAAGCTTCGAAATGTGGACATGGAGAAGAATGCTGAAGATAAAATGGACAGATAGGGTGAAAAATGAGGAAGTACTACGAAGAATAGGAGAGAAGCGAACGATTATACAGATTATCAGAAAGAGGAAGGCGAACTGGATTGGGCATTACCTGAGGAGAGAGTGCGTGATTAAAGAAGTGCTAGAAGGAAAACTGGATGGAAAAAGAGAAAGAGGTAGGAAAAGGTTTCCATTTGTAGACGACTTGAAAGGGAAAGAGAGCTATCAAGACATGAAGAAAACTGCAGAAAATAAGAGTATATGGAGAACCAAGTTTAACCATGAATAATCACGGACCTGTCAACAGACAGACTACCTATGATGATGAAGCACCAATGCTAGTATAAATAACTATGATTATTCTTGAATATATTTTTGCATATGTGACTATTCACAGCTGTGTTTCCCAACCTTGAGTAGACCAGGGAGCACCTAGAGGTATTCATTAACTTAGGAGGAGCACTAGAAAAAACGTTTCAGGAAAACATTTGTTACCTACCAGCTGAAATGTCCATCGCAGTACACTTGTAAGTACAAAAACGATCTAGGAAAAAAAATGAATGAATGAACTAAAAAAGAGAAATGAAATTCAAGACTATCTCACATATTATATATTGGTTATTTAATATTTTTAAATAAATCCATATCAAATGATGATGGATGAAAATAAATTAGAATGCATTAACAACGGGCTGTTTCATGTACAAAATCTCTTTTAAATTTGTATTCTTATTTGTAGGAAATATCTACTTCGAGGTGATGTAATTTTAAAGAATTTATCTCTACAAAAGAAATATATTACTCTCATTATGAGTACCTAACCGTCTGTTTTAAGATGAAAACTATGAGGCTATATGGAAATGTATTTAAAAATGTGATATCAGAATTAATCACTGTTATCATACAACGAAACTATTGAAGCTTTTAAATTAAGATAATCACAAAAAATACTTAATACTAATTATGAAATTAGAAATAAATTGAGAAATTTTAATTAGTGCCAATGAATGATTTTCATGACAAATTTTACGAATTCCTGATAAGATTAATGTATTCTCTCGAGGCAAAGATTATAAACATTGCAAATTAAAATTATAATTACCACTTTAGACGTTATGCTCCCTCCGCCATAGATATTTGGTCGAACAATTTAATGCTACAACAAGATAGATAAGTTAAATATAAGTATTTTTCTATTAAATTAAAACTCGCGGGAGTTCCACTTGTAGCGATAAGGAATGGAAATTCTCAGCGTGTCGGCTGAGTTGTAGTGATGATTTGAACCAGTAGATGGACATAAGTTGAATAACAGCCAACGTAGCATACGTGGTGTACAGGATTAAGTCCAATTAATCTTATTTTCTTCATAAAGCGTATTGACTGACGAATTTTAGCAGAATGTCATCTACTGAAGATTCGAAATTAAAAGGAGGCCATCCTCCTGCAGGTATTAAATGAGTTTATTGGATGATCGGTGTGGTGGACTATAGTGCGTCTTTCCTGTTGCCGTCGTGTTCCATCGCACGTCCTCTTGACTAAATTATTTATTTGCTAAGGAGTATGCGTAATTGTTTATTTTTCAGTGAAAGCTGGTGGAATGAGAATAACACAACATAAATCGCCCAAAGATGACAACAAAGAAACTAAAGTTAATAAAGACGAGGAGATGGATCCAACAACTTCTTTGAAAGTTTCTTCTAGGTATGTGAAGATTCATTTTTCTTGCCATTGATTATTCTATAGGAAAAACAATATCAATTTGATGCTCCTCACTTGTCATTCTGAGTGTCCTCAATATTACTAGTTTCGTTTCGTAGTTTTTCAATTTAAATAATGCAATGTCTTATTCCAGACATCGGTTTTGTAAAACTTAATTACGCTATTAGCAATATAAATATGATTAAATTTGAAAGAATAACGGAACGCATTAAAATGTTTGAAACAATTTATATTCGTATTTTTAAACACTTCATCCGTTTGTTTACGATAAATGACGTGGTAGAAATTTGTGGTTTAATGAAATTACAAGTTACTGACGTTCGCGTATGTAGCAGCTTGGATTATCTTTCATAGCATAATAAAAATTCAATTTTGTAGCAGCTTGTTAAAACATTATTTATCTCATATTTGTTAAAGTACTTCTATAAATATAGTTTGAGAAGGGATATGTACAGTTAAAATGTGTGGAGCATCTGAAAGTCAAAACTAAAAATTAGGAATTTTATAATAACAAAAGTCAACTTTAAATGATATCTAGTTCAGGGAATATATGCTACTGATACATCCATATAAAAAACACCTGAAAATAACATATGGGAAATCATTTCTTAGTGCAATTTAACTCTTAATGGATAATTAAATGTCAGAATTTATCGTGAGTTTTTTCTCATTAGAAATGTCTACAATGATGAATTGCTACATTTTTTGCTGCTGCTTGCAGTTGTGTGCTTAGCATTATACCTCAAGATTATTGTGTCGTCTTAATTTTATATGAAAACAATTTCAAAACATTTCAATGTACTATTCATAACTGTAATGTAGGTGTGTTACCATGAGGTATAATTTTGCAATAACAGCAGCTTCCAACGTTTTGCTACCACAAAGAACTTGTTTCATGAATTTTTGAGGTTACATTCTGGTTTTAGGTAGGCAACACAAGTACTATAAAGTCATGATTTTCTCCAGTAGCCAAAAATCATACAGTAACATTTCATTTCCGTTCCCCTAGTAATATAGTACACGTAATAGTGCCTTGTTTGATGATATTTTTTTGACCATGCTAAGGAGAAAACTGTACGAGTTCATTCTTAAATAAATACTGGTCTCTTCCTGCTATGTCATGTTGTAAGTTATCTGAACTAATTTTTTGGAAACATAGTTGTGATGCTAGTGCCTCTTTGTATACAAGACTTAATAATATCTGTTTCCTATGTCTTCATTACCATCATTTGTTATCCATATAAGAAAGAGAAATACAGTCATCCCACCTATAACAATGTTTCTGAGAGCACAGTTTCATGTATACCCAATACCTAAACCGTGACCATAGTATTCTAGAATACCATCAGAGTTCACATTTACACAATTTTCAAAGACTAATTTCTCCTATTTTTAACAAAGAATCTGACAGCAATTTTGGTGAATCCTGTTTGAGTTGGTTCAGTTGGATTCCTTCATCCCAATAAAAACTTTCCTCAATACCTCCTCATAAGTCTCATTTAAGCAGCATCAACTCTTTTATGGGTGACGTATTTTAAAACTTTTGCATCAACTTCTATTATGTGATTTGACTTTTATGTGCTCTTATACTACGCAATTCTCTATCACTGTTACAGTTTACATTTTGCTCCTATTCGATTACTGAGTTTAATAATGAATGTCATTACAGTACATATGTACACTCATAAAATTAATGTAATTTATACCTATTTATTACTATATAAAACCAAGTTTTATTTTATTAATCCAATGTTATTGAAGAAATTTTATATTAATTTAATGTGATTATTAATTGTTATAATGAATAATATAGTGTAACATTGTTGCACAATATTATTAATTGGGTACTTATGTATTAACGGGGAACCCATTTTAAAATTTAATAACAATAATAATACCATTAACATAGTTATTTAATCATCAACAGCAACATTAAATTAAACAAATTAACATTTTGAAAATGTTTTCAACAAAAATGGAAAAATAGTCACATTTTGATTTGTTATACTTAGGTATTAACGGGGAACCCAAGTTTAAATGTTAAAATTAAAAGAAAAATGGGTTCTCTTCGGTTATCCCAAACCCATTTTGAAAAATGTTTTGAGATAACCCTTTCATGCACAACGAAAGCTTGCAAACCCATGACTGATCTGCCTGTGGGGACATTTACCCACCCAATCACCGGACAATGTAGAGGGATAGATTCATTCCAGAGAGGCAAAGGGCACAATAGCGCCCAGAGATGGCCACACCTGATATAAAAGGCATTATAATCTAAAAAGAAAGCAAACCAAAGGCTCGCCAATATCCTCGCTTAATTGTAAATTAAAACTTTTTTGACAAGTTCTTATTTTCTTTGTTTGTTTTATTGGGTCCCCCGTTAATACATAAGTACCATATAACAAACACATTTTTGAACAGTTGGATTCCTCATTAATATTTAAAATGGGTTCCCCATTAATACGTAAGTACCATTAATTGTTTTAATAGCAAAAATTAGTTCAACAGGCCCCTATCCCTGTATTTCCCATAGATTTATGGTATCCTAGAATGTGGTTTGCTATTACATGGTGTCTTCACAGAATGTATCTCTCATGTTATAGGAGGGACGACTATATCATAATACAAGCGACTCCCGAGATTCGACAAACTCGAGAATTCGACCGGTCGAATCGACCCAGCCGATCGATCGGTCGAATTAGAAACTAGTTTACGTGAAGTAATTTTTGGCCCACCCGACCACGATAGGTTTAGTTTCAGTCTAGACATCGTTATTTCTGCTCTAATTTTTTGAATTTGTGCTGATTCGACTGTTTGAGATTCGACCACATTTTCAGGATCGCATCCCTGTTGAATCTCGGGAGTCGCCTGTATATGTAATGACAAAAATACTGTTAGATATAGTATTCGGAACTTTCTGATCACTTAAATTTCTTTATGCACAGTCCACCAAAAACTACAAATATTTCTGGAGCTCCAGTACGTGGAAATGCAGATTTTCCAGTTGAAGCGGTCCAAGCATTCCATGATAAACCTCGCCCAACACATGAATCTCATGGTCACCATGCAAAGCCTGGTACTATTCATCAGCCTAGGAAGTGAAGATGAGATAGAGTTCCCTTTTCGGGATAAAAAAAGGAGCATAGTGTCTCCTACCAGGGTGTTAGGGGGGGGGGGGGGGGGGTAATAATAGACAGAGTATAAAAGGTCACGATTGTCTGCATATGATGCAAAAGAAAGAGGCCACCAGTGCATCAAATGCCATTACATGGACCGATTTGTGGACACTTATACACAGAAAAGCCATAAAACATGATTGACCTTTCTTTGTCATATCTATTTGATTATCAAACAGAGGAAAATATCAGAAGAAACCATGTTTTTTATTATCGTTATGCATTGAAGCAGCATTTATTATAATTTCAGTGTTGATGAGAAATGTTTAATTGTTCCATTTGTTAAAATTTGAACATGTGGAATTAGTAATTTGTTGCAAAAATGGTGTAATTTCTTTTTACCACAACTGGTTATGCATTTTTTCATTTTATGCTTATAGGGTAATTCATACGTATTTTTTTTAATTGCTATTCTATAGCATGGTATATTTGAGGGGTTTTTATTTGGCAATTTATTGTACAATAGATTTTGTCTTTCAGAAGACATCAGTTTTTATTTAAATTTTTGGGGATAGGTTTTTTCCTGGTGTTATTTGCATTTATGTAACTGTTCAGTTTGAGCTACAGCTTTGTTACTTGTATTTTTCTCAGGACTTCATGCCTACACTTGTCAAAAGGGGCTATTGTATATGAATAGGCAGAAGCACTGCCTTGAAAAAAATCATTATTTTTAAGCCTACATTAGTGATTTAGCATGATATGTTACTTCATTTACCTATTAACAAGATGAATAACTACTCTGTATAGGTTATGGTTATATTCTGCATTTTTTGGAAAATAAAAAAATGGAATATTTTTTTTAATTGTTGAATTGCTTCTTTTCCTTGAATAGGTGATTGTGCAATTGTTTTTAAATTGCATATATAGTAAAATCTCATTACGACGAATACTGCTACAGTAAAAATTTCACAATAATGAAAAAATTTTTAAGTCCTGACCAACTTCCCTTTGTATTAGTGCTTTTTAAATCTCGTTAGAACAAAATTACTTGTTACGAAAAATTCAGTACAATGAAACCTTTTTGAAATCATCTATGCATAAAATGCGTTTTTTTCTTGCCCACTTTCTCTTCTTGGATAATTCTTATCTTTCTAACAATCCTTTTCCTATGGTCTCCACTTTGCACTACACAATCATCCCCTCCACTAATTAGCCAACCTAGAAGCTACTGCATTTTTGCATGCCCTTCCCCCAACTCCACCTCCTGCCGTCCAACCTTGAATCGTCGCTTCATCGCCAACCAATAATTTCTGTTTCACCCCTTCTCCTCCACCTCACGCCATCAAACCTTGAACCATCACTCCATCATCTTAAAGTTTTGTCAGGCATGTCCATAAATCACTACCCACAAAATTGCATGGAGTATACCCCCTACATTGCAAACAGCTAACGAGGGATTGGAGAAACACCGACAGTTTTCGCTGGAGGAAAAAAAGTTCTGATAGCTGTAGATTCTGGCAGGGAAAAGGGAGATGTAGCAAAAGAGTACAGCATCACACCCTCTACATTATCCACTTTCTTGAAGGATTGTGATAAAATAAAATATAGTAATATTCATTAGAACAAAATTTCAGTACAACGAAATTATTCACGCACCCCCGAGAAGTTCGTTGTAATGAGATTTTACTGTATAATCAAAAGAATAGACTATTATCTGATTAAAACTTTTATGTAATGAAACCAAACATTTAATTCACTTTGCTTCAACATATTTTAATGTACTGCATCCTATTTATTGAGATGTATACAATTTGGTAGAAACAATCAAAATCTCTTATAACTGTTGGAAAAAAACCTCCAAGGAATATTAATCAAAATTTTGTCGACCTTGATCGTACAGATTTAAATTTCCGCTATGGGAAATCTATCGGCCACATTTATTTGGGATATTTAAATGGGCCTCTGCTTCGTCACCATTTCAAGTGGTAAACAAACAATCTCGACAATAAGCTTAGCAAGACACTACCTCCACGTGGTTTTAGGTGGGAGATGATGAATAATCATCTGCGAAGAGTGTATCTAAGGGTGTCTAACTCCAGACGTAAAACCCTCCAGTGTGTACTTAAGTGCACGCTCGGCCAACAGCACCTACATTTTATGTACACTCAAGTTTCCACCCATGTACAATAAAGATTAATTCAACAGAATTATTGAGTTCATCTTATGGCTGAAAATAATTCAGTTAAAAAATACCTGACAGGCCACATTGGTGGTTCTTTGGAAATTGCAATTCTTCTGGGGGCAGGATTATATTTTAAATTGGAAGTTACATATACATTCTGAGGCGTCATTTAAATGAAAATCAAGTCTAAATGAGGTTTTTGTGGTAAACATTCCAATATTAAAAGTTTTATTATCAAAATTTTCTTAAAAATCCATGAATGTGTGTGCCAAATTTTTGGATTACTTTTTCATCGTGGCTCGGCAGGCCACACAAAAATCCTCCGTGGACCGTGTCTGGCCTGTGGGCCGTAGGTTAGGCACCATTGCCCTACATGATGCCTAGGAATTGGTCAGAGGCATATAGTGAGTTTTGAAGCAGGAAGTGCTGAACATAATCATGGAGATAAAAGAGCATTAATTTAGTGTATGCAGTAGTTGTTTTGAAATGGTAGTGTAATAGTATAAGGAAAAATCATTTTAATATATATAAGTTTAAGGAAGAGAGTGGAACGCCATTACTTGCATGATAGCCAGAGGGAGCTGCAGACTGACTGCACGTCTTAGCTGCTATTGATACTGCATAGTGCCCATGATCTGTCTACAGTGCAACCTATGCAGCCAGAAATACAGGCAGAGCAAGCGTGCATGAAATGATCTACTCGCCTTTGCCAAATATTCCCCAGCACACACCATACTAATGTGCAGTAAATTTTCAGATTAACTACATTGCACTACACATCCTGTGCATTTTCATTATTTGAAATCATTTTATCATTATTTTGTGATATTCAGTGGATGTGTGGTGCATGTATAGCATACCCTGACTATATGCCGCTGGATTTGGTATACCATATAAGAAAATTTGCAATAATTTTTCATTTTCATTGTGACTGCTTTATATAAGCAGTTTTATAAATGTAACTAGCAGATTTTATAAGTAATGGATTTCAGAGTTTGACCTATTCATTAAGTGATAAGTGAGGTCTTATATTTTTTAAATATACAATTAAACCTCATTAATAAAATCTTGGAATTTTAAAAATATTTAAAATTCTGTTAGTTTTATGCTACTTCATACTGATCAGAAAAAGTATATTTGTCCTCAGTATCTTTGAATAATGTTACTAAACACATAGTGTGTATTGTATTGCAGAACATATTTTTATATTCACTAAAACTAGAGAAAATGCAACAAATCCTCAATCTTCTTCCCTACAGTTGTATTTTTGAAATATTTGCTGCTTAATATTCTCATTAGAATGTCCATCACGATTTTCTTTTTTCTCAAGCAGTTCTGTCATTTTCTTCACAAGTATTTTGCTGATATTTTTTTCGTGGTCATCCAGAAATTGCATGTTTAGTGAAAATCTAAAAAAAGAATTTGATAAAACAATTAGAGTACTCAATATATTGAAATTGATTGCTATTATTTAAAGAAGCAAAAATGTCTACACCAGGGGTGCACATACTTTTCACTCACAGGCTGCATTTCATGGTTTATACTTATCTAAGGGCTGCACTTTATTAAAAACTGAATAATGTAAATTAAGCAAGAATAAAATTTTTGGTATCAACTTAAATACTTTTTATTTATGAATACAAGTTTGAAAAGGTGTACAAATCTTTTGAAAGAAGCAGTAATGGAGTAAAATTTTATGGGAGTACAGATTTGGTAAATGTAGTACATATGCTTGGTTACCTTAGCATTTTGCACTCTCTTATAATTTTCACTTTATGATTTACCAAATTAACCTAACCTAAACATTGTTCAATATTAACCTTGTGATGTAAAATATTCTGCGGGCCACATGAACATCAATGGAAGGCCACACTTTGTGCACCCCTGGTCTATATCTTCAGCAAGTCATAGCTATATGTTATCACAATACTACATGTTACATCTTAAGACTGAATTTTAATGGTTTCAATAAGTAAAATTTTTCTTTGCTGTTTCATTTTCAGTATGAACAGTTTTGTCCTTTCTGTGTAATATACATAGTATGCATTTCTGGGCAAAGATAATATTTCTGGGAATGCCACAGATTTAAAGTTTGACAAGGTGATAGTTCAAAATGTAAATAACGAAAGTTGAAAAAAATTAAAGATTTTTACCATTCCATTATTGTCTCATGCAAATAGTTTTGGAGTCAGTACAGGACATTATAAAATTACATTTTAAAGTCAAATTGAAGTGCAAACTTTGGACATAAATGTATCTATACCTGAAAGATTAAAATTTATTTTGGTTGCAAAAAATTCAGTTACTTTCTAACTTGGCTGGAAAATTAGCTTAAAATAAAAAATACTCTAAATACAGGTATATCCCAATTTACGTCAGGGATACATTTCTCGAAAGTGCGACATAAATTGAAGTAGTTTTTCTCATAAGAATCAATTATATGAGGGAGGATGCATGCAGGAGTTAAGTATAGTTCGGAACAACCAATTGCTGTAACCCATCAATTCTGGCACTATATATTCATCAAATTATGTCCAAATTTATATGGGAAAAAATGCAGGTAAGATTCCCTGTCCATATAAACAGAAGTACCGTGCATCAGGGTCACATGCAATAGAATGGCAACACTGGTGCATTTCTGATACAAATTTTGGACATAGCATGAATTAATAAATTATCACTCATTTGACTAGATCAGTGGTTCCCAAACTTTTTGACATAATGCCTCTCTTTTGGTTTTCACTAAGCCGTCATGCCCCACCATGTTTTTGATTGAAATAAATGTAACCCTTTGCACTTATATTTCAGAGGAAAAGAATAACTGTGTTAAATTCCATAGTTTTTTATTCCACGACTGGTTTCGCTAAATAACTAACATCACCATGATGATGCTAGTTATTTAGCGAAACCGGTCATGGAATAAAAATTATGGAAGTTAACACAGTTATTCTTTTCCTCTGAAATATGTGTATCACTTACCACAAAGTTTAGTGAAATTCCTTGGATTTTAATTTGCACTAGTATTTACATCATTATTCATGATCAACTAACTTGTAATTATTTTACCCATGTATCTGATACATGTTGAGAAGATTGAAAAATATGTTTAAACTATTTCAGCTGAATTTGTTATTAAAAATTGATTTTTCTTATAACCTTACAATCCCCTAGAACTCTCTGATGCCCTCCAGTTTGATAACCACTAGGATAAATGCACAGTTGTCCACACACAAATATATAAAACCTGGAAAAGGCAACATCTAATGAATAAAGTCAAATGTGAAAAACTTGGCCAGTTACATGTAAAAATGTACCTTCACCTACAATCAATATGGTATGCTATTCTAGAGGAAACTGAAAGTAACTCTTAGGATATGAACAGTGTTGAATCCAAGAGGGGGTCTGGAATGAAATTCACCCCTGAGACTACAATAATAGATGAAGTTATCAACAAATACGCTAAGAAAAAACAAAGGCGACTCAGGTTAATTTAAAGCATCTACTTATAATATCAGAGATATATAGAAAGACGTAAAGGAATTAGTCTATGTTTCATAGATATGGAGAAGGCATTTGACCGAGTGGATTGGGTAAAACTCATAGAAATATTAAAAGGAAAAAGAATAGACTGGAAAGATAGAAGATTAATTAAAGAGATATACATGAAACAGGAAGCAGTCTTGAGGATAAAGGATGCACAGACCAAATGGTTTGGCCTAGGAAGAGGAGTGAGGCAAGGGTGCTGCTTATCGCCTACCTTGTTTAATATTTATATAGAAGATATGCTTAACAACGGAATAGATGATGATAAAGGGATTAGCATTGGAGGTAGAAAAATAAATTGTATAAGGTTTGCTGATGATATGCTCATCCCGGCAGAGGAAACGAAGGTTATTCAGGAAATGATTACCAAGCTAGAAAATAAGATGATGGAATATGGTATGAAAATGAACATTAAGAAAACCAAAGTGATGAGAATAGGAGATGAGGAAACTATGAATGTGTTAATGAAGGATGGAAGGATTGAGCAAGTAAAACAGTATAGATATTTAGGATGTTTGCTGGCAGACGATTGGAAGAGCGGAAAAGAAATAAGATCAAGAATAGCAATGGCAAAAGAATCATTTTATAGGAAAAAACAGTTATTGTGTGGTAAAATGGAATTAAATTTGAGGAAACGTCTTGTAAAGTGTTATGTTTGGAGTGTGCTACTTTATGGATGTGAAACATGGGCGTTAACAAAGAGAGATAAGAAAAGGTTAGAGGCATTCGAAATGTGGGTGTGGAGACGATTGGAGAAAATTAAGTGGACTGAAAAGATAAGAAATGAAGAAGTATTAAGAAGGGTGGAAGAGAGGAGAAGGATACTTGAAACAATTCAGAAGAGGAAAGGTAATTGGTTGGGGCACATCTTGAGAGGAGGAAGTTTGTTGACGACGATGCTGGAAGGATCAGTAGAAGGTGGAAAGAAGAGAGGACGTAGGAGGATAAAAATGATTGATGACCTAAAAGGAAGGGGTAGATATCAGGAAATGAAAGAACTGGCAAGGAACAGGGAGGAATGGAGACAACGCTGGTGCCAGGGACCTGTCCAAGGGCAGAGAACCTAATGATGATGACTTATAATATATTATATACAGGTGAATAATAATTTGTTTGATATTCACGTATTACAGCAGGGGTCCCCAAACTAAGGCCTGCGCAGTGATTTAATCCAGCCTGCCTGCCTTACCCAACCCCCCCCCCCCCCCCCCCCCCCTCCCCGTTGGAATGCTGTCAATCTGTACTGTGATGCTAATAGAACAGACCCAGTGTAGACATAAAGTTACCTTGATGTAGAGGATATTAATTTCATCACTTTGATGGCAAAATCTAGTCTTTCATCACACTTCAATATATCACTGTCTTGCTCTAATGATTCCAATAGAGTTTTTAAGATACTTCCAATGAGATCTGCAGATAATTCCTGCGTCTTAAAATCGTCTTCCTTTGAAATTACTTTATGGAGAAGCTGTATTCGCTTTTCAGGATTAACAGAGAAAGATATCCAGTACTGCTCAAAATTTCGATGAGTAACATCATTGTCCAGTAATTCCTGTTGAGGCTGTAAAATTCATAGCGCATAATGTAAGTAAAGGGTCTTTTTTAGATATGGAATTTCAAATTACAGTCTAGTGGATTACCAAATCTGGGATACATTTAACTATGGAGGAGGGTGTGGTACAATTAGGAATTTTATTGCAACGCCTTGCGAAACTATTCCACGGTAAATTAATTTTTCCGGAGCCTAATAAATCCTTCTTCTCCAGTGGCT
Source organism: Uropetala carovei (assembly GCA_036926305.1). NCBI lineage: Eukaryota > Metazoa > Arthropoda > Insecta > Odonata > Petaluridae > Uropetala > Uropetala carovei. The sequence continues at coordinate 4,833,559 of JAXCHB010000181.1, read as the reverse complement.
TTAGATGTGCCGCTTTTACAAATTCTCTAGAAAAATCGTGCTATAATAAGCATAAGTGTGTTTTTAAATGAAAAAACATACCTACAGAGAAATTCAATGTTACCTGAATTCGTCGTAACTTTTGCATTGTTCAACAGCTCTAAATTTTGCTGCATTTTCTCTTTCGTACTTTTTATCTTCCTCAATAGCAGTTCGTAATTGAGCCTCCAACTGATGTGCATCTACTGGTTGATATTTAAAACCAGATATTTTTGAGCCATTTGAAGTGTTTTTCGTTTTACCTACATTTGAGGTCATTTTGATTTGAAAATCATAGATACAACTGGAGATAAGTTGGTTATGTAATTTCTAGCCTCCATAAAAATAAATTCAAAACATGTTTCTGAACTTCGTAATATTCTAGAAGTAAATATTTGAATTCGAGCACGATATTTCTCCGCCTTATTGACAGTAACTCGAACTTTGACGTTTGATAGCAACCGCTATTTACTAATATAAGTCAATAACAATATCAGTTTCGTCTTATATATACTGATATACTATGACATTATTATACATATTATTTATTTTTTTCGAGTTTATTTTCTTATTTATCCTCATGGTACAGAGTTTAGTATGTGATACCTCAGCGTTCAATTGCTTCTTTGACTACTTCATTTCCTGTAAAAATCATCCAAAATGTCGGAAAGGAGGAGGAGGAAACCTCGCGTGTCTGGTGATTCGGAAGAATTATCGGAAGGTTCTGGCGACGAAAATGGAGCTGTGAAAGAATCTGAGGGGGTGAGTGCTCTAATTATTAAAATTGACAGCTGATTTCACTATTCCAAGGCACCCTGAGCTTTCTGTTTATTTTAAAACATAAGTTGTGCATTTCTTACTGTCACTGCCCAGATTGAGTTATAAGACGTTACTAAGAGTTTTAGCCATTTAAGAATTTTATTACTGCTTGTAATTGAGTAATATAGTCGTAATTATGTCTACTTGGGCTAGTTTTATAGTGGAAGTAATTGGAAAGCTGTTTCGGAAAGTTTTAGTTAAATCGTGATTAATAGTTTTGATTACCCATAGAACTTTTTTAAAACCATAAGAACGGTATTGAATGAATATTTTAAAGACGTTTTTCAGTTATCAGTTCGTGATACAAAAATGACATTTCATTCGAGATAAAATATTGATATGTCTTTTCAGCATCTCTCAGTAGTTTAGGCCTTGGAGGTGCCTTAGATTCAGACTATTGAATGAAAAATAATTTTCGTTTCCTTCGATAAGGAAAGTGAACAGGAAGCTGGTGATGCTGTGAGGGAATCAGAATATGAAAGTGCCGAAGAAGATGAATCACAAGAAGAGGAAGAAGCGTCTCATGTTGTTGATGAAGAAGGTGGTCAAGAAGCCCTCTCAGATGGAGTAGTGGTAGAAGAACAGTTGTATGAAGGTGAAAGAGAAGAAGGAGATGGACAGGTAATTTATCTTCATAATAATTATTTTGGAGAATCAGTAAATATGTGAATTTTGTGATGAATATTTATTATCTCAAGATATATTGAAATGTTATTTACATTAGGAAAGTGTGCCTGCAAAAGAGAAAAAGTTAGATGATGATGAGGACCGAAGGAATCCCCAATATATTCCGAAAAAGGGAACTTTTTATGAACATGATGATCGAACAGCTTCAGATGAAGTAGGGTAAGTCTCATTTAATTTTAGTTTTGTACAACATGAAATGTTAAATTGATAACTTTTAATAAATTTTTTTATAATTTGTCTATATTAATTCTCAGTAGTTTTGCCATTTGATTATTAATTTTTGTTTACGTCAATAATTTTCTTAGTGCCATGTATTTTTGTCATCTTTCATCATAAATTGCATTAAATATCATCAGACATATAATGATGATTTATTTTCAGAACCTTTAATATTTCTTGGTAAATGAAATGTTGCTATATTCATGTTTGTAAAATTGCATTAATTTTACAATAGTAGTTTTGTCTTGTAAACATTGTTTAATTAGGCCTGTATAAACACTTCTTAATCAAACATCCCGATGATCAATTTTCCAATAAAAATTTTGTTTGGTGATTGAGTATAATAACTGCAGTAAATTCCCAGTTATCCGGAATGCCTGTGGAATTGGGTTTTCCCATTAAGTGAATATTCCAGTTGCTTGAGAGTTTTATTGGATAGGCCTGAATAAAGCATTTGGATACCAAAATAATTCACCTTGGAATTGCCAACCTGTAGACAAGATAATTTACGATTGTTCTTAAATAATTCCTTGACATTCAAGGAAGTAATGAAATTCAAATATACAAGTATTCAACACGTTTAACTGAAATGTTTTAATATTTACTAACTACATTACATCCTACAGAGTTTCTCATATGCCTCTTGCTATTAGCTTCTCTTTTGTTAATAACTTTTATATTAACCTCACTCGATATATATATATATATAAATAATATATATATATATACACACATATATATATACATATATATACATATATATATATATATATATATATATATATATATATAAAGCTTAAATAAAAGGAAAGGTAATAATAAAGGTGGCAACAAGGTGTTGGAGGAAGCCCAGTGGACACTTACCTAGATTGGAGAGCCACTGGGGGTGCTGAGGACACACGAAAAACACAAAAACAACACAAATATGGAACTTTCGGGCTGACACTCTTCTTCAGCGACGGAGAGACTACTGTTTGAAGTGACACACTGGGGAGGATATGGGGGGGAGAGGTAATGAGAGGAGTTCGGGGATAGGAGGAGGCGGGCAGGGGGGATGGCCAATAGGGTTATCAGAGGTTGAGACCGGGAGGGGGAAAGATGTGGGCTAACACCCACTGTCGAATTAGGGTTGTGGGGGTGTCGTCCGGTAGGGCACGGATAATCCTAACATTAAAGCAGTTATTAAAAGTTGCCTTGTGTAAATTAGCGTGAGAAGCCACCGGAAGGGGACGGTTGGTATTTACGCTGTTCCAATGGCCGTTAATTCTGATGTTAACTCTTCATCCCGAAGGCTCCATATTTGTGTTGTTTTTGTGTTTTTTGTGTGTCCTCAGCATCCCCAGCGCCTCTCCAATCTAGGTAAGTGTTCACTGGGCTTCCTCCAACACCTTGTTGCCACCTTTATTTTATATAATAATAGCCGTCGTCTGTTGGTTGGTTGGTCACGCTATGCAAACGCTAATAACTTGAGAAATAATAATGATAAAAACTCGAAATTTGGTAGGGATGCTTGATTAACACTTATTCAGAGAATGACAAATTTAAATCGCAAAAAAATTCCTTCGTTCATCTCCAAGAGAGGCATTTCCATTTCCCATTACTTAACATGTAAAATGCGATTTTTCGACATGCAGGCTTTTATTCATTTGGAAATTAAAATTAGAAGAAATTAACAGACGACCTTGGGATTTGAACCATTTTGAAGAAAAATTTATAAAGTTTCTTATTCCGTTTGTCTTTTTTCGCCCACAGTTCGAAATATTCCATGTTAAACGTTTAATTTGCATATTTTGTGGAAATCTCGCCATTTTAACGTGATGTTGCTATGTCGACCATTATCATTGTTACTGTATACATCCTTCTGGGAATAAGCGTACCTTGAGTGCTTCAATACGAGTGAATACGAGAGAGAGAGAGAGGAAGGAAGGGGAGAGATTGGCGTGTTTTGTGGAAAATAAGTATATTAACGTAAATATAAAAAATTTTAAGTATCAACAGTGTCATTTTAGAAAAATTGGAAATAAAAAGCATTCTTAAATTAAATTCTTTGTAAACCATACGTGCTTACGAATTTATATTGTTATTCCTCGAATTAATTTCGTAACTATGGCTGAATTTTGGAAATGAATATAAATTAAAATTCAATTAAAATTAAAAGGACATTTAAAACTGTTAACAGACAATTTTCGAAAAAACAACAGTGGATCTTTTAATGAATTGATTTGTTTTTATATAAGGAATTTTGGTGCTTATTTAATACAGAGTAAGTTCTAAGGCTTATAATCCATTTAAATCTAATAACATTGGATATTATAGTTTAAAGGAAGAACTTTATTTATTCACTTTACAGAATGAATTAATTTTAGGCTAGCATTGCCTATTATAAAAGGAGTTTCTTTGGAATTTACGGTATGTAAAGTGGAAGTTGTACTGAATTGACTCAAGTATATTTCAAAGCAAAAATCAATTTAAAACTATGTATTGAAAGTTGTTGTTTCGGAAACTGAGAAGTCCAGAGTGGTGAGCGGACGCTAAACGATATTAAGGTACATTTTATTCCAAAATCTATTTAAAGTATTATCAGAGGCAATTGAAGATTGAACAAATTTTTTTGTTACCGGAATTCTGCTTATTTCATGAAATTGAAGTGCTAATGCATTAATTCATTAAAATCTGTTAAGAGTGGCTATTTTAGTTGAAAGAAATATATGTACATGGTACTTTTATTCACTTTTCAGAATGAATGAATTCTAGGTTAACATTGCATATTATAAAAGGATTTTCTTTGGAATAAGAAGTTTGTTATGTGGTTATTTTAACTGAATTGAATCAAGTTCTCTTCTAAGTTTGAAATCCATTTAAAACTGCTGAAAGTGGTTGTTTCGGAAATTGAGAAGGCAAGAGTGCTGAGCAGACGATAAACTATATTGAGGTACATTATATTCCAAAATCTGTTTAAAATATTATCAGAGGCAATTGAAGATTGAACCAATTTTTTGGAACCGGAATTCTGCTTATTTAATGAAATTGAAATCCTAATGCTATAATCAATTTAAAACTAATAACAATGGCTATTTTAGTAGAAAGAAAGGTACTATTTTATTCACAAGGAATTTCTGTGAGATTTTAGTTAATTAATTAAAACAGACTTATAATATAGAAATATTCGATGGTTAAAACAGTGCACAATTTTATTCTTGCGATTTTTACATGTTACATTGATGAAAATTTAGATTCATTAAACCCATTGAATGTCAACGGGCACATATGCTAGTTTATATATATATATATATATATATATATATATATATATATATATATATATATCGGTTTGTGGCCCCTTCATGAAGGCTTGTATCACCCTAGCTGCCCACGGGAATGGTGCAAATACATCCGGTGATGCTTCCGACGCAACTGATGAGATAGGAATTCATTATTTATTATTTTAATAACTCAGAATCAGTAATATATCTTATTAAAATGACAATTACTTGTAATTTTTACTTTTCCTCTTTGTCTGGCATCTAGTGGGTATCCGAAAAACCTGAGCTTCCTCAGATGGGTTATAGATGGCGAGGTACTCACGGCGTAGTTGAACTATGAAAACATTGATGAAATGTTTGTTTATTATATTGTATATTTCTAGAAAGTAAACTATTTCGTAGTTCGACACTTTTTCTAATATAATTAATAACTGAGAACCAGTAAGGGATAGAGCAACGATTTCTTACGTATAATTAAGTATATCGACACTCGTAAATGTAGTTATTTGGTTGTCTTCATTCGTTTGTTTTGGGTTGTTATAGAGCTTTTAACTTACACTTTTAATTATGCTACGTCATACTGGTTTAGAGAGCTTGAATGGTGAATGTTAACATTTTTAGTTACATCAACAATTAGAGATAAAATTTGTAATTTAACACCCTTACATATAGAAACCATGGAAGAATGTGAAATTTCATTGCTTGAGACTAAAAAGAAAAAATAAATTAATTAAAAAGGGTTTTTTAAAAAATAACTTTTATATTATGCACTAAAAAGGAAAAAATAAATTTTTATTAATTTATCGATCATGAGTTCAGCTGGTAAGGAGGAACAAAATTTACAGCAATTTCAGTGGAATAAATTCCTTCTTGCTCAACATTGTTGATTTACTAAACTTTATTTAGAACTTTTGTAAAAGTTATATGGCGCAAGATAATAAAACCTGTAAGGCGCCATATAATTTTTACAAAAGTTCTAAATAAAGTTTAGTAAATCAACATTGTTGAGCAAGAAGGAATTTATTCCACTGAAATTGTTGTAAATTTTGTTCCTCCTTACCAGCCGAACTCACGATCGATAAATAAATAAAAATTTATTTTTTCCTTTTTAGTGCATAATATAAAAGTTATTTTTTAAAAATCTTTTTTTAAATTAATTTTTCTAATAACAACTGGAGCTAAGGGTTAACAGTCCAACCTGTAGGATTTTCTGACCAAAAAAAATTGTTTCCTTGTCCGAGAAAAGGAGGGAAATTATCCACACCCAACACAATGTATTAGCAGAAATTCTTGAGGCAAATTGGTATTGAACAAAAGAGAAGCAAATGGTGACACAATAATGACACCATTACATGCAGTGCAGTTAGTAAAGTCACAAAATTTATCAGCAGCTTCTTGGTCAGCTGATTTTCTATCACCCGAAACATCTAGACGTGTGATCCCATGCCTAATCTTAAAATGTGTTAGCCATTCATCTGAAAATGCACATGGTTCACTAATCTCCATTTCTTTATAAAAATCTTTAGCCTTTTCAATCAACATTGGTCCAGAAATAGGGGCTCTCTCGGAACACTTTATAGAAAACCATTCATAAATAGCAAAATCCAATTGATCAGGTTTCAGCTTATGAAGAGTGCGCCGATATTCAATTCCTCTAATTGTCTCAGAAGACGTAACGAATTTCATTAACTGTGATTTCTGTGCCTTAATGTCATAAATAGTGGAAGAACCAACATTGAACACTTTCATTAAAACATAGTGGTTCTCACCTTACTCTGAAAGTTATATTATATCAAGTTTCTGGTTAAGGTTAGCACAACCTGTTTCCTTTTATCACTTTTGCGCATATAGAAGTTTAGGAGGCATTTAAAAAGGGTGTGTTAAATATTTTATTTAACACAAACACAGAGTCCAAGAAACATCCACAATTACGTATTGCGACTGCTGAAAATGCCAATTTTTGAAGTAACATTCCGAATTAGATATAAACAAAAAATTGCTGAAAGCACCAACTTTAACAGTAAAATTCCGTACAAGTTGTAATAAAAAAATCGAGAGGCAGTAGATCCCAGTTGCTTGAGAATTCCAGTTGCATGAGTGCCGGATAACTGGGAGTTTACTGTATAAAGTGAATTTTAACCTAGAGTTTGAAACTTTATGCATTTTTAGGCCTACTGTTGTTAAGAAGGATGAAAAAAAGAAGAAAGTTTGGAAAGAGAATGATGATCGTTGGTCTCATGATAAATATAATGATGCTGATCAAGCTCCAAAGTCCAAAGAAGAGCTGGTTGCAATCTATGGATATGACATAAGAAATGAAGAGGGACCTCCTCGTGCAAGAAGAAGAAGACGCTATGGGTTAGTTGTTCATTGATTGATTCATTAATATATGTTGGATAAACACCCAACACCTGTTTATTTTAAATAACACAATTACTTGAATTATGAAAACTTACTCAGAATATCATTAACAATGAGCCTCTTGATCAGTGGTTCTCAGGAGATATTTTCTTGTGGCAGCATCAAGGAAAGGTTAAATAAAATGTAACAATATGCACGTAAAAACTTCCACATACCTTCTAATTTCATGACGCTGGTTACTTATTTATCATTAATAAATGTTTTTCTTTAAATAATTCCAATTATTGAACTTGTAGCTTCACCAAAATTCTGGTGGCTGCATGCACGTTCATCACAATTGAGAACCACTGCTCTACCTCAATAAATATTTCTTAGTAAATCTGGTTTGAAAATATTTTGGTTATTGCTATAGGTTTGTGCATTGGTGACTCAATTGTGATATAATCGGCTTTTGTGGTATAACTTGTTTATGTAAAAAAATTGCTTCATGTTTTATAATCCTAAATTACTCCCTGGTTTGGGATTCAACTCGAAATGCATTAATTAATATAAAGGTAATATATCTTGTGCTTTCCATAATCACTGCTTGAAATCCAATCTTACCCGTTGCAGTCGTGGCCCTAATAAATACACTCGAAATTGGGAGGATGAAGGAGCGTATGCACGATCGCAAGCATCCGAGCGAGGTAGCGAGAGTGGGCGAAAGGAGGGACGAAGGAGCAGTGGAGCAAAGAGACAAACTCCTGAGGAAGGCTCTGACGTAAAGGAGGAAGAGTTTCCACCTCTGGCTCCGTTATCCAAAAACAACGCTCCACCAAAGGAGGAACCACCGTCGCCTCCAGCGAGCGTGATGATACCGGCAGTGGAACAGGTGAAGGCAGAAGAAACGAAAAGGCCGGAGCCTAGACCCCCGGGTCGCGAGATGAGGAGGAACGAAGAGTCTCCGCAAGGGGGTGGGCGTGGCGTAACGGGGCGAATTAGGTGGGTCGAACAGCGTGTCAAGGCCCGGCAGGTAGGAGAGGGGAAGAATGCCGGTGGTCTGAAAGGAGCTAGCGATGCACCTTTACTGCGTTCTCGTGGTCCCAGGCTCCGTCCTCCGGCGGGTGGCAGCGAAAACAGCAGTATCGATGGCATGGCTTCTAGTTTAGGGAAGATGACGATAGTCGAAGAAGGGGAAGAGGAAGAAGAGCGTGGTGGAACTGGAGGGAGGAATACAGGTGATTGAATGTTTTTAACCCTTAACCCAGGAAAGGGAGAGGAGGCTACTTGAGTGGTTATCACTTGTAACGCTTTCCCTTGTTCCCTTCCAAATTTAGGTATTTCTAAAAATCCCCCTCCTGCCTCGTTCCGGACATCGGGAGAGAGGCGACAGCAGCAAGCGGCTCTGCCCCCACGCATGCAACAGCAGGATGGTAGTGCGGCCAATCGTCCAAGGCGATATTCATCACAGAGGCAAAGATCTGTACCGGAAACTAACACTTCTCCTGTGGTTCCAGCGCCTACGCCTCAGCCTAACATAAGCCCTGCCGCATACCAAAGGCCTCCATATTATGACAACTCTGGTACGTAAAATTTTCATTCACATGTAATTTCTTTTATTTAATTTGTTGCTAATAATTAAAGAAATTTCATTTGAGTGCAAAGAATATATTGAGGTAACCGTTTAGTTTGTTTATTTAAATGTAAAATGTTTAAAATGTACTCAGTGCATTCACTGTCAGTGATTCTCATATGATTCATTCCTTAATGTTTAATGTTTCCAATTAAAACACAACTTCTAATGTTTTTGAAGTAAATATTTATAGGTTATGAGTATCATACTGTGAATCACATCTGTTGAACTGGGCTTCTTCTAAATGATTATCATAAAATGCTATTTAACTACAGTAAAAACCTCTATCTTACAAACCTCACTATAATGAAAACCTCTGCATAACGAACTCTGTTCTCTGTCCTGCTCCCGGAACGTAAAATGCATACAATAACACCTCCCTAGAACAAACCTCCGTAACTACGAAACTCCTGTAGTATGAAGGCTGAACCTGGTCCTTGAAATTTAATCCATCTCCATACAATGAAATTTTGACAAAAACAAATTCATAAACATTGGCTTTCTCTGGATTGTGTCAGTGCAAAAATAGCATCGCCGTAACACCGTGTGAGACATGCCTAACTATCTCCCAACTGCCTCTGAATAGGGACGGATCAATGAGAGAATGGATCATGCCCGTGATTATTCTTCAAGCTGTCACCACCGCTTCGTCGGATTATTATGGTAGTTAAAACTCATTCAAATCTATGACCATCGTTTACGTGTAAATTTTTTTCTGGCTGTTGTTACTTAAGTGAATAACGATTGTCTTAACTGGGTGAATTAGAATGAGGTGTATTGACGTGATATCATAAGAAAAAATATGAGGAATGAATGAAATTGATAGCTCAGAACAAAGTGCTGCATCACTTCTGTGTAGCGGTGTCTCAAAATTGACTATTTATGAGCTTTTGCACTCACTATTTGTTATGTTACAATGTATTGTGCTGTTGCAATTAAGATACAGAAACATTTCAAAACACAGTGTAATAAATGAAAGGAAATGGATTATCTATGGTGAATAAATGAACTTGATACGTTAATTTTCCTTTTGTACTTGAAAAAGAATTGATAATTTACCAGGAAGAAATGGCCTTTAACGTAAAGATTATCTTACAATTACTCAACTTTTAAATAATCTATTGTTTTACTTATATCTCCAAAGGTATAAAAGACTGAAAGCTAAAGATTTGAGTGTACATTTCCACAGTGATGCCACTTATTCTTAAAAAGTTTGAGAAATATCCAACAAGAAAGTCTTAATTTATTTTGAAATTAGAAAATCTCTTACACTTGCAGCAACTTGCTTTAGCTTAGGCATCATTAAGGGCAAATAAACCAAATAGACAAAATTGAGAAGCAATATGCCATGAGGTTATCTTATAGGAAATGGAAATTATCCCCTGGGATTGAACCCAGTACTTTTTTCTGAGATTTGTGAATATGTTGGGGGTATAATATAACCTACAAACACAAAATTTCATATCCCTAGCAAATATGGAAATGCCCAAAATGTAAGTTATTGGGATTTGAAACACGGCATACGTACGTATATGTCAAGTTATAATACTACATGGTGTGGCCCAGATACCACTAAAGTAACAGTGAGTATCGTCTGTTGTGATAGATTCTCAAATTTTCATATTAATAACATATCTAGTTTTCGGGTACTAAGTAACGAAATTTGAACGCATCTTAATATAAAAGTTATGTGGCTAATCAGCTGATGATAAATCTGCAGGAATAATGTTTGACATTTGGGATGTTGATGTTTGTAATTACGTTTTCCATGTTTTAGTATTTAATTTCTTGATCCATCAGATCAGCTTTGCAAAAGACACACAACAAAACAGTTTGTGCAGGGACAGTATATCAGAAAACTTTTTAAATTGCATTATCAGTACAGTAGGTCCTCAGCTTACAAACGTCCAACTTGCGAACACCCGTATTTATGGACAAAGCTCCATAAGGCGTTAATATTTTAATAAATTTGGAATTGGGAAAAAACATTGGAAACCATGTCATAGGTGAGGGATGTGTGTTAGAGAGAAAGAGAGCGTTTTCGAGACATTATGTAGTTATTTAGTACATCACTCTAGGTTAGGGTGACCATATGTCCTGTTTTCAAAGGGACAGTCACATTTTTTAGCCATTCCCCAACCATCCCATCTATTTGGTTTAAAAAAAGCCATTTTGTCTGATTTTGAAGCCCACTGCAATTAAAATTCAGATTTTCTCATAGTATAGCTGATATTGTAATTATAAATGTAGGATTTTCTCAAATATATAGCACATCAAATGAACAACAAACGTTAATCATAGTCGTAAATGTCACATTAGGAAATCTCAGGGTCATTGATAAATTTGAGGTGTATGGTGTACTCTTGTAGTACTTACTGGCGTAGCACTTTTGAAACTTTCCTTAATCTTCTCTGTATTATAACAAACTAGAGAAGCCTGAATTTCAAATTTGAAATATTGACAGCATTTCTAATATTAAACACAGAAGCTTGAAAGTTTATTGAGCATTATTTTTTTAAATTTCATATCTAGAATACCTACTTAAGTACTTTGAGTAAATGACCATCAATATGATGGGAAAGAAAATTATATTGTCGTATCCCCCTCCCTTCTTTTCCCCTCCCTCTCTTTCTCATTCCCTCTCGCTCCTACATAAATGCTTTGTATTTCTATTGTATGACATGGTTACTGAGGCAATAATATGAATCTTGAGTCTCAACAAGATATTTGTTCTCCAGGAAACTTATCGATAAAAGTGTGATATTTGGTCAAAATTTGTCACATATTTGTTAAATATGAGTAATTTCGAACGGAAAGCGAAAATCGATGATAAGAATAAGAAACCTTGTATATTCTTCTTTTAAACATTCCATGTATGGTGATTGTAGGTCAGTTTTATCTAATTTTAATTTGTAAAAGAGTGGAAGGCTGCATGTCGAAAGATTGCGTTATCTTACGGGAAACAGAAATTTTCTCCTAGAGTCAAACCAGTGTCTTTTTTCGGGATTTTTTTCGCCATTGCCTTTTGATACATGATTCATGCCTTTCTGCCAAATTTCAAATTCATACGTACTTGGAAATTATCTTAAATCATGTCTCGAGAGTGGCAGCAAAAGTGTGTAGACAAGAAAAGAATCCTACGCCGATTATAATATAGATGGTATGTATAGTAGCCTCGTGAAGGCCTACTACATGTTGAAAGTCAGCAGAATGCTCTCCCATTTCAAAATGTTAATTACTTTCATTTTCACCTCTACGCCGATTATAATATAGATGGTATGTATAGTAGCCTCGTGAAGGCCCACTACACGTTGAAAGTCAGCAGTATGCTCTCCCATTTCAAAATGTTCAATTACTTTCATTTTCACCTCTAACGAAATAGATTTTTTTTTGTCTCTTGGCATCAGCGCTATTATTTTTACGTTTTGGTCACTTTGCATTCATGGTGTTGAGAGTTAATGCGGACAAATAAGCAATGAGAGAATAGCCACTACGATATGTGTGCAACCCAAAGCATAGTCAAATGCATACTGAGGACACAACATGGGCATTGCAATGATTGCAACAGTGAAGTGGCAATTCGTTGCCATCTATTGGCAACTTTTGGAAACGTGTTAAACCAGGAAATTTTTTCCATGCTATGTGAATAGTTTCCCATTATCCGGGGACTACCTGTAATTGATATCACTGCTTTTTTATCTTTATTGCTGATAATATACTAACCATGATGGCAATAAAGTAATTCCCTCCACGTGATGTATTACCTGATTTTATTATTGTTTTGTCAACTCCTTTGCTATGATTTATGAACAAGGCTGTCAGTAATATTTTTAAATATATCTTTTATCAAAAGGCAGTGAACTTTTTAATCTACTTTTTTTAAAAGTATATCTTTATTTTCAATTACAAATGGAATAATGATTGCCATCATAGTGAGAGCAGTCAGATATTTTGTTTTGAAAAAAGACTGAACCAAATTGTGTTTGTAATTGTATAGTACTTAACCTTGTTGCTGCTAACCAATACATTTTTAAATGCTTATGTTATTTGTGTAATACTAAGATAAGCAATATATCCATTTTGAATATGGTGGATAATCTTTTGAAAGAGGAAACTGTTGTGGTAGTTACCGTATTCACCTGAATCTAAGACGACCTTTTTTTCCAAATTTTCAGCTGTAAATATCAAGAGTCGTCTTACATTCGAATACGAAGTATATTTAAGCATTTAATCAATGGTTTTTACAACAAATGGTATATTAGAGTAAACAATTCACAACAGCAAATTCAAGTACGTACATAAAGAAGTGAAATAAACAAATAGTAATAACAATAAGAAAAACATGACGGGAATAATAATTATTTAGACTAATAATCATCGTCAACGATCATAACACAGACGACGTACTTTCATCTTGCACGTAATGGCAACCGCAATGTCAAAACAAATGAGAGCGGAAATCATTGGGATTCCCCTTTCAAACGACGCACCGCGATGTGTAACAGTAATTTGAGTTGTGCATTCTTGATTTAAATGCACAACCCTTAAGTTAAAATGACAGATCATGTTGAAGTACGTGGCACGAGTGCAAAGGGAAAGTTAACAAAGGAATTAGACGGAGCTAAGATACAAATTTTAAGCTGATCGTGATAAATTACGCCGAAAAAACTAATAACTGTGATGCGAGTAGAAAGTTCGGTGTATCTGAGGCAAATGTGCGTCGATGGAAACTCTCAAAACAGGAACTAGAAAAAGCCAAAGCCACAAGGAAGTCGCTCAGTGGTCCAAAATTAGGGGGTTTTCATGGCATTGAAGAAGAAGTAGTCAAGTTTGTGCGCACCATGAGGAAGAACGGTATGCCTGTTTCGACTGAAAGTATTATACTTAAAGCTAATGAAATTACTAGAGGACTTAATATATCATTGCAAGAATTCAAGGCCAGCAGAAGTTGGTGCGTGAGAATGATACGACGAAATAATTTTTCTTTACGGCGACGAACTTCGCTGTGTCAGAAATTGTCAGACGACTCGCTTACCAGAAATACGTAATTGGACTTAGAAAAACCAATAATTACCTTTTGAGCCAAATAGGAAATGCCGATGAAACTCCGGTTTTCTTCTACATGCCATCTAATTATACTGTGAACGAAAAAGGTGCGAAGTCCATCCTAATTAAAACTACAGGCAACGAAAAAATGCGAGTAACGGTAATGTTGGCGGTTTTAGCAGATGGGACTAAATTACCACCATATGTGATTCTAAAGCGGAAAACAATGCCTAAGAAACATTTGCCAAGTGGAATAATAGGTGTCAAGAAAAGGGGTGGATGACTAAAGAATGAGAGATTGGTTACATGTGGTGTGGAATAGACGGCTGGATGCATTCAAGGACACATCTCCTGAAATTACAAACATAATGAGTGCGATGAATATTGATCTTATTGTAATACCTGGAGGAATGACATCGCAACTTCAAGTTTTAGATGTTGTTGTCAATAAGTGTTTTAAAAATAATTTAAAGGTTTTGTATTCTGAGTGGTTACAGAGTGGAACTCACACTTTAACACCAAAAGGAAATCTTAAGAAACCTGAAGTTGCAATGCTCTGCCAATGGATCAAGGCATCGTGGCAACAAATAAATGCAAAAGTAATAGTGAAAGGATTTAAGAAATGCTGCTTATCTAATGCCATGGATGGGAGTGAGGATGATATTTTGTGGGAGACTGATGATGAAGTTGAGAGTGATAAAGATAGTGAGCATGAGGAAAATAGTGAAGGTTGCAGAGACAGTGATGATGACTAACACAATAAAATGATTTTATGCAGCACTTGGATTGAAATGTTTTTTGTTGTCTTGAAATGAGTATATTCTTTCAATGTATTTACTTCATTTTTAATGTTATCTTAAAATGAATGCTACCATTTAATTTATTTGAAAACCTGAATGGTTCTATTTGTGATGTGATCTTATGACTTTAAAATGTTAAAAGACAATGACATTCAAGAAAAGTATAAGAGAAAATAAATATTTCACAAGATTTATAATTTTTGTAGTCATGAAGGTCAATTTGAGCTTTTTTCTGTTTTGGAATCATCAAAATGGGGGGTCGTCTTAGATTCAGGGTCGTCTTGGATTCGGGTGAATACGGTAATTTCATGATACAGAAATATCAATACATTGCCATTCATCAAACATCTTTAATTAAGATTCAATCAATGCATATAATTCAGTATACTTGCCTGCACAGTACAAAATATAGTGAATATCTTAGCTTGTCTTTGGTATGTTTATATATACTGTCAGAGAAGCTGATTGTCACAAACTGAGTCGTAGCATCTGCTGTGTCAACCAGTAGAATGTTACTAGTTTCAGGTGCACTTCTGTCATTAGCTGTTGACATTATTTTGCATCAGGGCTGTGCACAATACATTGCTTCAAAGAAGAAGTTTGATATACAGAAAGTAATACTCGTCAATTTGGCTAAATGCTATCTTGGAAATGGTGACAGCCACTAAAAAATCATGTAGAAAACTTCCATTTTGCTGCAGAAATGTATTATTTTCAATTTTAGAAAGTAATAAGTTCATGATTTATTGAAGACTACTCTGTAAAACATTCGAAAGCACATGATTTAGACAATGGCTCTTGTATCCTTAGGGCATGCTTTGGAGACAGCCAGCCATTTTTTAAATTAAAAATTCATGACAATTATTTTTCCATTTGCAAAAATGTAGGATAAAATTGTTTAGCTGGATGATTGTAAACATGAAACTTTTAAGGAACACAATAGGCTTGGCTCATTTATTTTTTTGAAATGAGACAGTAAGTACAAGGGTTAAAAGTTGGTGAATTGAAATTAATACGTTGGCTGCCACCATAATAACTCAAAAGCCTTTCCCGTGTGCCAAAAAGAAAAAAGTAATGTGATTGAGTAATATGTGTTCCTCACAGGACCTTAGCACCTTAGTAAAGTGAGGGTGAGGATCACCAGTGATCCTCATGGCAGTCAACATGTTAAGGCAAAGAAGTAAGCTTCATGTAGCTCTCTCAAAATCATGATCCATTTAGATAAAAAAATTGGTTGTTCATATATGTTATCACAATGGCTTCAGAAGAAAGTACATTTAGAAGTTATTTTGATTCCCTAATGCTTTATGGATTTACTGAATAGTACCATGACTGTTTCTGGACAACTTTATAATCAAAATCATTAGTGAGGTTATTACTTGTTGATAAAAGTAAGATGTGGCTGGGTAATACCTATTTCACAAATCGAGCACCCAAATTTTTCTTTCCATTGATGCAAAAATTTCTTTTATATTTGTAGCTTTATTAAAAAAACTGAAAGAATGGGTTTGGCTTTTTACAGAAATGGTATTTTTTTGTAGGCTCCTTAAAAGTGCATCTGAATAAAATGCATAAAATCATCAGTGGATTTACTTTGATAGTGATCAGTTTAATTGTAGTTGCAAATCCATTATAGGCAGTCCTCGATTTTCATACAATTTGCTCTTTCGTACATTGTAAATTCTCGCCCCTAAACCGCCTTTTGTACACCGAACAACGCCAAATTCGGACTTTCGTTCATCAGCTGACGATCAAACATTTCAAGCTATCGCATAATGGCACTGTCTGTCAGGCAAGCCAACACTTTTAATAAATTAAAGTATGCTATATAATAATATACGTATTATTGTATGTAATGTAAGATTTGTGTGTAATGTTTTTTAATATTGTACTGAAATTTGACAAGATTAATACCACTGTAAAGTCGGTTAATAATCAATATATTATTATTATTATTATTCAGTCTCGGCAACGTTACCGTCTTTGTTTGTACGTACAGCAGTGTTTCTTTCTTTGTGTATTTTACACATATTATTTTATAAACATGAGTGATAAACGGAAAACTGAAAGTGCTAATACAAGTGGAAAGAAACATAGGGCTCATAAAGTGAACACGATTGGGACAAAGATGAAAATAATTAGGCGGTGAATCTTTAGCTTCAATCGGATGCTCATTGGACTTAAACTGGTCGAGTGTGTGTTCAATTGTGAAGGAGAAGAACAAATATAATAATACAATACGTACTGTGGCATTCTGAATAAATGCCACATTTTATTAAAGAGCAAGGAACCGATCTACACACGCTTCAATGACGTTGGCGATATCCCGTTAGCAGACCGCGAGACATAATGATTGTGCAGTAACTTGGGTTTCTCATGAATGACAGTTGAACTCAGCGGGACTTTCTTGATCACTCCTTCACTTTTCTTAATCGATCTTATTGTGGACTCGTTCATACCAAGTAATTTACCAACTGATGAAGCAAATTCATTATGTGCAAGCCTTTCTAAAACTTCAATTTTCTTATCCAAACTTATCACTTTCATTGCCCTTTTTACCGACTTTTCTTTCATTTCAATCATCACTCTCTTTGGGGCCAAGTTTAGGCAATATTACAAAAAAATTATGAAAATAGCAAATGATTTAATGAAAAAGAGGGATTTTGTATGTGCACTTCAGACGGTCCTCGACTTTCTTACGTTTGATATTCGTACAACTCGCACATTAATAATAATAATATTTATTTACAGCCGGTAATCACATTGTAGTCATAAACCACAGAATAATTTTCATTAATCACAGTAATTTCTTATCCAACTCATAGCCTGTAAAATGGTATTGGGGTTCAGCAACAGCTGGTCTTCCACCTCTTCCAGAAAAGGCACTGCCATAAACAAAGATAATTTCACCAAAAATACAAAAAAATAAATAGACATAAACAAGAAAAAGGGAACTTAATACCATGATATAATAACTATAGTCAACAACTAGATTATGGTAAGGATGGAAGCACTGTGTTACAAACAGTGCGAATAAATGTAACTCTTACAGTAATAAAAATTTCTTGAGAAAAAGAATGAAAAACAAATAACGATAAATTATAAAAAGATAATAATCAATTACACTATGTGTGTGATAACCTTCGGATAATACAAGGGAACAAGAACCCAAGATAGCATAGATTTACACCTCTCAACCGCCTTTTGTGCACCGATCAGACTTTCGCACGTCAGCTAAATGATGAACGAATATTTCGAGTGGTGCTGGTTGCCAGCCACCAGACCACCAGATTCCACCGCGTCGCCATCTTTGTCCGTACAGCAGTGTTTATTTGTGCAATTATTTAAATATTTTATTGCATTTTGCCCTATCTCTCTATATTATAAAATTGACGATTGTGTCTAAAGGGCCCCTGCGCAAAAAAACTAAACATTTATACCATAATTAGAGATTTTATAATATTTTTTGGCTCTCTGGGAATGGAACCCCCCTATAACATGTAACTCTATGTTCGAATTTCGTACATTCGACTTTCAGACACATTTTCAAGAACTCTTTATGTACGAAAGTCAAGGACTGCCTGTATATCCATGGACCATGTGAATGTGAATTAACTGAAGCTGTCTTACTTGGCTTACACAGGTTTTTCTGGCATAGTGATGCTGTTCAACATATTTTTCCTCAAATTTTATCTCAATTAAATGTTGTTGCAGGGTACCCCCAGCAAGCTGTATATCAGGAGATGCCTCATGGAGTTCTTCCACAACCCCCACCCCCTGCCGCTTTACCCACTCCTCCCCCACAAATCATGCCCCCATCCACTTATGCTCCTCCTCCCTTTCCCCCTCCAGCACCTCCTCCCCCAAGCTTTACCCATGATGCTACCGGGGGATTTCTGTCGCCCCGTCCCGGAGGTCAGCCCCCTCGAATATTTGCTGCACCTCCAGTTCCTGTTCCCCGCCCTCCGGCTGGACCAGTGGTGCCGCCGCCCGCTCCGCCACCACCACAATACATAACTCCAAATCCATCACTCATTAACTATGGACCTCCACCAGCTCAATACCCACCTGCACCTTATCCTCCCTTCCAGGGATTTGCTCAAGTGGTAAGTTAGGAAGAAGATACTGTAAATTGTTTCAGTTTTCTTTAACTCATTTAAGTAATATCTTAGATTTATTTTAAATTTCATCAGATTATGGTTGTCCCAAAAGGTTTTGAGCAATTGATTTTCCCCTTGGATGTGCACTCAAACCCATTCTGTAAAAATCCTTTAATGGCGCACTAGTTCATGTGCTAAGGACAATGGCAAGAAAGAGCTGTAAGCTTAGAGTGTTCAAGCATGGGTCATAGATCAACACAGTTCAGGCTCCTATTCTTACAGATTGAACAATGAGCCACAAATGGAGGTGCCTCCAGGGAAATTAGCCCAGGGCCTCATAAATTTTATGCTTTTACCATAGGACAAAAGTGAGATTTGACATTGGGTAGTGCAGCAAAGATGCCTGACACAATGTGTTATGGAGTTCAGCAATGCTAATGAGATTTACCATACATAGTCTTTGGGCCAGGTCAAAGTTTTTTAGTTTGTGTAATCAAGAGGTAATCCTAGTGTTTATTTTCTCCTGCTTCAAAATAATAATGAGGGATAGATAGCTGTTTTAAATTGAGGTTGTTGTTACAAATCAAATATTATGTATGAATGCTATAAATTTCCTAGGAGAATGTTCTAAAAAAGTGAATAATCAAAATGGCAAAAAAAGAAGCTAAGAAATTCAATTAAATAGTTTTGCATGCCAAGGATATTTATGTTCAGTGTGTCTTGTTTTGTTTATTATGTGTGCTTGCATGTACGTGTTGGTGTGTACACTTATCCCTTGTGTAACGCCGTAGACGCTTTCCTGAAAAAACACTGCCCTAAATGAAAATTGATTGCACATAACAGTGCCTGTAATACTGTTGGGATGCATTCCAGGCCCAAAATTTTAACATGTAACAATTTAAAATATGTTCTGCTCTTAATTTGTAGACAAATGTTATAGATGTACTGTGGAAATTGTCTAATATTGATTTTAATAATTGAAGTTGAAGAATGGATAATGTTATTTTTTCCTAATCTCTCTTTTTAATCTCCCCAGGAATACTCCATCTGACTGCATAACTTGCGCATTTTATAGAGCAAGGATGGCAAATATGTGGCACACGTGCTCGAAGTGGCATACGTGAGCTTGTATTTTCTATATAAAATACGAAGTTTCTTAGAGGAGTAAATTAGTGACAAATGAAAAAATTCTGATGATTCACATTACTTTCTTGGCATGCACACTGAAAAATCCTTTGCATATGGATGTTCATTTGAGTTCATTTTCATGAGGGAATTTTTCAACATTTTTATTTTGAACTTATTTATGACTTCATGACCTTAAACTTTCTGGGAACTAATGCCCCTTTCAGTTAGATCACTGAAAACACTATATGTATCACAACTCCACTACATATAAAGCATTAAATAAACCCAAAAATACAAGAATATACATATTAATCGTGAAAAAGAATTAAAAATTTTATTTAACGGTCACCAGTGAAATGAGAGAATCTTGCATAGCAAAACTGACATTTATGTTGGATTTGTTAGGAAACTATTTGATAGAGGGAACATAGTAAGAGTCTTTCTACCTAGTGCTTGGCATTGACAATTGAGTTTTTCTTAAAAGTTTCTTTGATGTCCACTGCATAGTAGACAACTGCCTTTCCCTGCAAATTTCCCTGGAGCACTCAAACAAATAGCCAAGTCTCTGCAAACACCAGAGCTCTGGTTTACTATGGGATTGATCTTTTGAGTAATTGACTGCATCTCATCATTTAAAGTGAGCACCTATTCTAGTTTCTTTGTTGTTATTTTACAAGTGATTCTGCCTTTTTCCTCATTCCCAAAAGCTTCTTTCATTCAACTCAACTCAATTAGGTCTCCACCGAGAGAATTAAACAATGTCATCACATCACCTGCCACAACACCATTGAAACCCACACCTTCTTCAAGTTCAACATCGTTAGTTATTATGACTGTGGTCCAAATCCATGAAAATCATACACACCGTCTTGCCATATCTTCCTCCGTACTATAAATTCATTGTCAAACATTTGATTTCATTACACAAAATGAAGTTTTCAAAAATATATATACAAGTGACTCCCGAGATTCGACCGGGATGCGTTCCTGAAAATGTGGTCGAATCTCGAACAGTCGAATCAGCACAAATTCAAGCAATTAGAGCAGAAATAATGATGTCTAGACTAAAACTAAACCTCTCGTGGTTGGGCAGGCTGAAAATTACTTCTTGTAAACTAATTCCTAATTCGATCGGCTGGGTCGAATAAGCGGGTTTCGACCAGTCGAATTCTCGAGTTGGTCGAATCTCGGGAGTCGCCTGTACTGCTAAAAAATTGCTGTCATGCAAAATGAAAATTCCTTGATCTGAAAGCTGTTTAAATGAAAGTGAGCTAAACAAGGAATAGATCATTTCACCTGCTTATGCCTAGTATTAATTAAAAAATAAATCATTGCATTAATCAATGTTTCACTTGGCATGCTGAGTGATTTCATCATAGCTGCCAGGGACTTACTATCACAAGTCTAAAACTTGAGAATGACTGAAATGGAATGAAAATTTACTAGGTTGTGAAATTGTCCTGTTAATAATTTATCTCTCAAAACATAAGTAGCTAATAACATTCAATCTGGTTGGCCAAAATGAAATATAATAAGACTATAAAAATCAGGTTACAGTATATTGTAATTGAGTTGAAAAATTCAAGGTGAATTTATTAGTCAGAGAACTATTTTTTATTTAAAATTAAAAAAATTTGGTTGATATGTGGGATCAGAGCAGTGGCATAGCCAGGATTTTGTGACTGGGGCAGTTTTGCCTCAGCTGGACAGGTACCTCACAGGAGTTGAAGTTGTTTTTTTGATACACGCAAATAATTACGAACTTTTAAAATTTATAAACCTAAAGTTGATTTTGATTCTTACATATATCAAAATTGGGTCTATAATATTATGTAGTTTTGAAGGTCTTGTGATTTCTGAAAGGGGCAGTTTGAACTCCCAATGACGCCACTGAATTTGAGTGTAATAAGGTGTTATATGTTTGAATATATTGCTATTTGCAAATCATAACAATCAGTTAAGGAATCCCTTGTTAATTGCTCCTTGCAAAAGCTTCCTGGACAGAATTGGATGAATCCAGGTGCATACCCAGGATTTTCTCTTGAGGGGGGGGGCTCAATTCTAACAAAAAATATCCCACCAAATATTTGGACAATTTGGGGTCCCCTCAACCAGGCAGGAGCAAAGGCTACCTACATATCTGGTCAATACAAAGTTTAAGGTTCTTAAGTCAGAAAATTTAGCATTTTGGAGGGGACTGAGTCTGCCAGCGCCTGGCTGTATCATCTGTTGTAATTATGGACAATTTCTTTGTGTTGTAAGTGCTGCTGCAAACATAACTCCACCTGTGAATTATTTTGCTGCTAAAACATATAATGTGCCAGGTTTTGAGGGAGAAGGAAAGAAAATTGAAAAGTTTTTATGATTTTGAAAATTTTCTTTGAGGGATATACCATATTCACCTGAATCTAAGACGACCTTTTTTTCCAAATTTTCAGCTGTAAATATCAAGAGTCGTCTTACATTCGAATACGAAGTATATTTAAGCATTTAATCAATGGTTTTTACAACAAATGGTATATTAGAGTAAACAATTCACAACAGCAAATTCAAGTACGTACATAAAGAAGTGAAATAAACAAATAGTAATAACAATAAGAAAAACATGACGGGAATAATAATTATTTAGACTAATAATCATCGTCAACGATCATAACACAGACGACGTACTTTCATCTTGCACGTAATGGCAACCGCAATGTCAAAACAAATGAGAGCGGAAATCATTGGGATTACCCTTTCAAATGACGCACCGCGATGTGTAACAGTAATTTGAGTTGTGCATTCTTGATTTAAATGCACAACCCTTAAGTTAAAATGACAGATCATGTTGAAGTACGTGGCACGAGTGCAAAGGGAAAGTTAACAAAGGAATTAGACGGAGCTAAGATACAAATTTTAAGCTGATCGTGATAAATTACGCCGAAAAAACTAATAACTGTGATGCGAGTAGAAAGTTCGGTGTATCTGAGGCAAATGTGCGTCGATGGAAACTCTCAAAACAGGAACTAGAAAAAGCCAAAGCCACAAGGAAGTCGCTCAGTGGTCCAAAATTAGGGGGTTTTCATGGCATTGAAGAAGAAGTAGTCAAGTTTGTGCGCACCATGAGGAAGAACGGTATGCCTGTTTCGACTGAAAGTATTATACTTAAAGCTAATGAAATTACTAGAGGACTTAATATATCATTGCAAGAATTCAAGGCCAGCAGAAGTTGGTGCGTGAGAATGATGCGACGAAATAATTTTTCTTTACGGCGACGAACTTCGCTGTGTCAGAAATTGTCAGACGACTCGCTTACCAGAAATACGTAATTGGACTTAGAAAAACCAATAATTACCTTTTGAGTCAAATAGGAAATGCCGATGAAACTCCGGTTTTCTTCTACATGCCATCTAATTATACTGTGAACGAAAAAGGTGCGAAGTCCGTCCTAATTAAAACTACAGGCAACGAAAAAATGCGAGTCACGGTAATGTTGGCGGTTTTAGCAGATGGGACTAAATTACCACCATATGTGATTCTAAAGCGGAAAACAATGCCTAAGAAACATTTGCCAAGTGGAATAATAGGTGTCAAGAAAAGGGGTGGATGACTAAAGAACTAATGAGAGATTGGTTACATGTGGTGTGGAATAGACGGCCAGGAGCTTTACTGAAACAAAGAGCAATGCTTTCACTGGATGCATTCAAGGACACTTATCTCCTGAAATTAAAAACATAATGAGTGCGATGAATATTGATCTTATTGTAATACCTGGAGGAATGACATCTCAACTTCAAGTTTTAGATGTTGCTGTCAATAAGTGTTTTAAAAATAATTTAAAGGTTTTGTATTCTGAGTGGTTACAGAGTGGAACTCACACTTTAACACCAAAAGGAAATCTTAAGAAACCTGAAGTTGCAATGCTCTGCCAATGGATCAAGGCATCGTGGCAACAAATAAATGCAAAAGTAATAGTGAAAGGATTTAAGAAATGCTGCTTATCTAATGCCATGGATGGGAGTGAGGATGATGTTTTGTGGGAGACTGATGATGAAGTTGAGAGTGATAAAGATAGTGAGCATGAGGAAAATAGTGAAGGTTGCATAGACAGTGATGATGACTAACACAATAAAATGATTTTATGCAGCACTTGGATTGAAATGTTTTTTTGTTGTCCTGAAATGAGTATATTCTTTCAATGTATTTACTTCATTTTTAATGTTATCTTAAAATGAATGCTACCATTTAATTTGTTTGAAAACCTGAATGGTTCTATTTGTGATGTAATCTTATGATTTTAAAATGTTAAAAGACAATGACATTCAAGAAAAGTATAAGAGAAAATAAATATTTCACAAGATTTATAATTTTTGTAGTCATGAAGGTCAATTTGAGCTTTTTTCTGTTTTGGAATCATCAAAATGGGGGGTCGTCTTGGATTCGGGAGAATACGGTATATTTTAATATCAACAGTGGTGAATTACATGAAAAAAAGAAGGGATGTAAGTTTTATTTTAGAGCAAGTATACAACCTCAAATAAAATTTTTATTATGTAGGAAGATATTAGGCATTATGCCGCTAGTGCTGATTTTGCAAGATCTATTGGATCCTCTCATTACATACCAATAATTAAAAATCTGAGAGAAAAATTCCAATTTTTTTTTGCTGGTATACCTCAACTTCTGTTAAATATTGGGCTAAAATATAGGAATACTGGGTGTCTCAATTCTGCTGGGATAGATTTCCCCGTGTTTATTAGTAGAGAGGATTTGAATTTTTAAAAACTGAATTCCTTGAAGTGGGGATTTATAATTAATCCCTTCTGTTCCTTTCAGGCACAGCCTCAGCCTCCTCCAGAGATGTACCAAGGCGGAATCACTTACTACAGCACTCATAGCCAGGTAGCTGCTCCAAGAGCCACACCTCAGAAGCGACCACGTGCCGCTATCCCTATACTTCCTCCTCCTGATTTGGAGCCTCGAGGACGAGGAAGGGGTCGCAGAGAATTAGGAGAGGGTTCGAGGCCGCCTCCGGGAATAAACAGGGAAGTAGAGGAGCGATCCTCCATGAGTCCTCCATCAGAAGAGCATATGGAAGCTAAGGACAACACACCACAACCTGCGCAGGTGGCCGCTTAGGGATCTCAGAGGATTGAACTTTCAAGAACCAATCATCTCTGTGTCTGTAGTCCACCTGTGCCTGCCTTAAGTTCCCTTTAAAGAGCGATTCTAATGCGAATGGTGTCTTTCAAAGGTGGTGCTGCTCTGGGACAGTGGTATGGCCACTTCTTGATTCCTTCCGGTTTTGACTAATAAACTAAGACATACCAAGGCATCTGAATTGAAGACATTTTAAAGTCATATCAAAGTTTCAAAGAAAAGTTAGGCATTATAACAATTTTTTGTTGATTAGGATGTTAATAAACGAAGAATAATATTTTATTCTTATATGTAAAGCTTAATTGAGAGTATGTAAATAGTTGCCTTTACTTTGACTTGCTTTTCATAAATGTGTGGTGTTTAGGGTAAATCTACATTGGTATGAAGTTAATATTCATTGTTGTTTTGCTTTTAAGTTTTGGAGTATCTGGTTAATGCTTTGAGGACTTTTCCAAAACATCATATACCATGTTATTACTATGAGCATTTAAGAATAATTTCATGCTTCTAGCTTGTTTGTTAGGCTGGTGGTGTTTAATCTATTGCTCTTCTATCTATGAAGTTGAAAATCAATTTTTATATAAAAATGTGATAAAACTCATGACAATGTTTTTTAAAGCTTCAATATTTCAATTAGATAATTATATATTTTAGTGGTGGTTCAACCTTTAAAAAATTAATGCTTCATTCCAAAACATGGTATCTGTTTTCAAATTAATGCATTTGAGGTGGCATGTGCCTTCTTTAGAATGGCAATTTATTTATTAAAAACCATAATAAAAATAGTGCCATTTTAGAAAAAATTTCCAAAACTTGTAAATACTAAAAATCTATAATTTCAAGATGAACGAAATGGGAAGAAAGAGTACATTTATCAAGGTAATTGTACACATGTTAAAAAGCCTGATGACAGCAGAACACACTGCCTACTTTTTGATACTGGTTCAAGGACATGCAGTTTTGTTAAATTTTAAAGATTGTTTATTATTTAAAGGATGACATTTATTTTAATGCAATAAGGTATGAAGGACATATGTTATATCATGTAATCTTTTTTTCTGTATGTTATTGAAAAAAGTTGGCAGATTTGCAAATGTTGAATTGTATTACAATAACAGTCTCCCTTGTATTTAAAATATGGGCATTAAGCCCTGTTTCAAACAGATGTTCCATTAAAATGACATCTTTTGGGTAATTGTGAGAACCTACCCATTACACCAGTGGTGCCCAATCTTTTTTACATGGCCCACGGGCTGTATGTTGGGCACCACTGCATTACGCTGTTTGTTCATGTCCTCTTTCCTCAAATGTTCTTATGGTGTTGATTAACACTGGCAAACAACCCCAATTGATAACTTTTTAGTGAATATTAATTTGAAGTTTAATAAGGTATGTTCCAATTACCATAGGTAAACTAATACAATTAAAGATAAAACTATTTTAAATATACAACTTGTTATTTTAAATAGTCAGGCAAAGGTTAGTAACTTGCATAAGGTGTTGATTTTGACCTTCCAGATGTAATGATCAAGGCTCAAATATTGAACTGACATAATAAACCCTTCTCAAAGGTGAAATGTCCTTGTCTATAAATTGTAACATTCATCTTTGATTGGATTTGTCTTAAGTAGACTAGTCTGCCAATTGTATAATGTATAATGATGATCATCTTTTGTAATTACATCTTTATGTTTTTAATTTTTTGTTGAATCTTTTGTTTTATTTATTGATTTAAATATTTTTAATGTCTAGTGGCATTACATCAGAGGTGTATGCTATAAGGCTACTTTTGTCCTTCCTAGAAATTGCATTGCACAGCATTAAAGCTATATTATCAAACTATTGTTTAAGTATTGCTAAAAACTGTAAAGGAATTTCTATTATGGCTTACCTAGTGGATTATGAATTTCAATTTGTGATTCTTTAATTACTAGTTTTCTTTGCTGCAAGAGTTTTTATAACTAGTTTTTCAATGTCTCTTAATTAATTACAAGATATATCTGGCAACTTTATGTAATAAATTTCAATTCTTTCTAAAACTGTATTTCGTCATTTAACTTGTTATGACTCCTAAATAACACGAATGTAATAGATAGGTTGTGATATTTTGAAATAAATCTATAATGAAAATGACTTAGCAAAACTTCTTGTTGGCCAGATGTGTTGATACTTTCTATTTATCACCCCATGTTTTATTTTGTCCATTTATAATAATTGCATTGGGTTGAGATGGGATGTTACTAAAGTCAGGATAAAGAGATGAGTTATCAATGAGTTGAACATTTGCCAACATTTTGCTGAATAAGTGCGAGTATGACAAATATAAATCAAGCTCTCTGGGAAAACTTAAATCATTTAAAAGTAAATTAATAGTACAGGTTCGGTATCCCTTATCCAAAATGCTTGGGTCTGAAAGGGTTTCGGATTTTGGAATATAGGGGGTTCCCATTGTATGTTGCCCCGATATATGTTTCCCCACATTTTGGGGGGAAAAACATAAAAAATCCCTGCAATTACGTTGCTTACGTGGCACCCTTTCTTTTGAGGCAGCTCACAAACGCCATTGTTGCCATGGAATCGAAACGAAAGACAGACACTCATGCTACTCTTATCAACTTCCTATGAGAGCCTTGCACATGGGCGGCTGTGAGGCACAGCACCCCGCTGGTTCCGTAGTAGAATTGAGAAGAATGACCGGAGGTTGTCTAACTTGCAGGAGATAATTTCCAAATAAGGCAGACCCAGTGCTCGAAATGGAAAATGTTACAAACGGAACACTTGTCTTGGTAGTGGAATTGAAATTTTTACGAAACGGAATGCTTGTTTAAGGGACGGTATTTATAAATGTGTGACGAAATGGAATGGTATCTTCGGTGTGTGTGACGAGCCGGAGCGGCATACCGGTGCGTTCCACCTCATTCCGAGCACTGGGCAGACCTCATCTTTCTCCTGAAAAACTCCGCGAAACTCCACCAATAATAAATGATATGTAAAACGCAAGGCTTGAGCATTTGAACTACGTCAAACCTGAGCAAATACCCCAATGATCCTGAATTGGAAGATCAAGAGTTGAGGGTTGAATTTTTCCCCTCTGGACTTCCCTGTTGTGAAAAAGAAAGAAAACTCCTGAACGGTGATAACAGCTTATACTTCTCAACTTTTCACATGTGAACGGGCACAGAAGTTTGGGAGGATTGCATCCTAAAAATATTTAAAAGTATATACCTATTAGACATGTGTATCTAATTTTTTTAATTAAGCATATATATTACATTAATGCACTTACGTAAATATTTTTACATATCACGCAAGTGGGGGCTCGATTGTAAGCGTTTGCTGCACAGTGGGACCTGTGCATCATCGAGGAACCTTCTCAGAGCCTTCCACTCATGACTTCTTGGCGCTCAAAAAAACTTTCGGATTTCAGAGCATTTCGGATAAGGGATACCAAACCTGTATTCAAAATACCTAGGAGATTTTTATATTTGCTCTAAATTATTTAGTTCATAAGAGAAGAATTAAAAGGATGTAAATGTCAAAATACTATTTGGAATTATAACGAGGCTTTGACTCTTAAAAATGTAAGAATCTGTAATTATTTTCTAAAAAACTGAAGACGTTTAGCTAGCATGTGTATTTCAGGTTGAATAAGTGTTTCTTAGGTTAAAAATACAAACAATGCTTGAATCATTTTTATCTGTTGCTGTTAACTTGAAGATAGAACTGATATATGATACAACATTTGAGTACATAATATAATTTCTTCAAATATATATTTGCATTTTCAAAAGATAATAAAAATGATCTCTCTCTTGTGAAATTATAATATTAAGATGCATTCAAATATATGTTAGTTAATGCTTTTCATGCATGAATTTAACCATAGCAACTTCTTATCTGGTGACAACTAGACACAGCCACATGGGATACCATAGATGATCAAGATGGTACTGCAGTAGGAAAAAGTAGGTACAATTTTTCAACTGCAGCTGTAAACATTTTTAGGTTAGTTTGGGGACCCATAGAGTGCATCTTTTGCTCCTAGTGATAAGTCTGTTACTGTCTTCACAGTAAAATTCATTATTTTAGAGAATTAAAATAAAACATGAGTATAATGGTAAAGTGACTGTTCTCTGCTACATAGTATTTATTAAATTGCTAAATTTTCCTTGACTGCTAAGATAAGTGTAAGTTTATAGGCTCTAATGATTACCTTATGCTATAGTGATGAGATTTCGAATGTGCAAATGCAGACAAAATTGTGATTTCAGGTTAGTCATTGCGGGTTAATAAAAAAGCTTTTTAAAGAAAAATTTATTTTTCCGTTTATGAGTACAAAAGAATATTATTATTAGAATCAATATTTATTTCAAATTAGCCAACACGTGCATGTAAAACATTAAAATTATGAAAATGCAACGAACAAAAATTGAAACACATAATTGTAGATCTACACAAATCAGGTAGTATATTTCTCAACTGAGTAAATCTTTTCCAGCAGGTCCTCATTATCGGCTATTTCACTAAAATTCATCACAAGAGTTTCTGACATTGCACTTTACCATTAGGATCACCATTATTGTTTCCACCATCATTTGAGTTTTTTCATAAGTCCACAGTTTGTTTACCATAGAAAAATTCTTTCTGTGTCTGCATGCATCCCTGGCAAACATAATACATATTCAGT
Organism: Uropetala carovei; assembly: GCA_036926305.1. Classification (NCBI taxonomy): domain Eukaryota; kingdom Metazoa; phylum Arthropoda; class Insecta; order Odonata; family Petaluridae; genus Uropetala; species Uropetala carovei. The sequence continues at coordinate 4,803,677 of JAXCHB010000181.1, read as the reverse complement.
AATATTCTTTAAGTTATTACAAGGAACGTCTGCCTTATCAAAATGCTGAAATGTTTCCACCCACCTCAAATCCATTGCAGCTTTTTTATCATTCTATTCTTTTATTTTTACTTCAGTAGCATACCTTTTCACAACGATAGTTCATCAAATAGGTTTTTTTCAATGATGTTGTTATTTGGGTAATGGTCTGAGACCTGTTGAAAGCTCTTTTCAACGTCTTGCCACATAATACAATTTTTAAGACTTACCACTTGCAAGTCTCAACATCTAAAAATTGTGATGACCACAGCTCCAAATATTAAGCACAATTGCTATAAAAATTTTTAATGTGCAACATAAACTAAGACTTGTTTATTTTCCGTTTTCATACAGTTTTTCAAGGTCATTTTTTATAGTAGTAGGTAAATATTCTGAGTCCATTCTGTCTTTGCATTTCAGTTTTAAGCCTGCAATTTGTTCCAAAACTTCCATTATTGTATTATTATCTCCTTCAATATTTTTTACTGTACTATGAAATGCTGATGCCTGGTTGTGGACGAATTTTCACCATAACTTGGAGCTTACATCTTTTAAAAAAATTTCGGACATTTTTCACTAGATAAAAAATAGGATTTTAAAGGAATGTAAAACTTTAAAATCCTTTCAGTTGTAAGCAACAACGATAGCCACCTTGTTTTACTATAGCCCAGAAGACTGACATTCCAATTCTGCATCCTCACAAAATTCTTTTAATGATGTTCCTCTCACTGTATAAATGTGTAAATGTGCATATATCTTTATTAATATGCACTCAATATCTATGGAAAGTAGATCTGCTGCTGTATGTATGGAGTTATGAACAATATGAGCAGCACAACCAACTCCAATAATTTTCTGCTTAAGATTACTTTTTAATTTGCTGAAAACGTTATTCACCCCTCTCCTCGCTGCCTCCAAAATTTGTATTTGCATTATCTGCGCAAAATCCAACTGCTTTCTTGCTCAAATTGTTTTTTTTATATAGGTTTTCCATTACAGCATTATTTATTATTTCTGATGTTTCTCCTGGTAAAGATACAAAATCAAGAATTTTTATTTTCACACCGGCTTTGATGTCAAAATAACGGATTACAGTAGGCAAAAGTTTAATATCCTTGTAGTTTGCGGCATCTGTAAACATGAATATATAGCTAACAGCCTCTAATTCTTTTATAAGTTTGGAAAATGCATATGGATAAAGTACATTTTTGAGTATGTCTTCAGTCTTCGCTCCGCATGTGAATTTTTTTTCAAGTATCATTTGAATAATTTTCAATGTACAATCCATGGACAGAAAACTCTGATTATGACATATAGTATGAAATGAAAGTACTGCTTCTGCAGCGACCAATACCTTTTCTTTAATATCAAATTCCTTTTTACTTTCTCAGACGAAGTATCGAATGAAATCTCATACCTAGGCATTTTATCATACTGATAATAATACTACATATTTTATTTTTCTCAATGAATGAATATAAGGCTAGTTTATTTCTTGGGCAACTTGGACAAAAATTGGATTTTCTAAAAACAGGCTCATACGATTTTCATTTTCTAAAGATAACTAAATGATGCATTAGTATATGAGAAAGTTTGTACAATGTATGTTGTACTGATTTTTTCTAAAATAATCACGTAATTTGCTAGATGAAGCTGCACATTGTAAGGCTTTTCTGTGTTTGTCAGAGAATATCATTTTTACCTCCATGTGAAACAGGAAATTCACCTTTACATGTTAGGCAAAGAATGCTAGAATCTACTTTAGATTTTTTAATAAATGGGGATCAACTTTATTACCAGTATGACAGCAAAATTTTATTTATGTTTGTTGTCATGGGATCCTATGCAAATATTACAAGTTAAATATTACAAGTAACTGAGGATATTGGTGAGCTTTCGGCTCACTTTCTTTTTAGATTATAATGCCTTTAATATCGGGTGTTGCTGTCTCCAGGCACTATCGCGCCCTTCGCTTCTCTGGAACGAAACTATCCCTCCCCATTGGCCGGTGATTGGGTGGGTAAATGTCGCCACAGGCAGATCAGTCATGGGTTTGCAAGCTTTCATTTTGCATAAAAGGCTTATCTCAAAATATTATTTTTCGAAAGGGGTCCAGGATAACATAGACCGCATTCAAAATTAAGATGTCATACATGCTCTATCATTATAACTAATATTATTTTGTATTTTTTGTTGTTTTAAAAAATAAAATTCCAATCGATTCTTTAATACAACATTAAGAAATGTTTATTATAAATAATGACCGTTTGCATAACAACAAATTACTATTTATATCTTAAATATATACTGTTGGTAGTAAAGTTCTTGTGTTGGTAGTATAGTAAAGTAGAACCATAAATGGGAACTCCTTTGCTAATTTATCCGTAAGTTTGCAAATCCATTTTCTTGATGCCATTCAATATTTAAAAAAGGAAAACAGAATGTACATTATTTATTAAAATGTTGAAGATGTCAATTATTTTTCAGATTTACTGGTATTAAAATACAGGCATTCCTCGCAAATAGTTGGTAGTTGGTTCCAGAAAAATCCGGGTAGAAAGTCTTGGAACTGAAAATTCCAATAGGATTGAAATACGTTATATGGAGAACCTAATGCGGGAACCTAAAGTACAATGCGGGACATTACCAGTGACACTTTATCATGCGGAACATGAAGTAGAAATCCGGGATATCTTATGCCCATATTATATAGAATTTTTGGACTATGAGCTGTAAAGATTATAGATAGAATGGTTTGGTTATTTATTCATAAAGAGGCAATAATTGGATGAAGATGGATAACAAAACTAAAATTTGTATGTAGTTACAATAAGATAGGTAACAAAGTATTTATTACTACGTGAACAGTTAAAAGTATACAGGATGCATGAAATAAGCACTTTATTTACAAAACGCCTTATCCTTATGAACATTATTAAATTTAATTAAATATCTATGCTTGAACAATTTCGACCATTTCAATGGAAAATTACCCAGAACTTGATGATTCTTGCATATCTGTGAAACTAAAATGGCTATCGTCTAGATTCTTTCTTATTTTATCTCCTTATCTTTAAGTTGAGTAAAGTTAGAAGTGTCTGGATGACTCAATTTTAACTTTGTGAAATTAATTTATTGTTTAAAATTAGCGCTTCAATTGGGCCATCATGGCGTTCATGCGCTTCTTCCAGTAATGTATTTTTTCTTGACAAATGAAGTCGCGTTCCCGGTTTGATGTGTTTAGAACAATTTCTGTTGACTAATAATATGCCTATACGGATGTAACTTTTAAGTATTAGCTTACGAAATGGCGGTTTGTGTTGCAGTTATCGGAAAGGACGTTAGTATCTAAACATTAGGGCAACTATTTGTGAGAGTACTGTATAGCTACTTAATTTTAATGAAACGTTGCTTACATTTTATTTAGAACTCGCCGAAGTATATTTATTGTCTAAACCCAAATCAAGAGCTTCAATTTCATTACCGAGTACACACGTCACTTGACGTGGTGGAAGAGAAACTGAAAACAACTGGAGATAGAGATGTTCGGGAATTGTACATAGGACAATTGTATAGCACAGAAGAACATAAAATGTATCCTTGAAACTCAATGAAATGACATTCTTGATTTAGTGAGAATAAATTTTAATTACTTTAACGATTAAATTACTTAACTAAAACAGATTTGGATATGTTACCAATACAAGAATAAAATTTATTGTAGTGGTTGAGTCTTCTAACACTTCTCTGAGAGACAACGAAGTGAGAATGGTAATTGGTTGTAACCCAGAATTATAACACTTAGTTTTATCCAGTACTCAAATTATTTATATTATTATTACAGATGTTTCGCAATTTGCACGCTGCATACACCGATGTTGTATGCAATCCCTTTTACATTCCTGGCGATCCAATAACTTCCAAGTAAGTCAAGGCAGAATTTGGTTGAATGATTAGGTATTCCATAATATGTCAAGTAATGTTTTTTTTGTTTGCAGGAATTTTGATAATACGGTACGAAGAATAATGTCGGGTAATTAAATCTTATGTAAATGTATGACATTTTGTATAAAGGCTTGTAGAACTATGCATTTGATCAATCAGTGAATGCTTTGTGAAGATACTTATAAGAAAACATCATTGTATACTTTAAATATATCCAATCCATATAGCCTGTGCTTTTCGAAGAATTTTTGTTATTTTATTGATATTAAATATCAATGTGAACATATTTAAAGTGATTTTTCAGTTTAATTTTTTATGTAGCAGTTTTGTTAATTTTAAGTAATTCTAAAGTCATTAACATAACGTGATGCTATTGATAGCCCTTCAGAACTCTTATAACAGAAAAGCAGTGCTTAATTTCTTGGGGAACGCAAAGGAATGGCATTCCCTCACTTATTTGGAAGGAAGTTTCTAAAATGTTATGAATGAAAAATGTTTAAGTTACAAGAATTTAAAGACTGATGAATGTCTGTACATTTCAACCTCCCTCTTGTACAATATCTTTTTTTTTTAATTTTACACTTTCCAAGTTACTTTATATTTATTAAAGAGCATAGATCTCATTATATATTCAGTTTTGTTCTGAGTGGTAAGGTTAGGTGTTCCCTTTCTTATTTGGCTACAAATTAAGCACTACGGAAAAGGGTAATTGTAGTATCTGATACAACTTACACTTTTGATTGTTGACAGATTCATTAACAATAAGCAAAAGTTAGGTAATAGGGAAAAATCATAGTAGTAAAATTATTCAAAACTTAAAGTTCTCTCGTAGTAAATCAGAGCTAACATTTCATTTTTTCTCATTGACATACAGTCCTTATTGATGATCCAAGTGTATTTTCCTCTGCCCCATTTTTTAAAATTTAAGTTAAAATAGTGAGTTTTCATTGACTGATATGAGTCAGATATACTAAAATCACCATGTTTTATTAAAGTTTCAAAAATGTAAACCTTAAAATGGATACGTCCACATGAAAGAGCACTGATGGAATGAGGGTGGGGCAACCAGGGCAGCTGCTTAGGGCTGTAATGGGGGTCCCAAGCCACGGATGTGATTTTTTTGTAATAATAATGAAGGTAAAATTTTTTATACCGGGGTGGCTGCCTCATCCATCTGAAGCTGTGGTCATTTCTGAAAAAAATTTAAAGTTCCTAAAGAAAGATGGGGGGAGGTAACTATGAATACATGCCCCAGGCATGGAAATGTGTACATAGCCCCAGCACTGTGATTCGGATATTAATAATATTTATTTTTTAAAACCGCATTCTTACAAAAAGAACGAGCAGCAAAAAATTATTTTCTGCTCTCTAACTGATGAAAATGCTTTCTTGGATGAATATTTGTGGAGGTTAAGCAAAAAATTAAATGGTGTGACAACTGACAGCCCTGATTGAGTAATGTCAATTTCTCCGTCCGAGATGATGTAAATCCTAATATGTAGTAAAATTTTATCGAAATACGCCCGCTGATAAGTCGTTTTTTGGTAAGAAATTTCCAAAAACACGTCATTTTTAGGCGCGTTTCGCTTACAGTGTGAGCGCCTATTATCGTCCGTCCACATGTCCGTTCTCGGCTTCTACGGAACGGATTTTCATAAAATTTGATATTAAGGATTTACAATTAAAGATAATAAGAAAATAGCAAAAATGAATCACGTACGCCAATCAGGGGTATCACTTTACTGGTGATAAAAAATGAAATTTTCGTCATATCTCGTAAAGTATTGCTCATATCAAGATATTTTTCAAATAAAAGTTGTAGAACTGGTAAAGAAGAGTATTTCCTTTCCTATACATTTTTATCGTAGAAGTAGCCGTTATCGAGAAAATCAAACAAAAACGTATTAAATAGAGTTGAAAATTTCTTGCATGGTTACTTCTTCATTGTTGCTAACATAAACAATATCACAAACAAAAGTTTAATTTCCTTACGTGTGCATGCACTATTTTTAAGTAGGAAGAAAATCGATTATTTATGATGAAGAAAAGAACTTTAAAACGCTATTTCCCTTACGTACAGGTATATGATTTCTTTCTAACACTCCATTGCACGAAACGCGCCCATTTCTGATACGTTGTACACTTTCCTAACTTGTTACATTCTGCTATGTACCAGGCGATTTGTCCGCTATCAATGATTGAACGATGCGGAACCTTATGTGCAAAGATTTCGTCCCTGGACCGCAAAGATTTAAATTATTTTAAACTATCGGTTTTACGAAAAAGTGTTTCAAACAAAACTTGTACAAAATTACATTTTCTACAACTTTAATAATAACAAATATTGACATAAATTGAGTTTTAAAGGAGATATTTGAAAAAAAGGAAATAGGACAGGATTAAACGGTACTCTTAGATTATTCCGGACCCCTTTTGAAAAATAATTTTTTCCCGGGGAAAACATTAAAACAAACTAAGAAAATCTGATGTGGCCAACACATGACTTTCTCCATATTTGGGGTATAGATATTTAAATTATTATGAATAGCATTATGTGGCAAAATTAATATTTCGTACCGTAAAAGAATACAGTCGTCCTTATTGCCGTAAATTAGGTATATTTTGATTATGTTTACAGAATTCACCGCTACATGGTGGTGGCTCTGTATACTGAAAATTACGAAAAAGTTAAATATCTCCGAAATGGATGGTTCTACGAAAATTTGTTTCAAACAAAACTTGGAAGAAATATTATTCTCTACAACTTTGATCCTAACGAAGATTACCAATAACGACGTTTTTAAGGAGATATTTGACGGAAACCGAAAAAACCGATTATTTACAAATAATTCGTAATCAATAACTGCTATAGAAAATTGTTTCAAATGAAAGTTGTAGGGAATTACATTCTCTATAACCTTTATATAGAATTATATATACAATAATGATGTTTTAACGGAGAAATATTGCAAAAACCGAATCGGGTTTCGAATAAACCTCGACTTCCGGTTGCCCGTTATTGTCCAAAAACTAATCATTTCTTTGTGCTCATGCTCAAGTGTTGTATATGAAATTTGGCATTAATATGATAAGTACTCTTTGAGTTAGAGCGCCCACAAACACCTACATCCACACAGACATCATTCCGAAAATAGTCTAAACGTGTTCCAGGGACCTCAAAACATGTATTTCCGTTGAAATCTTGAAGTCGATTTTTTTCGTGATCACAATACTTTCGCTATACTACGTATGGAGAAAGTAAAATGAGATCTTGGCAAAAAAAACTTTTTATTTACAAGTAACCGAGGATATCGACGAGACTCCGGCTCGCATAATGCCTTTTATATCCGGTGTAGCTGTCTCCGGGCGCTATCGTGCCCTTCGCCTCTCTGGAACGAAGCTATCCCTCACCATTGGCCGGCGATCTGGTGGGTAAATGTCGCCATAGGCAGATCAGTCATGGGTTTGCAAGCTTTCGTTTTGCGTGAAATGCTTATCTCAAAAAATTATTTTTCGAAAGGGGTCCGGGATAACCGAAGAGAACCGAATAAACCTCCACTCTCGAAAAACTAATCAGCTCTTGTTCCTACGATGAAAACATGTATTTGAAATTCGGTACTGAAATGGCAAATACTTTTCGATTTAGAGCGCCCACAAAATTCATAACACACACACTAAGGTGACCAGACTTTTCAAGAGCACTGTCCCCTTTTTGGAGATTCTGTCCTCTTTGAAAATGATGATCTTAGCTTCCGAATTCTTCTCGTTGCTTCAAAATTTTACGCACGGACGACGGACAAAGTGAAACCATAAGCGATTTTTAAAAAAAGGCGCTAAAAATTGGGTTCGGTTCCCGCATCTGCGAGAATGAACAATTAGTACCATTTTTTCTCCTGGTTGACGACCGTGGGACGTATAACAAATAGAGAGTGTGAATTATAATAGAAAGGACCTCTCAGAGGGAAAACCAAGAGGACTCTTTGGCCCGGACCTCAAGCTCAAGAAGGCCCAAATTTGAGCCTGAATGGACTCGCCATGCTTAATATCAAATGTGAAATTGCACAAAAATTAGATTTTTCTCAAAAATGGATACATTTGCATGGATAAAGGCTAGAATAGTATTTTATAAATAAAAAAATATGCAAATTGCATTTACACTTTAGCTAACGATTGAGTTATTTATGTGTGTTTTTAATATGGTCAGTGGCCTCAAAATCTGGGAGTGGCCCGGGCCTCTCTTATTGTTAGCTTCTAATTGTAAGAGTATCGTACTGCCACCAAACAATGGATGGAATGATAATTAGTATGCCCAGGCATTAGTCATAAATAGCTTTATGGACTGAGCCGATTCGGGGAAAAACCTTTGGAATACAGGCTTTCCTAATAAATACGGTTGATTTGCTACCCTAATAGTAAAATTGACCCAGTGATTCGTAGTCGCACACTGGAAATATCACTTCGCGTTGCCTTCTCCTTACTTTTTAACAGCGATAGATCGAAACGCGATGTCGCGTACGGCGAAGCTTGTCACAGATGCGACATCGGGAATAAATAAAACTATGAACGACGTGGTACACCCAACACCAATCAGAGGGGGGCAGGAGAGTCATTTTCCAGGCCTCGAGCTCAGGGGAGGCCAAGTTTAGATAATTGTTGATTCTTTTGGCAGATATGACATTTCACTAAATCGAACAATGGGTGTCTGATCTGACCTTCCTTGTTCGAATCAGAATTAATGCTAATTTCGCGATAAAAATAAATTTATAAATGAGGTTTATTTCAAATTTTTATCGTGACCAGGAGCTTCAAAATCTGGAAGTGGCCCCAGTGCCGCGTTTACCAGGCAACTAGGCAAGTGCCTAGTAATTTTAAAGATTTAGTTTTTGTTTACCGTTCTTTAAAAATATTAAATAGCGAAATACCCTCTATTTACAGTGTTATATGATAAATAAATACATGATTTTCTTTCATTCTAAAATAATGTGTTTTAATTTTCGATCAAGGGCCCCAGAAATCGGATTTGCCTAGGGACCAAATTGTGCTAAACGCGGCACTGAGTGGCCCGAACCTATCTGAAACTGAGAGTGTGTTGGTACATTTTTAGGTTAGGTACAACCTTGCAAGCAGGATGAACTTGAAAACAATACCATTCCCAGCATCAAACGAGTACCTACGATATGCCAATCGAATCGACCACAGGATATAACGAGACTATGAATCGGTTATGAGTTTAGACGTCGGGTAAAAGTTTCACTACACTGGATACGTCAGAGTAGACGATGGCGATTTTTTTGTCCTACGGTATGTTCGTTCGCGCTCTCGGCAATTACCTCAAAAATTTAAAATCGCCTATAATCGCCAACGAAAAGTAAAAATCTAGAGAAAAAAATCCACCCGGTGCTATCCCCGAGAGAAAACATTTTCTCCCCGTACGAGTGTGTCGGCGAACGCCAGGTTCTAGCTCGACACGCCCGGGCGAACGTGAACCGAAAAAAAAACCGCGTCTGCGGGACAGACCGAGCGAATCAACTCTCACTTGCGGATATAAAAGCATCCAAAAGGCGCTCATAAGTTAGAACCGATCGTTATCCCATCTAGATACACACCGATAATTCAGAGGACCATGAGCAATTCGGTGAGAACAATGTCACCAATTTCAGGTGTTTTTGAAAAGTTTTACATCTACATATGTGAATTTCGTTTCGACGCATACAAACACGTCTTATGTTCTTTTGTTTACCGCAGGTGAGCGTCGCCGTCGTGGTGTTGGCCGTCTTGGCCCTGTCAACGGCTATTCCGGTGGAACGTTTGCTCCAGTATAAAAATGAAGACGGAGGGTCGGTCGGTTTCGCTCACAGGGGAAACGCCGCGGACCTCCAAGCAGCTGCTTCAGGGCATGGTATGTATCGTTACACCATGTTACACGCAATATTTTCATCGTCTTTGCATTGTTTAATCCTGATTCTTATTGTTGTCATCCAACACCTTTGAAATGATTGTTGTGCTGTTACGTAATACATAAATATTTCCGAGGACGTATGGAATTGATTTTATCTTGTAAACTGGTAAACACTAATAATCGTTATCCCGTTTACAGAGCATCATGGAAGAGTTCAAATAAAAGTTTACAGAGGTCCGTCCAAGCATGACCATCACGAATCCCACGCTCCATATGGCTACTGGGTTAAGCAACCGGCCGATGATTATCACCACCACTGATGGAATGAGATTTGTGTGAACCCACTTTGAAATAAGCGATTATTCGAATGTTATTGATTGCGCCAATAACTCCCTTCGCATTGTTTTGTTTGATTCTTAATTTTCTACCGTTATATTTTTTTCTATGAAAGCGCTTGAATATTTTTGTTTTTAAAAGCATTTGTATATGTTATTGTTAAAATAAAAAGAAATTTTGTACAGATATCAGTAATATGTCTCTTTTATTGTGGAATCACAATACCACTACTGAAAGCGGTACTCTAAATGATAATTATAAGTATAGCACTCACAAATTATACTTTAAGAATATTTAATAAATTTCCCGAAAACTTAAATACTGGGCAACAAATCTGAAATTTGCGTTGGGATTAAGACAGTGTATACAATGTTTACGAAAACTTCCAGTATTACAATTATTTTGCTGCTTATTATTATTTCACTTTTAAGGCTTAATAATAAATACCAATAAAATCCAACAATTTATCCCGTTAGAATAGCTTACACAATGTAACATTAGATAAATACAAACTCAATGATTTTTAAAAAAACGAAAAGCAGAATATGTACAATATTCTCTCTCGTCTACACTTCATAATTCAATAATAAAAACTACGATGATGTGAACTCTGTGAATTAATAATGATAATAATGACATTACACTGCTTGTTCGACTAGTTTCACTTTATGTTGCATTACCTAAAACATGTTTGTCAAAAATTCACAGGAAATGAATACGTATTTATTAACGCAAAGGAAAAAGTAGGCATCGCTGCGGTAATTATCAGAAACTTTGAAAGTTATTTTTTATGGCGAAATGTCTTTACCGATTTTAGTCAAAATGATTTTGTGTGAATCGTTACCTTGCGACATAAAAAAAAATCTGATGTGGCCAACACATGACTTTCTCCATATTTGGGGTATAGATATTTAAATTATTATGAATAGCATTATGAGGCAAAATTATTATTTCGTACCGTAAAAGAATACAGTCGTCCTTATTGCCCTAAATTAGGTATATTTTGATTTGTTTACAGAATTCACCGCTACTTGGTGGTGGCGCTGTATACTGAAAACTACGAAAAAGTTAAATATCTCCGAAATGGATGGTTCTACGAAAATTTGTTTCAAACAAAACTTGGAAGAAATATTATTCTCTACAACTTTGATCCTAACGAAGATTACCTATAACGACGTTTTGAAGGAGATATTTGACGGTAACCGAACATTCCGAAAGTAGTCTACACGTGTTCCAGGGACCTCAAAACATGTATTTCCGTTGAAATCTTGAAGTCGATTTTTTTCGTGATCACAATACTTTCCCATTACTACGTATGGAGAAAGTAACAAGACTCTTACATCCTTGCTCTATTCCTGTGCCTCATACAACTCTCACTCACTCTCCCTCGTTTGTGCTTTTTCTCTTCATCGGCGGCCTCGAACAAATTTCTAAATTTTCTTGCTTTCCCCATAATCCGTTTTTCGACCACTGTGAAAGAAAAAACTGAAAGAGAGATTTGTTCTAGTTGAAATTTGATTTGAAGTCGCAAAAGAGGATATAAATAAATGGCCGATTGAAAAAATCCCTATCCCAAACACTTTCACACTACTGAAAGTATATAAAATACTTTATATCTAATGTCCCTCAATCCTCTGCGAACTATGATCCTTTTTACGATGCGGTAAAAGTCAATTACAACGAGTTTTCTTTAAGTATTTTCTTTGAGTATCTAAAATACAGTTTTCGGATGTAACTAGAAGTTCGCTTTAAGAAGAACCTTTTTTTACAAACTGGTTAAAACTCATCTTACTGTAAATTTATTTTCCTGTAGTTTTTTCTTAATTTTTTAATCGAAATAAATTGTCTCGTAGCTCTCATTATTTTGTTAACACTAGAAAATTTTCAATGATAAGCCTAATTTAGGACCTTCTAAATCACACGAGATTTTTAAAGAAGTTTATATTTCCAATTTAATTAAGAGGTTTCAAAATTCTTGTAAGATTTTTCCCTAGAAATTCATAAAAACATCGATAATAGAAGGTTACATAATTTTATTTTGATGCTAAAATTATTGTTTTAACACACGGCATTAAATGATTTTTACTTTCTCCATACGTAGTAATGGGAAAGTATTGTGTTCACGAAAAAAATCGACTTCGAGATTTCAACAGAAATACACGTTTTGAGGTCTCTAGAACACGTTTAGACTATTTTCGGAATGATGTTTGTGTGTGGGTGTAGGTGTTTGTGTGCGCTCTAACTCAAAAAGTACTTGCTATATCGTTACCAAACTTCATATCTAACACTTTAGCATGAGTACAAAGAACTGATTAGTTTTTGGAGAATAACGGTTAACCGGAAGTCGAGGTTTATTCGAAACCCGATTAGGTTTTTGCGATATTTCTCCGTTAAAACATCATTATTTTATATATAATTCTATACAAAGGTTATAGAGAATGTAATTCCCTACAACTTTCATTTGAAACAATTTTCCATTGCAGTTATTGTTTAGGAATTATTTATAAATAATCGGTTTTTTCGGTTTCCGTCAAATATCTCCTTAAAAACGTCGTTATTGGTAATCTTCGTAAGGATCAAAGTTGTAGAGAATAATATTTCTTCAAAGTTCTGTTTGAAACAAATTTTCGTAGAACCATCCATTTCGGAGATATTTAACTTTTTCGTAATTTTCAGTATACAGAGCCACCACCATGTAGCGGTGAATTCTGTAAACATATACAAAATATAATTTACTGCAATAAGGACGACTGTATTATTTTACGATACGAAATAATAATTTTGCCTTATAATGCTATTCATAATAATTTAAATATCTATACCCCAAATATGGAGAAAGTCATGTGTTGGCCACATCAGATTTTTCCTAAAAATTGTTTAATTCTCCAAACGAAAAATTATATTTTACGAACCTTATTAAGTTGCATCTAAAATTAAAACCATATACCGCTTGTAGTTATAATAAACTTAAAAACCCAAAGTAATTATTTTATTCCAGGATATTGCGCAATATTATTTTTAAGAACAAAAATACATGTTCATAAAGCTTCCGTCAAATGAACATTTTTTAAAAAAATAAGAGTGATGGGCAAATGATCGATGAAATACTACTATTCTATAACATTATAATTCAATAAAGTCAATGCTCTATCTTAACGTGGTTATTAATAACAAAGATTTCATTTCTTAAACGAAGGCACTGAATCGCCCGCGAATGACGTCTTGCGCAGAATGAGTCAAAATCGTGCGTCGATTGCCAGATCCACCATGGGGCCACTCAGGGCGTTTGGCTGTCTCTCGTTTGTGTAACGATTGGAGGACATCTCATAATCTCACTGATTGGTTGTGAGTGAATACATCTGACCGCGAAGTCCATGTGATTTTACACGTGAATGGGATATAAACAATCACCTGTCGGACGGAATTTTTATAGCTAACGAGGAAAACCTTTCAATATGTCTGTATTCTTTGTAAACGCGTAGGTATCAACATTCCTGATGATACATCTCCTCCATACTTGGTTTTATGCCATCATTGTTTTATCCCAAGTTTAAGATGTAATTCATCGTTTTACTCATATATTTTATAGCGATGGCGATGCGGACGGTGAAGCTTCGGGCACTTCACAGACCTTGACCGAAGCTCAGCACGCTCTTTCGACATTTTGGCCTAAAGTGACGGAGGAAATAAAGAAAACAGCTACCGTGAGTGCTTACGATTACTTTACTATGACGTTACAGTTTGCATCAAGTCTTTTGTTGTCGTTCATTTTTAGTTGCCTTAACCATAATTGCCTTATTTACAGTTAATCAATTCCTTAGTAAAATTTAACCGAATTTATATTATTGTTTTCAGCTGGATTTAAAACAGCAAATGCTTCCCTTGGCTAGGATTAAAAAAATTATGAAACTTGATGATGAAGTTAAAATGATTAGCGGAGAAGCTCCTTTACTGTTTGCCAAGGCTGCTGAAATATTTATTCACGAGCTTACATTGCGTGCGTGGGTTCATACAGAAGACAACAAACGTAGAACATTGCAGGTTAGATTCAGTGTTCTTGTTGCTGGAGTTTTTTGCTGTTACCGCTGTGTGGAAGTTTATTTATAGAATTCATCTCCTTTGTTGTTAGAGAAATGATATAGCAATGGCCATAACCAAATTCGACCAGTTCGATTTTTTAATTGACATTGTGCCACGAGATGAGCTCAAACCTAACAAAACGAGAGAAGACACCAATGTGAGGACAGCTTCAATGAATCCCGATCAGGTTAGTTGCATAAATTATGCCACGGTAAGAGACGAACGGGAACGAAGTTACAACATCTGTTGATTAATAATATTGGCAATTAAATCTAATATTTATTTATTCGAACTATCAAGTGAAAAAATACTGCCACAGAGAAGCAACATTGATGTGTTAAATTTTTTAATAAATTAGTTGATAGTATACTGAAAATTAAATTATGAAATTTTTTGTTTATTGTATCTAAATATTATCTTCAACGTGGATGATAATTTTTCACTGAAGCTGAAGATCTAATGTTTGAGAAATTTGTTTTGAACTTTTAAAGCTAATGTCAATCAAACCCATTTATGTTTCATTTTGTTGCTGGGGTTTGCATGTCAAAGATTTTCATGCAGAATTCTTAGAAACTTGCTTTGCTTTGTATCACAGCATGCAGTTTGGCAAGTGATCCTCTTATCTGTATACTAAGAGGTTTATTAGTATTCCATACTGGCATTTTTGTGTATTTTATTCTATCCTCAGGTACTCACAATATTTTCATAAGTACTTTTATTTCACTTAATTTCCCATCATACTTTTAAATGCCACAGATTGAAAATATAATTATTGGTCATGCATAAATTCTTGATTAGTGATTATCAACAGTGGTTTTGTGAGTTTACTTTTTCTCTAATAATTGATTTTTTCAGTTACTCTGCAGTAAATTATCTGTTATAAATATTTCAAAAACACCAAATATAAAGATAAATTCAAGTAAAAGGCATAAAATTAATTCATTGTAGAACTACAGTACATCTAGTGACACCAGATGTCTGCTTAAGAACCCTACATATGCAAAATTGTAATGTTCGTCAGCATTTTAATGGAGTATAAATATCATTTGAATGAAGTTGAATGTGAAAAAGCATATCAGATTGATTCAATAAAAAAGCTCTAAAAAAGGATCAAAATGTATGATTTAAAAAAAATGGTTCATCTTGTGTTTCAATTAATATACATAGTATGGTTTGATTGATCTAATTCAGTCTTTTGGTGTAACAGCTTGACTTGCTATCTTAATTGTATTTCTTTTGTTTAATCATTGCTGTTGCTTTGCTTTTTCAGGTGCATTACTATTTCCAATTGGCACAGCAACATCAAGCAGCTCTTCAGCAGTCACAGCAAGTAGGTGCAAGCCCGACCCAACAAACCATTCAAACTTCGGCATCTGGCACTCCTACCACTATTCAGATCTTGCAACCGGGAGGGCAACTTCAAACTGTGGGTGTCGTTCAATCTCAAGGGGCCTCTCCTGCAACCGCAGTCGCCACATCAGCCTCTCCTGGTCCTGAACAGGTGAATTTAACTAATCGTTTGACCCATTATCTCTACTACACGGTCGCAACACTCAACGCTACAGAATGAGGCACGAGTAAACACTCCTCCGTCGCCTCAGTGCCTTTTGGGGTACTTTTCATTGGTCCTACGTTACTAGTCAACAACTACGTAAGCAGTCCCTCCCCTTTCTCCCCTCCCCTCTCTTTCCCCCTCCTCTCTTCTCCCCTCTCTTCCCCTCCTGTCATGCAGACCGCTTTTAGTAGGTACCGGGAATTTTCTGTAAACCAAATGGAGTTTAATTTTTCCATAAATTTGACGCCATGATCCTCCAATTTTTTTATTTTGAGAAAAATTTACCCCCATCAAATGTTTGAGCGGGAATTTTTCAAAGAACCAAATGAAAATTAAGGAATTATAACTTCAAATTTATGAAAAAATGAAACTATTTGGGATTTTTTTAAAATGACGCATTCCCTGCAAAGCCAATTTTAGGCTTGTCTGCAGGTAGGGGAAAAACCCCAAGACGAATCACAGCATCCATGCCCGAAGCGGAATTTGAACCCGCGACCTTTGGATTAGAAGGCAGGCACACTACCTACCAGTCTAACCCGGCAGGCTGAAAACTTCCTGTACTTTTATAAGGATGTGGGGAATTGGTACACGCTTCTGAAGGAAAAGAACATATATTCCTTTACAGATTTATTGAGAATAAATTAAGGCAAATTTACAAAAAAATAATTATAATAATAGCAATCACAATAATAATAATTGTATTTATTAGTCTTTCGATCTGTATAAACAAATATAAGACAGGTCAAGGTTGACATAGTATGAACAAGAATGGATATATCATAAGAGCTTCTCTATTAGCACATCATAAGCAGAAACAATAAATGATAAACATTACTGGTATAATAAAAGTGCGTACATTCAAAGGCAGGATCGGCCTTTAGGATATACAGCCGCTGCCTCCATATAGAACAATGAATGATTGGTCCATGGAGAGTAGGTTGGGATTCCCAACCAGCTTTACCCAAACATCAAATCGCCGATTTGAGTTGGAAGTGAGATGAGGGAACCTGGATCATTTATAAAATACTAGCAGAATTTCCCGTTGAATTTTAATGGATTTAGTGAAGCTACTACAGCACAACATACAAACTCTTTAAAATATATAATAGATACTTTTAAAATTACAATTAGCTTTTCTTAACAATTAATCATATTTGCTTGTAACAATCCGTTTCCGAGCCTATTGCATTCAAATATAACGATAATTTTATTTCCTGTCATATTACTTTCGCCAAATCCAGCTTCATATCTTGTGTAATTATGCCTCGCTGAAATATTTACTTTTGTCTTTTAAGCAAGAAACCCGGGATAAAGCAACGTACAGTTATCCATGATTGAACACTGACTCCGGTAAATGTACACCAGATACGTGAGCTTATTTATGTTAATAAACATTATATTGTAAAATATAATGATTTTACTTACAAAAAATGTAAGATTTCAGTATTCAATAGACGAAATAAGGTTCAATTACTTTAATCAATAAACGCTTCCTGAATAATAATCAGTATCTATTTACGTTGCTATCCATAAACATCGATCGTTTTGTTGCTTAAACAAAAGTGTGAAGTGAATAACACTAAACTTTCGTCTATTAGTAAGCTTCATTGAAGCTAATTGAATCGGAGGTAACAATGACGGCCGCCTTGACAAAGCTCGGGGGGGGGGGGGGGGGGGGGGGGGGTACGAAAAATCCACAAAATTTTGAAACAAAAAGCGTATTTCTGAAAACTTCGACCATGTAACATGTAAACTTCACAGGAATAAGGTAGTATAGAGTTTTATTCATCAAATAAAGCAAAAACGAAAAAAATCGCTCCATATTTACATATTTTGATGCTTGAAGGAAGAATATCTTGCAAGTCAAGAAATGGATTCACACGCGTTATCTTATGGAAAAATGTTAATCCCCTATATTGGCAGCACTGATTAATCCGGGTTGACCAAACCTTGACCATTCACTAAGTTAGGATGTAAGGAAGAATCATACCAAATTTGGTTATTCTAGCTTTTATTGTTTAGGAGTTCCGTGAACAAACACACGCTTCAAAATATATTATAATAGATTAAACTCCATACACTGACATACAACTCCAAGCCATTACAGAACCACCCCCTACTTCACTATGGAACACAAATTTCAAACATTTCACTCGGTATTTCGTTTACTCCACACTATGACCCTCACATCAGATCCAAAAATGTTGAACTTACCATCATTTGTAACAATTATGTCGGACAACAATCGAAACAGACAATGTAAACAGATACTTTTGTGGCAATGAAATTGTTAAAATTCATTAAATTTAGATGTAATTTATCAGAAACACACGATTATTGGAGTTCTTTCCCATATTTATTGCATACTTTGTTTTACTTTCATACATTGTTGTAAATTGTATAGAACATGAATATGCATTGTATACTGTAACGATTATGTCAGACAACAATCAAAACAATGTATACGAATACTTTTGAGACAATGAAGTCGTTTAATTCATTATATTTAGACGTAATTTACCAGAAAAACACGATTATTGGAGTTCTTTCCAATATTAGGCTTGCTAGATGAAAATTTCAAAAAAATACGTACATACAAGGGGTTTTTCATAAAAAAAAGTATTAATTTTGCTAAAAGAATGTTTGATTTTTGTCAAAAAACTTACCTAACTGGAGTAACCAGCTTTTTGCGGCAATTGGGGACACAGCACTTCGTGCCAACCATACTTTCATTTCTAATTTATAAATAAAACTGCTTCAACAAAACATGTTTTATCACGTTAGATCTACTCAAACTGTTGAAACTGCTTCAACTGATTTGAATCAACAAAGCCGCAACGTCAACGAACTACGTGACGTCAAAGTACCCCTCCATCTCCTTAGTGCCTTTTGGGGTACTTTTCATTGGCTCCTCAGATGGTCCCCACTCTGCTATATAAAAGCATGGACTCTGCTCTACTGTAAATATTTTGAAGAATGTGTAAGATCAATTTGCCAAAATAATAATATTTTAATAGAAGTACTGTATCCATTTTCAATCGACAGCTCATGAATGTGAATTTATAGAAAACATAGAAGCAAAAAGAAGGTGCCATTTTAACCGCAATAAAAAGTTAAGCAAAATGGGAGAGTTTTTAAAGTGATTTGAATTACATTTTTTATATTTAAAAAATTTTTCTCTTTTAATTTTTCCATTTAAATAACACAGGAATGAGCGTATTGTTGGATTAACAATTTACGTGACAACCATTATAAACAATATGTAATATTAACTAAAAGAAATAATATATACCTAATATAAACTAAAGTAGCAAAGAAAGAGAAACAAAGTGTGGCATAGAGTTCTCCAAAGCAAACTTTTTATAACTACGTAAGTAACTTAATTAGACGTAGACTTTCCACAAATTGTGATTTTCAAACCTTTGAAGATATCATCACAAAACTTCGCATAGGTAAATAATTTTATCCTGCAGATAACATAGGCTATATGGCAATAAAAAATTTGGGGGGGGAGGGGAGGGGATGCTTAACTCAATAATTATTTTCCCGTAAATTTACACGTAATTTTCAGTTTTTCAGAGTGCAAGATTTTCTTGTTTCATGCGAACTTTAGTTCAGTTTTGCTTTATTCAACAGTTAAAACTGTGTACTATCTTATTCTTACGATGTTTACATTTTACACGGTTGAAGTTTTTGATTCATTAAATCCGTTGAAATTCAACGGGTAGTTCTGCTAGCGTATTCATAAAGGAATGTGATCATTTTTTCTGCATCTATTTTCCAGCCTGTTTATCTTGAATAACTAAGAACAACTAATTTCAAGTGTAGCAGTTATGTGCGAGCTCAATCGCTTGTATGAGATATTCCATCTGTAAGGCTATTTATAGGATTTTTACTTTGTGAACCATACTGGACTTGGGAATATAGTGGTTACTGCTAATTGTAATATGGATAAAATGGAATAAACATAATAATTTCCAATTTTTTGACCAGTTTCATAGTTGAAGATCGTATATATAATTTTGGAAGTGTCCGTCCGTCTGTCTGTCCCCTCCTCTATCTCGAAAGCCATTTGTCGTAGAGATAGGCGGTAAACTGCGTTTTGTTTCTACAAGCTAGGAGGTTCCTAGAAAACTATTTTCATGTTCATAAAGTCCCGGGTTCGAATCCAGGAGACAATTATATGTTCCCATAAGTTTACACGGGTTTTTCGATTTATCAGAGTGCAAGGTTTTTTTCCTTCATTCATTAAAACACGTAAATATGGACCGATTTTCTTCGTTTTTGCTTTATTCGACGGCTAAAGCTCTATACTATCTTATTCTTGTGATGTTTACATGTTACACGGTTGAAGTTTTCAGAAATACGCATTTGTTTTCGAAATTTTGCGTATTTTTCGTACTCATTCCAAGCGTTGCCAAGGCGACCATCATTGTTGTCTCCGATTCAATTAATGCCACTTAAATCTTCAAATAGGTGAAAGAAAAGTGTTATTCGCATCACACTTTTGTTAAAGCATTGAAATTAATGATGCATAGCAACATAAATATTTATGGATAATTATTCTGTTGACTGCATATGGGAAACGTTTCTAACGATTTAATCGAAGCAATTGAATCTTCATTTCATCATTTGAATGCTGGAATCTTACCTTTTCGTAAGTAAAATTATTATATTATACAGCTGTAATGCTTATTAACGCAAATAGGCTCATGCATAAATTTAAAATTAGATGAGAATAGGGATGTACAATATTTTTTTAAACATATTGAATGTTACACAGTCATCTTCTCTTCGTAGCTAATCTAAATAAATGGTTATTGTAGGTCAATACTTTATTATTTTTATCTCAAAAAGAATGAAAGCCTGCAGATCGAGAATTCCATTTTTAAGTGATATTTTATGGGAAATGGAAAAGTTTGCAATCAATTACTGTGTAGCATTAATTTCCTCTCTAATGTGAAATTTAAAATGCATATTTCTGATCGACTTCGCATAATAAATTGTCAATATGCACACACAGCCGTGCCCTCAGCAAGATTCGAACCCTCAAACCTTATCAATACCTGGAAAATTCATTAGTATAGTTAAATGTGAATTATTTAGACCAACTTTTTTTACACACCTTAATTTTTTATAAATTAATTGAAAAAACCGCGCAAACATTGCATGGGTTCAGAAAAAGACTGAAGTGATTGGAAGAGAAACCACAGTACCACACAGACATGTAACAACAATGTAGTCTATTATTGTATTCGTATGAGAGCGGATATACGCTGCAATTATAGCCAGTCACTAGAATTAGGTAGATTGTTACATCGATTCGCTAGATTAGTAGGTAGTCGCTGTGGCCTTTTTTTAGGCGCAATTCAAACCCTAAGTTGCTAGATATAGCTAAAAATTTGCTAGAATGGCAACATTGGTTGGGTAGCATAGCAGAAATTTCTCATTACAACCCATGCCTTGCATTCTTTCTCCATGCACATACATATAGATTTAGTTTGTGCTTGCTTATGAAAACCGCTAACGTAAGCATAATGAAATTTTTTTCGTACATAATTTATGGGGCTGCTTACGTAAGTGCGGGTTTATGTAAGTTGAGGCTTATGTAACCCGGGGAATGCCTGTACTTTGGATATTTGGTAACATCCAAAAGAGAAGATGGTAGTTTTGTTCTATGTAAATAATGGTCATGCTGTTGTGTAAAATATTTGTCTTTAATGGTTATTTTTAACAACTTTTATATTAACTTACCGCGATATATATATAGGTAAGTTTTAAGACACTACAAATAATGTCTAATAACTTGAGAACGGCTGCATGTATTTAAGTCATTCTTTCAATTTTAAAGGGAGCCACACACAAAGACTCTTATGTGTAATCACCGTGCAAAATAATGACCCAATTGGATAACATAGGTGGGACCTTCTCGAATTTTATCTCCTAAACTATAACTCATAATTATATGCTCTCATGGAATTTTTTGTTGCAAATGTTGTCCTCTATCCGACTTAATTTATTAATCCACACCTTACAGATCTTTTAAGGCAAGGGAGAGTAAAATATGGATTTCTTATTGTTGGCTTGTGGCGCCGCAAATGGCAAAGGCCATATACCAAACTACATCCTACTATCAACCCTTGAAAATGATTCTGACTCTTGAAGAATTTATGCGAATGTTTGGAGACGAAGAAAAGTCCATAAAATTTTTAATTGACAGTAAAATTATTGAATCAAACCATTGCATTGGTGTTTCATCTTTACTCTATACACTTCCTAAAAGTTGTTTAAATTAAAAAAAGTTGTTTTTTTCCTACGACCTCGATAACCGTCGCCATTGATAATCATTGTTTCAATCAACCGTCGTTTGTCTCCAAGTGATATAAAAAATTTAAAAATTTCCACCGCCATTTTTGAATGAAGCAGACAGACGAATAAGATAACGATTGCACTGTGACTGAGAGGGAAAGATTGCTATCGCAGTGGTGGGTAACCTTTTCTACGTGGTGGGCTGCATTGGTGGCAGTGAACTCCTCGGTGGGCCGCATTGGAAATTGCCAATGGATTATAGTTAAATCGTAAGTTATCTAGAGTTTCTTAGGCACCATATGTGTGGAAATATAGTTAAAATTAGCTTTTTAGGGTTAACATTTCAATATTTAAAATCACGATGGAATTCAATCTTAGAAATCTTTGAGAAAAAATCAAAAACAGCATTAAAAATAACTTGCTTGAATTGAGAAATATTTACTAAGGGGTCGCAATTCAACATTATATTGTTGGCAGCATCTGGCTCGCAGGAACCAGGTTGGGCACCCCTGATCTATCGAAATGGTGCACTGAGGCTGTTATCGGAGAACATTTAGTCGATCATGTTAGAGTGAACAAATTTCGTGTAAATTGAAACAGGGTTAAAGAAAGACTAATAATATTTAGATTTTTGCCTTCAAATATAAGAATCAAATAGCAAAACATTCCTGTCTGTCAACTCATTTGTCAACAGTTAACATATTTCTTAAATATTTTATAGCTTATTAAACTTCAAGTGATAAAAATGATCCCAAAATGCAGTGTTAGTGACAGTGATGCTAAAAGGTCCAGAAATGTGACATCCCTTCAAATAAAACTAGAAGTGAATGAATGAAAATGACGCAGAGCCTAAAATTTCAAGCAAACGGGCCTAAAAATTCAGTTTTATATGATGTGGGTAAGGTCTTTTTGAACAAATTTTTTACCCATGACATTGTTCTTATGGGAAAATTCGTATCAACTATCATTGTTTTGCTAATTGTCGGGGATTCCAGGAACCAATTTACGATGGTTATCAAGGTCTTACTGTACATGTTTATATAGTGAGAAAGTAAATGTGTCAGACATCTAAGATAAATCTTGTTGAAAAATTTTAGTTCATCATATAAACCCTCGTGCTATGCATACTGTGATTCTACATGCAGCATGTTTCAGTAAAGTGCTGTGTATCCCTTGAAATTTTGCAGGTCTGTGCATTGTGTTATAATACTAATTGGTTTTCTATCTTTTGGTAGGTTTTGTCATAGATTTTCCTTGAAAATGTACAACAGAACAAGTTTGGTAATAAAAAAAGTGTTTACCATGAGTTCAAGAAAAGAATCGGCACCTAGAGAATTATGAAAAAAATGATTTTGGAAAAAAGAAGATCAAATGATTTAATTGGGAAGCAATGAAGATTTTAGGAGACCTATCCTCTGTATAAAAACTCCCTCCCTGTGCAGATACGGTCTTAAAACCCACAATCTCGAGTTTGCTAACTCAAAAGATAATGAGAGAACACAGTCTTATAAGGACCCTGTTGCACTGCGATAGGCAGCATTCTGTTTATGATATGAATATTTAGTTAGAAAAATACATAAATTGGCATCTGTGTAATATGTTTTTTGTGTTGTACGTGGATTTTTTTAAACTCCTATTTCACCTCCAAAGTTCTCAAAAAATTTGTATCCTGTATGAATATTAAGCTATTGAGTTATTAATCCTCTGTCTGTACTCAACCTATTAGTTTCAAGGAATGTCAAAACATTGCTACCAAGTTGACAAATGAGATTAAGCTGTCTTTACATTTTTTTTATCGGTTCTTGTTGGAGGATCCTCCCAAGATGACTGGAGATGTCATAATCCTATCTTTTCAGAGACATCTATGAAAATTTTCAAATCTTATTCAAAGCTATACTCCAAGTATGTCAAATGTTTTTACACATCTTGAGGTGTCCATGTCTAACTAGGATTTAACCTTTGAAAATACAGATTTTCTGAGAACTCTATTTTTTTCAACTATCCTACCCAGTGTTTCTGGTCAATTTTTCTGTAATGAAAAACACGAGAGATAAGTGGCCAATTGTTGTTTTCATTCCTTTTATGCAGTGCCGGATTTACCTATAGGCTGACTAGGCTGCAGCCTAGGACCTCAAGATTTTAGGGGCCTCTTAAATTTCAAGTCTCATAACGTTTTCGCTTTTTATTTTTAAGTTTATTAATTTTTTTATTATATATTTTTTATTGTATATAATGTTTGAATAAATTAATTTTTGTAATTAATTTCAATAAACTGTTAATTATAAAAATTATTTTTTAAAATCAAAAAAGGACCCTGAATTGCATATTTAAAAATTTACTTAACTAATTTCATTTTCTCAGGGCCCGGATGTTTGTCATTTATGCAACATAGGGCCTCATATTTATTTCTAGCTTAGGGCCACAAAAAATGGAAATCCGGCGCTGCTTTTATGTCTTGTTACATTTAGTGTTACTATCATTTACTTATTACAAGACTGTTCAGGTACACCATGCAGTGCAGGTTGTGCAGCAACAGCAGCAGCAGCAGCAGGTTATACAGCTCCAGGCTGCTGCAGCCGCACAACAGCAGCAACAGGCTCAAGCACAAGCTCAAGCACAGGCTCAAGCACAGGCTCAAGCACAAGCTCAGGCACAGCAGCAGGCTCAACAGCAAGCCCAAGCAGTGGTGAATGCTCTTGGTGGTGGTGGAGGAGGGATTCAGATCGTTCAGCAGATAGTCACTCCCAGCGGAGAAGTGCAGCAGATACCTGTAAGATCGATTTGCCAAAATAATAATATTTTCATAGAAGTACTGTATCCATTTTCAATCGACAGCTCATGATATGGCAGCAACTAATCTGTGTCTTTTCCGAAAAGGTGTTTCGGTGATGATAAGTATGGTGTAACGGCGTTCGTGCTAAAAAATATGTTATAGAATTGTGGAGAGGAAACATTCGTATGAACACATTCTATTTCAGTCCATTACCTGACTTTCTTGTGAAATTACCTTACATTATGATTGGACCTACATAAATTCCTTTTAACCCCTCACTATTTATAATAGTGGTACATAAAATTTTGTCTTTTTTGTTAGTTCTTTGTCCTAAATTATTTTAGAAATGATATAAAGTAATACCCCGATTTATGTTGCCCCTATTTACGTTGATTCAAAGTTACATTGTTGATCATTTAGTACCTGTATACCAATTTACGTTGGTTTACTTCGAAGTTACGCCATTATCTCAGATTTTTCAGTAAATGGGAAAAAGTCGGAAAATCTTCAGATTTTTCCATTTCCATCTTCTTGAATTGTACAATAATTAATATGAGTTTTAAAAGTATTATGACGAAAACAATAATATTTACTCATGAATTAGAAAAGAAAGTGTAAAGATGGAATTTTGGAATTTGGTTCGGATTCATCACTGGTGAGATTTCGTTTTTTAAAGTTGATAATTATACTTGTGTTAGATATTATTCCTGGTATTTCAGTATCAATTACATCTGATTTTGCTGAATACTTAAATGCAAATACAGCTCTTCTTCCTTCTTGTGCCGTATCTTGTTTAATTTTCAATAGGGTGATCAATAGTTTCGCTTTATATGAAACTAGCAGAAGTGCCCATTGAATTTCAACGGATGTAGTATAAATTCAAAATATGACCGAATTCGAATGAGATTGAGTATTCGACGGTAAGACTAAGACTCCTCATTCATTTTGGCATGTTTTAGTGCAAATTTTGTGTCAATAACAATTTTAAGATATTTTAAAGAGTAAAAGAATGAAAGCCATAAACCAAAAAGGTGATTTTTACGTGTTATCTTATGGGAAATGACATTCATCCTCTGGAGTCGAACCCATGACCTTTTTTGAAATATTTTTTAGTCATAACGTAAAGATTCAACACTAAAATCCTGAGAAATTTCATGCTTCTAAGTTTATTTCTAATCGAGTTATTCACAAAATTAATGACCATTACGATTTTATAATATAGAGAGATAAGTATTGGCCAAAGCATTTCAACTTGAATATTGAAACCATACCTATTTCATAAGTAAAATCATGCTATTGTATGTGTTTATTAACTCAGTGTTCATAACCCTGACTGATGGATGCAGTTTTATGGAACAATGTATAATAAGATATGCATATGTATATAGTATGATTAATCTTTATCCTTTATAAATGTTACAGATCCAGCTTACACCAGCACAATTACAAATGATTAGGATGCAGATACAGGGAGGTACCAATCAACCAATCATCATTCAAACTGCACCAATTCAAGCTATCCAGCAACAAAGCGTTGTCGGGGGCCAGGGACAGCCACAAATAATTCAGGTAACTCATTCTTTTAAATAACCAGTCAACTCATGAGCCATTTCACCTTTAATGCATAGAACCTAATTATACCATGTAGAGAAAATACTTTTATGCTAGAAAAGATAGACTTTTGTCGTCTTTTATTTTTAAACATTTACCCTTCGTTAATTTAAATTGGCTTTATAGCGATCAAAAGAATTTAGTTTAAATTTCAGTTTTGTTTGCTCCTGGGCTGGGGATAAGTTCTTTCTATGGCAGTGGTTAGTATTTTCTCTAGTTTGTTTTTATTGAAAATTTTGTTTGCTATGACAATATCAAAGTGAAAATTGAAAATGGCTAAATTAAAAGTTAGAAAAAGGATACTATTACTTTATATTTTTAATTTTGCTCATGGAATGAACTGAAAAAGTTTTTATTTTTATCCATTGCTTTGTTTCTAGATAAATAGATACCAGTACTCAGATCTTATGGACTCATAGGGTGGAGGGAAACAAAAAAAGCTTTGCAATCGAAATTTGGTAACATTTTTAGGAAAATGACAATAGGAAGGAATGCAACAAAAATAAACTTGCAAAAGCTGAAAATTTCCCAAGAATTTTCAAGTTTGAATTATTTTATTTTTTAGCAAAATATTTTTCAACATTACAACTTAAGTTTTTTTGTGGTGAAATATTTTGATTAGTATATTTATTATCAAGAGGCAGCACAAATTAAGAATACTTTTTTGATTAAAACAACATATATGTAGTTTATTAAGTTTTGAATATAAATTTTTTAAATATGATCAAAGGGACAGAGAATTTATACCAAGGATGCAGAAATGTGCTATTCATTTTTTAATAAAATTTTTTTATTTTTTGAAAAAAGTGCCAGTATTGCATATGGCTGGGTATTACCAGAAAAATACCTGTTATTGGCTAATGTCTGTTTAACTTTGTCTTTTTAAATATTGGTAGTTGATTTCTAAACTTACCAGATAGCTCTTTTTTGAAGTAATTAAGTTTTTGGAAATTTTCCCTGTGTAATGGGAAATGTAAGCATAAATGAAAATGATTTGCCTTGGTGTTGAAATTGAAAAATCATCCTCATTTTTCTGACATTTATATTGCAATGTTGTTGCTGTTGCATCTTTTCTGAAAAGTATATTTTAAATTTTAATGCCTCTTTGACTGTTACTTATTATTCTTTTGTTTTATATTATTTTTAAGATGAAGGAACTGAAATTTTTAAATCAATGAATTAAAAAGCAATCCATTTTTAAGGTGGCATCGCAAGCACCTGGTCCTACACCAGTATACTTAACGCAAGCTCCGGGCCAAGGAGTTGGAGATGTCCAGGAATAGTATGCCGCTAATGCAGCTCAAGTGCTGCTTATTTAATTCCAAGAAAGCCATTTAACATGGCCATTAGACATCATTACCACTCAATTTGATTGAACTGGCCAGTGCATAATGCCACTTTGAAGCTTGAAAAGTTGTGGCAGACTTAATACTTTGTAGAGTGGGCGTAGAGTGATGATGAGTGCATACATTTATATTGTTCTATTCTTTGACATAAACATTATATTCAATGAGAGAATACTTGTCACTGAATCCTAGAGCAAGTGTTAATGAAGGCTCATGAGTTTCATTGGCATTGTCCTTTTCATCAGTGTGTGTGTGGGAACAATTGAAGTGTGAATTACATTGACCTGCAAGTACAAATGTGAGATAACAGCAGTGTGTACATGTTGGAAAATATGAAATCATTGTGTCTCTGTGGATACTCGAGAAAGCCATAGTCTTTAAGTGTTGAAAAATATTCTCTTAATATCTTCTAATTTCAGTTTCCTTGTTATTCCCTTATTGTTTTTATACTGTGAAAGCATTCAAAAGTATTTTATTGAGATGAGTAATGTGAGACCAGTGATGTTATTTTAGAAAGTAATAATAATGTTTTTTAAAAAAGTCATTGTTCATTTACATCTATGTATAACTCTAACAGTTTCAATTTACTTGGTGGTTACCTCTGAAATATATTTGTCCCTTTTTACTTAATTAAGTATCTATGACATTATAGTGTGATATATATTATAATGCTAGATATTGGATAGTTTCAGATAATTTATGATAATACGCATTGATTGCTTTTTTCAATGAGGTATTAATTTATTTTTGTTTCTACGACAATTAGGGTGGCATAGCTAGGAGCAGAAGGGCCCTTGGCAAAATATTATCCTCCTCAACCAACAAATTCATATGTCCTGAAACCTATTGTAAAAGCTATCAAGTTGCTCTCATTAATGATTATCAGGAATATGCTGAAAAGGTTAGACCTTTTAAATTACCCTATCCAAAAATAATAACTGGAAAGACATTTAGAAATTAGGATAAAACAAGAGAAATAGCTAAAAATCTTAATTTCTTCTATATTCAGAAAAATTCAAGGGCTCTCCAGTGGTTCCTCGGGCCCATGGCATTTGGCCACTTATTCCACCCTATTGTTACACCACTGGAAAATTTAAAATATGAATTGTTTGGAAAGTCTTAGTTTTATCTTAGCATGAAATTTGAAAATGAGAAAAATTCTGAACTTCCCAGATCGGTACTTTAACCAGCTAAGCCAGTGGTGCCTAACCTACAGCCTGTGGGCTGGATGTGGCCCATGATGGTTTTTCGTGCGGCCTGCAAAGCCATGATGAAAAAGCAATCTGAAAAATTTAATGCACAAATTCATATATTTTTATAAAAATTTTGCTAACAATTCTTTTAATATCGGAATGTTTACTATAAAAACCTCATTAATACTATATTTTCACTTAAATGACACCTCAGAATATATAGATCGCTTCCGATTTAAATTCTAATCTGGCCAGCGGAAGAATTGGCAACTTCCAATGTGGCCTGCTGAAGGATTCGAAACCACTGATGTGGCCCACCATGTAGAAAAGGCTGAGCACCACTGAGCTAAGCTATCAAGCCAGTCAAATTCTCCATTCCCGAGAGTCCCAATTAGGAGATTCCCAGTCAATTTCAGAATTTTTCTCCTCAATGAGCTTAATACGCTCATGAATAACAACTCAATTTCTATACTTTCCATTTGTAATCTTTGCATGTTTTAAATATTGTTTACTGTCTTCAAGGAAAAACTGGCAGATAGCCCTCATTTGGTTAGTAAATGGTAAGTTGTCAGTTTTATTAAAGTGACATTTTTTAAGTTAAAATTAAACAATAGTCAGATGATGTAAGCTAGTTTTTTAAACTGAATTTTAAATGTCTATTAATTGCTTAGGCCATAATCTCCTAGTTTGTCCTAAAAACTTTGGATGAAAGTGGTCTCATAGCCAAAAAGTGTATTTTTGAGAAGTTTTATTACTGATTTTAACATATCGTAATTTTCCGATTATAATATGCACCGTATATAATATGCACCCATGTTTTTACGAGTGAAATGTGAAAATTGCCTTATCACCATGTATAATACACAACTCGTTTTTTGTAAAAAGATCACTAATTTTTCACTTGGTTATTATACCCATTTTCTACTCTTATGAAGCTTGACCTTGGTGCAGCGAATAGCCAATCAGAGCATTTTCCCCTTCCACCACCATTTGAAGTTTTCGAGAGGTGCGGGAAAGTAGTACACTCTTGCCAGATATCTGCTCTTGAAGAAAGTCGCATGTGAATGCTAAGGCATAAACGCGGTAGATCTGGCAACACAGTCGAGCTCGGAGCAATGTGAACAGCACGATGGTGAGAGACAGACTGACTTTCTTCCCTCTCCATCGACAGTCTCTCGAGCTTTCATTGGCTGCAGCAGTAAGCATACAACTAGGATTTTCAAGGTCAAGCTTCATAAGAGTAGAAAACGGGTATAGCAGTATCGAGACAGTTCTCGCTTTGCCGCCAAGTAAGATATGTGCAAGAGTGTTTACGAAAACTTCATGTCTATATAGTTTTGACTCTCACTTTAAAGATCAAAACAATTTATAAAAACGTCACATTGTGTAATAATCTGGTCAGTTGGAATAACAGTTCTTGCCTTGCTGCCAAGCAAGATTGGTAGTTTATGTGAATATCATGTCTAGACATGATATTCACGTAAACTCTGTCTTCATACAAGCCGGTCATGGTATGTAAAATAATATTTGTTGCTCACAATGCCATGGAAGGTTCTGAAAACAACATCATTTGGGATGATGATTTGACCGAAATGGATAGTGAGGGCAAAGACAACGTTCTCGGTGACGCCATTTACGTAGACAATGAGAGAGAACACAAAATCGCCGACGAACTATTTGAGGGCAGTAATAATGAATTCAGAGGCTTAGTGTTTCAGACAGCTAAAAGTAATAAATAATTATTTTTATTTTGAAAAAATGATATTTAAAGGAATGTTTTTGAAATGCATTGAAATGTACGATTTATTGATAGAAATATGTCCAAAAAAATTCTTTACTAAAAAAAGTTGTATGCGCTTGTTACCATATATAATACGCGTCCTAACTTTTTTACAATTTTTTGTGAAAAAAATGCGTATTATAATTGGAAAATTACAGTAATAGAATAATAAAACAGTATACTGTTCAAAGAGGTTTTCAACAATGTGATTTACAAATATAAAGTTATTATATCAGTCATGATAGAATGCCACATAGCACACAATAGTTGTTAATTTTCAAATCATTTTGTTTTAGTGGGTACCTAATTTTTATTCATTAATGTGGAGGACAAAATTGATTCATAATGGGTAGCGTAAAATTTAGAGAATTTTTATTAACCCATAATTCGAGAAAATATATAGGCTCACAAATCTAACTTGGTTTACTGTTTGTCTTCCAGAGAAATGTTTGATGGGTTGGATATCTCCAATTTAACCTTTTGTATCTTAATTGTATTTAGTGAAGCATTGAAGTGTGTTACTATTTCTTAGGGAAGAAGGTTTTTAATTCAAGTCAATATTATATCATAATAATAACTCTGCAGATTGGAATTCAAGGTATTTATTGTAGTGAAATGCTATTATAAAGAACAGTGTTAATCGTTTTGTTGCACGAAAAACTCATAACTCTTGTTAGTCAATATTACATAAGAGTATTTAAATGATGCTCTATAACAATTTTGCAATAAAATTGTTTTAATATCCACCTAAATGAATATAAACTTTAAATTTATTACATAGTTAAACATCAAAATACTCGCCATTAAAGATAGATATTTTCGATGAGAATGAAGCTGTGGTTTAGAAATATCTTTTAACGAAATTTTCGTTATAGTGCTCGTACTCGCATTTTAGCAAAAATATCACTGCAGTTTCTAAATGTAATTTATGTAAACGTTACTACAAAGGAATATACTGAAAATTTCATTGTGCTATTCATATAACTTCTATCTTCTGGTTTTGCTAGATACGTTTTTCCCAGTTTGTAAACGGGTGTTAAAGAATTGGATGCATGTTAGTTGACCTACTGATGACTTGTAGTGATTGCAGGAAGATTACTGGAAATATGCCAATGGCTTGTAGGAAGAATGTATTTGTATGGTGTTTGATTTACGCTATTATTATGGATAAAAATGTTATCAATTCAAAATTATGAATCAATCGGTTCATTTTTGAAGGACTGATTCATGACGTAACATTTCCTTCGCTACTATCTTGTTAAACGTTTACCCATTGACAACAGAAACGTCTTTCAGTTTCCAATTGAGAAGGATTGAATGTAAATTTCCCTACCTATTACTTCATCCACAAAGCAACATTAAGTGCATTTAGAGGAAAGATTGTGTTGATATACGCCTTTCGCAATATTTGGAAAATATAACCTTCCAAACTGCTCAACACAATGCAGCGATAACTAATTAAGGCGTTGTTTCTCATGATTTTGCAGAGACACGGTTTTCATTTTAAGATAAATGTTAATCTTGGTCCCTAATCGATAAGCACATTAACAGGATAAAATACTGAGTACATATCAAAAACAATAAATTTGGGGCTCCTATTTTAGCTTAATGGCATAGCCCTCTTTCAGTGTAGCAGGAAACTGGTTTGGTAACAAGTGGAAATTAGTATCGCTCTTCAGCCGGTTCGCTCGTAGTCATCGTAATGGATGGTGAATCTGAAACTCTTAATCGTTGTCAGAATGTTGAAGACAAGCATAATCCCGTTAAACTTTGGCACTTGTGTTTTAGTCTAATAGGCGTTACTGCATATATATGTGATATTTTCTCAGATATTTACGTTGCTTCAAAAATTTTGATACTTTCACAATATATGTTTTTTATTGCGATTCTTATATTTACCATTTTGCCGTTATCAATCTCAGCTCTAACCAGCTATGCATGGTAAACAACATTCTTGCCAAGCTACATACAAAAACTAATTGTAAGATGATTTAAATTGGTAGTATAAAAATTTCTGATGAATTTCTGTAGTTTTTATTAACTGCACGGAAATTTATAAATAGGTATCCTTCACGCTTCAAGTTCCTAGACTGTGCCAGACGTTCTTTGATTGCGAGATTCATATCTTTCATTGCCTTTCCTGTTGTCTCGGATTGGGAGATTTGGTACATTTTGTTATATATTACTCATTTTTTGTGCTTAGTATTATCTTCCAGATTTATGAGCTACAAAAGCAAAACTCATGATATAGTCTACGAAAGGTTTGAGGCGTCACGACCGGCATAGTGGTGGTTTCTCGTATAATCGCGATCTGGCAGTCTTTTTAATTTTGAATGCCATCAAAGAACATTTCCAAGCATCGTATTTTTACTTTCGCATACACTACGTATATAGAGAATTTAAATTTCATCCAATGTTTGATCATTTTGCATTAAATTACTTGATCGACTCTAGCGAAGACATTATATTTCAGGTACAGGAAAGACCGTGAAAACCTAACAAAATGGGATATCTTCCTACATTGGATTCTATTGGCTCCTTTAATAAGGTAGCAACAAATTATTATAATAATGATAGTACTTCATTGGTCCGCAGATTTGTACAAAAACAAACAGTACGAGTCAGCCTATGATTTATGCTCATATTGCAGTTATTTTATACAGGTACTTCAATGTATTTAACTATGCCAGAAAATCTTATTATGCTGAAGACGACTCGGAAAAAAAACGTTTTCAGAAAATATACCTGGAACGTAATGCAGATATTGCATTGCTGGCAGTGATGGAAGCATTTCTTGAAGCAGAACCGCAACTAATCATACAGTTATCATTAATAATGCCAAAAAATACATTGGACAGTTCATTTTCAGGTAAATAAAAATAATTTATTCATAAAATGAAATTAAGACCTTAATCGTCATTAAGGTAAGTAATGCAGTATCTTGAAGGTAAAAGTAGGTGTGATATTCCTTCACCAGTTTAGATGGTCATTTGGGTGAGGTTTTCTTTCATCACAAAACAGCAAGATACAATTAATGGTACACTACATGAAAGTGCATTGGAGCAGCAAAAGCAAAATCCTGTTCTGAACATTTTTTACAGTTTCCATAGTAATATCAACACTCGTACTATAGCATTGCATTGTCTAAAAGTACATACTATTTAATGATAACATACTGTTTTAAAAATTGTATTTTAATGGATGGTTTTCATTCTTCCAACTTCATTTGCATCCTAACCATGTCAATATTAATGGTAATTTGCTCTTTGTCATACGCTCCATACCATAGTTATACAAAATTATAATCTAATGTGCATCATTTGGTCACTTTTTAGAAAACTCATTACTCTTAAATATCAACTAAATGCCAGCTACCTCACATTTGTTTATATTTTAACGTTGTTTTATGTAAGATATATTCTAAGTTGGTTTATGTTATGCAGCAGTTTTCTTTTTGTCTTAATTTTCAGAATGGGACCGTATTCTTTCTATAGCATTGTCAATTGTTTCTGTGAGTTTTGCTATTGCAAATTTTCATGTAGCTATTAGAAGATCTCAAGATAAAAAGAGGGATATAAGCTGTAAAGGATTGGTTTGTCAGTTTTTATGGCATCTATTGATTACAGGTAAGAATTTTTATAGTTATGAAATATAATGCTTATGCAGACTTATGAATTTTTCACATAGCATTAACAATATATCTCAGTATATATGTAGTAAATAGGTACATATATCAAGGGCAACTAGGTGTTGAGTGAGGGAAGCACACTGAACACTTATGAATAGACGAGCCGCTGGGATGTCAGAGAGAGACATTTACACATGTAAATTGGAGCTTTCGGGTTGATCCCTTTGTCAGCACAAGAGAGAGAGTCAACTGATGGTAGTGACACTGGGATGAAGCTACGGTGGTGGAAGGGTAGCATGAAAAGGTCGGGTATTGGAGGGGGTGGGGAGGATGGGAGAAAAAGAATGCTTGTAGAGGTTAAGGCCAAGAGGAGAGAAAGAGTTTAGGAGGTGGATGTGGGGGAGATCCCGCTGATGGAGTTGGAGGCTGGAAGGCACAAATGGCCCATACCATGAAGCAATCATTGAACTTTGCAAGTAATGACATGCCATGCAAAACACGCTATAATGTCATTTAACGCGCCTTCAAATCAAAACACATCGAAAGTACACCATAAATGAAACTAATCTGAAAACTTCTGTTACCGCCTCTTCCTTGTTCTCTCCCAATCCGCTTAAGGGTGAGATCATAAAAAAGCTCTTTCGCTTTCCTCTCTTTCTTGAGGTGTCGGTTTTAATTTTCTGTCCACGATTGCCTGAATATCTCTCCTAAACCAATACTCCTAGTTTAATCTGTAAACTAGCATTTCTTAACTGCCGTCCACTAACAATTATTTGCCAGTCCGTGACATTCCATTTTTCACTTAAAATGTTGGATGATGGGCATCACTGATTAATGAGATGTATGTGTAAATAGAATCTTTTTTTTAGAAAGCCTTAGGGCGAATGAACACAATCTTTTATATTTTTTTGTGTGTGGACCTCTTCTACAGCTAGGCCGAAGGAAGCCTTTGAGCTAAACTGAGCCTACTGTTATTCATCAACACAGTCACTTTGTCTCAGGGATTTAGTCTTTGTAGTGATGCTATTTTGGTTGCAGATAACATTTCTTTTACTTGTGATTTGTCATATCTTAAATAAGTTTTACTGACTTAAATGTATGCCTTAGCAGAATATTAAGGATCATTTTTGTGAAAATATATTATCTGGCTGATAAATCAGGAACGTAATCCAACTGCATAACATTGTTTTTATGAGAAAATGTGCTTCGACTTATGACATGGTTTTTAGGAAAAAATTGTGCCCTAAGTGCAAGGACTGCCTGTATGTATATGTATACAATGCAGGATTAACTAGGGCCCAGTGGTTCAGTTGCACCAGGCTTATGGATTCGGTGGGCCGTGCAGGCCTCAGAACCAATCATTCACAGGGGTGTGTGTATAGAA
The DNA here is from genome assembly GCA_036926305.1 of Uropetala carovei. Lineage (NCBI taxonomy): Eukaryota > Metazoa > Arthropoda > Insecta > Odonata > Petaluridae > Uropetala > Uropetala carovei. Next base: position 4,767,820 of record JAXCHB010000181.1, on the reverse strand, counting down.
GGGGGATAGTCTGCAAAAAATTGTGTGTCATGGTCTCAGAGTCCCTTAATCTGGCTTTGCATCTTTGTATGTGTGCATACACACAGTAAAATTCTGTTTTAATAAAATTTCATTGTAGCAAAACATTTGTAGGTCCCAACAAATTTCCCTTTATGACAGTGCATTTTTATTCTCATTAGAAAGAAATTGCTCATTATAAACAATTCAGTAAAGTGAATTTTTCTAAAACTCCACCTTAGCATAAAATGTGTTTATGAAGAATCGACTCTTAGGCCGAGCACCCACTAAGGTCACATGGCATGTGATCTGGCATATTTCCTTGATTTGGCACGCCAGTAAGGGTGTACCCAAAACAGTCTTTTTCTGCAATTTTGAATGTTAATTAAATTTAACCATGCTAGAAAATCTTCATCTTCTGAGGAGGGCATATTTCTAGTTATTTGTTGAATCAGTTTGGCGAGCGCTAAGTCATGGAAGTTATTCCACTTGCGTGTCACATGTCAGATCACTTGCCAGATCACGTGTCACGTCACTTCAGTGGGCGCTTGGCCTTAGAGTGTGTTGATCATTCCACCTTTACGACACCTTATGGGCTTGTCTCATCTGCCTGTAACTTTCATTTCTTGAACCACTGGACAAGTTTTGATTAAATTAAGTATGAGTGATCTTTATTAAAATTTATCGCCATATTATGATTTTCAACTATCTCCATGTCAATTAGAACTTCCACTTTACATAAGAAATAAATTTTCACTTGTATCTCATTAAATGATATCCATCAAGCAATAATTAAATGTAATGTAATATGAAATTAATATTTTTCCCTTCTTAACTCTTATATAATCTGTAAGGTATTGATCGGAAAATTATTCGACTTATATGTACTTAAAACTTCAAGAAAATCCCAAGCATAACATCACATAGCTCAGTTGTTATGACAGTTCTACTTGCATTCAGTAATTTAAAATACATTTTTCTCTGCCAAGTTCTTATAATAATAATAATAATAATGTACAGTAATAAAAGACAGTGTCACAATGTCACTTTGTCATGTAATGCTTTTTGAAGCTTAATATCTTGCAAATGACTGAACTGAATTTGATGAAATTTTCAGGATAGCATTATGATATAACAACATAAAGTTTTAATGTATCAAATTCGAGATCAAAGACACAGGTTCAACTCCAGAAGATAATTTCCATTTCCCATAAGGTAACACGTAAAAAGGGACATTTTGACGTGCAGGCTTTCATTCTTTTTTAGATTAAAATTAGAAAGAATTGACCTACAATCTTCTGATATAAACCATTTTGAAGAAAACATTATAAAGTTTCTTATTCTGTTCATCTTTTTCCGCCTACAGTTCGAAATTGCTCAATTTAAACGTTTAATTCACACAGTTTGAGGAAATCTTGCCATTTTAACGGGATGTTGCCTTGCCTACCAATTCCATTGTTAGACCTCTATATCATATTGTTAATTTAATCCTTAAGGGTATAAACATACTTTGAATGCTTTTAATATGAGAGAGAGGTAGAGGGGGGAACGAGAGGGAGGGGGGGGGAGGGAAGTAGAGGGGGAAAGAGGGAGAGAGGGTGTTAGAGGGGGGGAAGGAGGGAAAGAGAGGCAACCATTTTATGTTTAACTAAAGATAGCCTGTCAACAACAGAATATTCACTAGAAATGTTGTATATGACAAAATATATGTAAAAGTGTGATATTAATTATTTTAAATGAAAATAATAATAATATATCTATCTATCTATAATTCTTCCGTTGATATTTCAACGGACATTACACTAGTAATAAAGAATGTCTTTGAAATTGTGTATTTTTGGAGTATACTTTTTCCTCTTGTTTCATAAAGGGCAGGTAATACTAGGTTACCTGATTTTCCATGAAAATAATTTCTTCAGAACATCATTAATAGCACATGTTAACCTCATTAACTTTGTATATGCCATAATAAGGTGTCTTCGTTGGTGTTATTGGTGGTCTTGAGTATTTCAATCACTTTATCAAATATTGGTGCAAATATCAGAAAGCATGGTGTGATTATGACTTATGAATAAAGAAATGTTGACTGTAATCAGGATGCTTTATAAATTTTATAAAGGCCTTTGATTAAGTTTCATTGCCTTTTCATGTGGTTGATTGTATTATCTGCATGGTGGGTGTTATGGAAGTTGCCAATGCTTCAGAAATATGATTAAGACTTTATGTTAGAAGTTACCTAGAATTTATATGGTATCATATAAACGAAAATCAAGTATAAATGTTTTTTTAAGTTCAAGTTTTGTCTATAATTTAAAATAACAAATACGAAATTTTTCTGTTAAATTTTATGGCTCACTTTTTAGTTGTGGGTTTGCTGACCCCATAAAACGTTTTTGGTTTCCATTTGTGGCGCACCAGCTGAAGGCTGCTAAAGCCTTGCCTAGGCTAATAGAGATTAAGAAAATAGAAGTGAATTTGAGAGATAGGAAAATTAATAGATAGTCTGTTTATGAATTAGTCTACATATGGAAAGATAGCAGGGAATGAAACTGCTGCTTATTCCCACAATCACTAGTTTATATTTTTTGTAAATAAATGGTAAATGAAGTATGGGAAAATGTGGATGCAAGGACAATGGACATAGATTATCAGATTTGCAGATGAAAAATAATTTACAATTGATTCAGAAAACAGTCTTCAGAGACTGGCAAGCTGTTCAAATTACAAAGCAAGTTCCTATTTGATGTGAAAATAAATAGATGAAATAAAAATCATAAGGTACACAGAATAACAATCTTTGTATCTTCCATTAAAAAAAGGAACTGCTGCGATCGTAGCAAAACCAGACCTGTTTTTATTAAAAAATTTTTTTAGTGGAGGATACAAAGTTTTTTATCCTGTGTATCATAAGTAAATTCCACAAAGTTGAGCTTGATTTCATTAATTTGTAAAATCATAAGATTATCCAAGAGAGGAGAAACAAAGGTTAATGTTAGCATGGATGGGGAGAGACTCGAACAGCCATTCTAACTCAGGATTGTTGGCAGAGCTGGCTTGATGGGGTATGCAGAGTATGCCTTGCATAGGGGCCCCAAAAATTTTATTTGCTACTTCCCCTAATCATCCACAACAACAGGAATACATGTCATACATCCATCTTACAATAAAAAGCTAAATTTTACTTCGATCTAGAAATAATAGTGCCATATTAATCAATGCACAATACGTGCATAAAATTTTAAGAACATTATATGCATTGTATACTAAGTAAGTTACTTGTATTCTGTGGGGGTATGTGCAAATTTGTAAAGTAGAACCCAAAATGCTTTTGCATTTGAATTACATTTTTACAAAACAAAACTTAACGGTCAAAGCAAATTCAGTTTTATGTCAAAATCTCATCCCCATCCTGGGAAAAACCAGAAGTTTTCATAATGTACTCAGTCTTTAAAATGAGAATAACAGCTTTCCTTAAAATTTTCCGTCCTTTCATTACATTATAATTTTATCTTCCAGTAAGTTTTAGGCACACCAGACCCAATCGGTTCTATCCAAAACCTTTATTTTTAAGTTCTCATATGCAATTCCTTCTTTTAATCCATCTAATATACCTTTCTTCTTCCTAACTATGGCCCATTTCTTAACATTCTTCCTTCTATGGTTTATTTCAATTGACCATTTCCTTTCAAAATGTAACCCACCCATTTCTTCTCTCTGTCCCTTATCACACTAATTAAGGTCTCTTACCTTTCTGTATTCAAAACTTCCTCATTCGTTTTCCTCTCTGTCCAACTAATTTTCTCTTTTACTTCCTTATGATAATGAAAAAAATCTCTCTCAGGGGGAAATTCTACTGGACACGGTTATCCTTTGTATTATATTTTCTCGTCTAAGAGATTATGAGTAGAGGATGAAACACAAATTGCCTGGGTAAGGTAACATTTTCATATAAAGATTCTGGATTGCCCACCTGCAACAAAATTACCCTTTTCTTTCTCAATTAACTGCAAAATTCCACCTGGTCAGTCGTCAATTATCAAATGAAGTATGCCCCACCACCTTGAAACCTCTTGGAGTTTAATTCATTACACCCTACTAAGACAAAAAATATCTCATCTTGGATATGGAGTCAGTTCTAAATTTTCTTCAACCAGAAATGATCGGCATAAGAAATATTTCAAAGAATTCTCTCCTGATGAAATTCATTCTAATGGTGAGTACAACTTCAAAATGACTTTTTTTAGTTTTTGATACAATGCTCAATCAACTATCTGAGCAATTTGCTGCAGCTAAAAGAATGTGCAACAGATTAATGCATATAAACAAGGCAATAGGGTTTGAAGAAAGTGAATTGAAATTGGAATTTCACACTATAATATGAGTCTGTAAGGGAGATATTTTGGATTTTCTACAATAAGTACTTGAACTGAAGGAAGTTTTAAAGAAAATCAATGTTGGAGACATGAATTCTTTGATGTTGCTAAATTTTCTCTGCAGTGACGTTTTCCCCAACCTAATGATTGCTCTGTGCCTGTTTTTAAATATTCCAGCTTTAGGAAGCTCTGCTGAACGTTCTTTCAGCAAATTAAAGTTGATAATGAATTATGTGCAGAGAAAGCCAACTCTCACTTGAAATTATGTTTATCGAAAGTAATGAAATCTATAAGTATGATTTCCACTAAAAACTGGTGCTTACAGCTCAAATGCAGATAGGCAATAACGTATAAGTAATTTTTCTTCATTTTCATTGTGTACATTAATTTAAAAGAAATTTACTGTAGCTATCCACATTTTATTTTGCGGTGTCAATAAAACCAATGCAAAATTTAACTGCATGTTCAGCAACATCATATATCATGATATCAGAAGTTTGAACACTTTCTTTGAAAATATGAAAATATTACGAGGGCCTCACAAATATATTTGCATTTGGGCACCAATGGTATAACGCAGACCCTGATGGAAGAGTTGAGTGATTATGGAATTGTGTTCCCTATTTCCTTGGCATTATAGGATAATCTATTCCTAAGGTGTGGGTTAAGTTTTGACATTTTCTGTTAATATGATTATAGAAATATCTCTGGCTTGACTCTGTACTTATTGTAGATAAGGAATATGGGAATTTATATTGTATTAAGATCCAAGTTTGTTTCTGATTGAGATGAATTATACTAAACTAGGTAAAAATTGTATATATTGTTTCAAAGCATTAAAAGTTTTTATTTTGTCATATTCTCCATTGAATTTATTTTTATAATATTATTCTTTTATATTTTGGTATAACTAAAGGTATAACAATGCTCTTTGTGCTCAAACTTAAGTCCTATGGTTTTATAGCATTTTTTGTTTTAAAAAATTAACAATAATTTGGTGTTTTTTTAAAGCTTATGAAACGCTTTTCTCTTTCATTGAGCTTTGGTTGAAATTAATAGGAAAGCTCAAAATTATTTAGATAAAAATGCTATGAAACTATATTAATTTAAATAAGTGACAAAATGTGTGAAATTTTATGGAATATAGGTACTACATTATAAATTATATCAAAAAGAAAATATTTACAAAACTGTTAGCAGTTAGATTAAGAAAGGTAACAGTGAAATCTAAGGCTTTCAAGAACTTCCCAGTAGTGATATGTGAATTTTACGGTTGTCTTGAAAGATTTGTCAAATATTTTTTTAACAAATTTTTGAAACATTCTACATTTTCTTTTAATGAAATATTATTCTTTTATCAGAATGAAATACATGTAATTTCTTTTTTCTCCTCAGTCTCTAGGGTCATCTCGTTGAGCTGTTTGGTGTTTGTATGCCCATATTTTGCATTAGGTGGCTATATTTTACATGTTTTTGTCGTTTTCATATATTTTTTTAAATGGGGGCCGCAGAACATTCATTATGGTATGCATTTTATAATGGCATGCATTAATGTATTTGTTGCTATTTCAATGCGTGATGGACGTACACGTAAATTCTATTCAGTATTCTACACTGTATACTTTTTCGAGAATATAGCTTGTATTTCATTTTGGTATTGGAAAATGGATGGTAGTAATCTAACTTTGTTAATGATCCCTTTATCTGTTATATCCTTTTTCATGGGTATATTTTTTATGGTTCTATATTATCAATGTTTTCATCCAAATAAATTGTATAGCCCACAAAGACAATCTTCCAATCAGCCCCAGGAAGAAATGTAATTATCTAATTATTGTTTTTTTAAAATTACTCTAAAGTCTCATGTATAATGCCTGTGTTATACAATGTTTTTTCATGTACTTACACAGTTTCTTAGTTATCTATAAGGAATAAATTTTTAAGAGAAACTAAAAATATTTTATTAGCAACAAAAAATTACGCATCATATTCCTCAGAATCAGTCTCACAATTCAAATCAATTTCATTGAGCACATTAACAAATGAATCCGGTAACTCTCTTTCAGTTAGCATGTCTTCACTTTCATCAGTCAAAAAATCACTGAGGCCATCGTCAATACAGTTTACTATCTCCATACGTAGTATAGGAGAAAGTACTCTCTTCGTGAAAAAATCAAATTTGAGATTTAAACGGAAATACACGTTTTGAGGTCCCCTGAGTACATTTGACTATTTTTGCGGTGATGTCTCTGTATTTGATAGACTTTTGTTAAATACGTAGCTAAGTCATAGCATTGTTTCCGTTGCTATGATAAAATTTTCTAATTGTTGAAATAGTAATTTTAGTTGCAAATTGATATTTTTTTATCAATAGCAACAACTAACAATTTTGTTTACTTATTATTGTTTTTTCAATGTAATGATTATTGAAAGGGTTTTTATATTACTCATGAGCAGTGGCATACCCAGGATTTTGGTTTGGGGGGGGGGCACAGAACAACACATCAATTCAGATTCGCATTAATATATTTATTAACATGGGTTGCCTACCTCACAGGGGCTAATTACCCAAATAAAAAAAAGTTTTTAAAGGATTATCTTTAGAAGCATTCTGATTCTCGTTTTAGGGGAGTAATATTGCACACCGAAGATTAAACTTTAGTTAATAAAGTTCACCATCAAGTCTTGCATCAAATGTTATTAGCAGTGTGTGTTTGTTGCAGCCATTGATGTAGAAAGTTTTCAAATTACTCAGCCATGTAGGTATTTTGTGCCAAAGCCTATAGACTCCCGGATGCACATCATGAGACAAGTGTAAGGCTGGGTGGGAACGTGAAAATGAAGGATAACTGAGTGGTAGAGAAGTCCCGCGTTTCACTTTTGCTATTTACAAGTTCCGAAAAAAGTTTCCAGTTTAGAATTCCTTCAAGGCTTAAAAAATATCTGAGTCCTCTAGGACAGTGTTTCTCAAATTGTGGGCCACAAAATTATTTTAGATGTTAGGTGAAATACCAAAATATAAAATATTCACCAATAATAAAATTTTAGGAAAAACAATGTGATAAAAATTATTAACAGTTATATAAAATAAAGGAATTAGTATTAAAGTTTATTATTTTTACTATTTTCAATTCAAAAGAGGCCACATGACATTCAAGGGGCCCGCTACAGTTGAAAGTTTGAGAACCACTGCTCTAAGATATGGTGCCTGGTGTGGTCGCTCTACCACAAGATGCCACCTCACGGCTATGTTTATGTTTCGTGGGTTTTAGGAAGTACATATAGAAAATTCAGGTAACACCGGAAAACATTTCCATTTAAAAGAATTAGGGTTAGTAACCTACACGTCTCCAACCATTCAATGAAGCTTTCCTGTACAGGTGATGTCACTTCCGAGAGATGAAAGAGGCAAAAGACTCAGTACGCCCATGCTCATGAGTGTGATTGTCGATAATTATTCTTGAGGACTCTGATGTTGAGAGCAATGATATTCATTACTCTGTACGGAGAAAGTGATGTGCTGGACATGATTTTTTAATAGATGATGATATATTTTTAAATACTAGATTCATCATCATATTTAAAAGTAAGCATGCATAATAATTTCAAACAAACAGTTTAATGGAATCACTTCTTAGTTAATGCTGGACATTATGTGTGTGTTATACATGGAAATTTGGGAACTCATGGAACATGGGCTCAGAGTGTGAATTTGGTTATGCATGAGTATGCATTATACATGAGACTTTAGGGTGCATTTGGTGCTTTTAAAATTATCTCCATTACTGGTGCTTTTAATATATAATAATGATAATAATAAATAATACTATGCCAAAAGCTCTATATTTTTTATGTGTTGATAAATAATACTAATGATGTTTAATGGGTAAAAATTAATTGTTGAATTAACTCATATGTAAAAGAAATTACTTGTTTTTATTCATAAGTATATGATTTTGGAACCAGCACATTTATTTTCCTGGTGATGTTTCATTGTATTTTATCAAACTAATTGTAAGTATTTAGTCACGACTGTCCAGTTTAATTCTTTTATTGCTAATAATACTCAGTAAAATTAAGGAAAATGATTGATTTCATTTTTACGTTTTTAAATATTGTTAAATGCATTTAATTTTATAAATCCTCTTATCCATAAGCAATATTGGTATGCATTTTTAATTATCAAGTAAACTTTGATGAAATCAAGAAGATGTAAGTTATTGTTTAAAATATTAATTTTAAAATCTAAATTTATCTTATATCGTTATTTTAATCTAATTAATTTATACAAACAGCATATTGATAATACTCCGTAACACACACAGTAGTGTATAATGAATGTGAAGTGGATATCGTTCGTATTCTTTAATATTTGAAAAGCAGTTGCTCGTTCCTACATAATTTATTCACAAAATACTTAAATCAACTTAATGAACTCATACTAGAATTTAGAATGGAATTTCTTAATTAATAATGATAAGTATTATTTGCTAATTTATCATTGGAAGGAATGAACTTTTGATGTTTCTGCCTTTTAATTTTTTCTCAGTAAACAAAGAATATTCATGAAAGATGTATGCAGCTTTAATGTGGGTAAAAACTTTCAATTAGAGAAGAGCTAAGGTTTTTGCTCGTGCAAATATGAGATATGACTAACAATAAGAAATTGGAAATATATGTATATTTTTTTAAATTATTAATGTTTTTGATACTGCTCTTATAACTAGCAACTTGCAATTTTTGTCGAAAGTGATAAGTTCCTAATCCGTTTGTCTTGGTCCTTTACTCCATTTTAAAGAAAAGAATTACTGTATTTGCTAATCTATGAGATGCATGAGGATTTTAAACCAAATATTACAGTACATTTATGTATCAATATTTTATTTATCTGTACTTGCCACTTATTCCTTAAGTATTTATCATAACAAAAACAGAGATTGACACTAAAGTAGCCAAGGGAAACTAAATTTGTTAATCATACAACACCACTTATACAACATACATTTCTCTCTTTGCTTTTCCATTCCTCATATTCATGGAACTCTATTAACTATCAAGTTTCTTCATTGTATATTATTTTTACAATATTTACAGTTAAATCATATGCTTTGGGTAGTGATTTTGATTTGTGTAACTTTTTAAGAGCAAAAGCAACTCTCATTTCATTGGTGACGCCTATTAAACTTAACCTGTTCTCATAAGTATCTTCGGTCTTTTTCAATAAAAATTGCATCTTATAGGACAGCAAATATGGCATAGGTTTCTTTATTTGAAATTCAGTTTGCTCCATATGTAAAACTTTTCACAAATAAATGAAGTTACAAGAATGACATAATTAGGGTATGGATTATTTTGGATTAAAAAAATGTCATTCAGAGGGTAATTATCACATTTCATTATTTTTTGAATTTGAGTGAAATGGGGTTTAAATTAAAAACTTATTTAAACATTTTGGGGTTTAATTTAGTTTTTTGAATCAAGTACAATAAAATCTGCATGGTCAATGTTTCTTCGATAATATTACTCTTTTCTGACATTTGCAAATGGCTAAATGAATGCTCAGCATCATAGTTACCTATTGGCATATGTAGCAATGTTAAAACAAACTTGCTTTAATTTAGAGTATTGAACTCTGGCACCAATCTAAAACTTAACAATATCCAAATCTTTGTTTTGAGGTGAGGGTCCTTAGAAATAGGCTGCAAGCTCGATTTTAATCTGCTTGTTCACATCTCCATACAAGTTCAAAAATTCGACATGATCACTGTCATCTGGGATGATTTAGTCACTTATGCATTTACTTTATAAACTATTTACTCTCAGTAGTCTTTTTTTTATGGATATGAAAGCTACCTCATTCAATTATTTAGTCACGCCTCAATGTAAGCATGAGTTCATTTTTTTAAATATTTTTATTTATGAGATAAAATTCATTTATGTTGTAACTACATGATTGAAGAAGTACACAATGTATTACAGAATAAGACCAAAAAAACAGGTTCTAAAATCATGATAATGAAAATTAAATGAGCTGAATATTTTGTAATATATATTAAAATTCAATACATATGAGGAAGTTTCAATAAATAAGGTAACAATTTCCTCTATGTAGATAAATGTATTTTTATTGGAGGAAGTATAGTTTAAGCACATGTACATTAAAAGTATTGTTTTTCCACATAGTCACCAAACTTATTTAACTTTGTTGATTCCTGCTTCAAAGAAATTGCTTTCAAGCAATGATAGCCATAAAATAGTGTCCTGCTTTATTATGTCATAATTTGTGAAATGTTTATCGCCCTTACATCTCTTCAAATGAAATGGTCAGTTCATTTACAGTATCAGCAAGTTATGGTTTTTGTTTGTTTATTTATTTTTCTGATGGATGTCTCTTGGACTATTATTGCCATAACTCCTTCCACATTGAACAAAACAGAATGGACTAGGACAGTGATGACGAACCTATGGCACGCGTGCCATAAGTGGCATGCAATATGATTTTGGTTGGCATGCCAACGAAAGGCGAAAACCACACAAAGCATTTATTGTACTGATTTAACGCCGCAAAAACATTGGTTTTATTTAGTTAACTATTGTAAACGTTAGTTTTACAGTTACAATCTTATTTATTGATCTCGAATTTAATTTAGTTGGCACCAAAAAAAAATCAAGGACTTTTTGTGGCACACGAGACGGAAAAGATTTGACAATTTCAGTAATATTGGCACGCAGACTATAGAAGGTTCGCCATCACTGGACTTGGAAAACCCAGTGTTGACATCAGCCTACTCTTTATGAAGAACACCAAAGGAGCCAAGTACTTAATGTCCCTTCTAAAGGACAGAGCACCGACTTGCTCATTTTCCTCAAAACACACAAGTATCAGATGCGGCGATCCCAGGTTAAAAAATTTTATCGCCACCGGATTTGAAACCAGGGCCGCTGCATGGAAAATCATCAGCAAGTTAAGTGTGTCATTTTTCCCTGATCGTAACATCAATACAGCAAGAATTGTCATTGGCACTAGCAGTGCTGGGCTGACCACTTCATTACTCATCTCTAATATCTGTTCTACTGTTGTTGAAGGTTTCATGCAAACTCCATATCAGTGTTCAAGACACGACACTGGAATTGAATCTTGGTGGATTTAAGCAGGCTGTTTTGCTTTAGTGTGAAAGTATCAAATCACACTTTAAATGCTCTTTTGATATTAAATTTTTATACATTCAGCCATTTTGAATGTAATGTTTACTTAACAAGTTAAGTTCTGCGATCTAGTGTATAAATTAAGCTTATTTGTTACCAACAGAAGTGCGCCAAGCATTTAAATGTACTTAGACTTGTTTTTACAACTTCAAACAAATTGTTACCTTATTTATTGAAATGACCTCATATCTATGAATGAAGTAAGGTTTATGCCTTTTCTAAAGCAAACATCATACTTTTATAGATATAAACAGTGAATTGGAATTTATGGTTGATGCTGTATAGAATTTTTTATATACTGTAATTTTCCGATTATAATACGCAGCCTATATAATATGCACCCATGTTTTCACAAGTAAAATGTGAAAATTCACTTATCACTATATATAATACGTACCTATATTTTTGTAAAAGATGAATGTAATTTTACTTGACTATGTGTGGTATCAGGACAGTTCTCGCCTTGCCACCAAATGAGATATGTGTGAGAGAGTTTACAAGAATATGACGTTACGTTCTGACTCTCCCATTAAAGATCGCTACGCTGTATAAAAAAACATTTTGTCTCAATGTTGCCTTTTGTATTAATCTGGTTGGTTGGAATAGGAGTTTGCGCTTTGCTGCCAAACTAGATATTCGTGAGAAAGTTTACTAAAATATCACGTTACGTTCTGACTCCCGTTAAATATCGATACAATGTATAAAAACCTCAGTCTCAATGTCACCTTTTGTATTAACCTGGTCGGTTGAAATAACAGTTCGTCCTTTACTGCCCAGCGACATCGTTCATACAAGCCGATCGAGGTGTGTAAAATGTTCTCGGCGACGCAATTTATGTAGATGATGAGAGAGAACACAAGATCGCTGAGGAACTGTTTGAGGACAGTGAGGGAAGTGGTAATGAATTCCTAGGCTTTAGTAATTCTGGCAGCTAAAGTAAATAAATAGATATTCTTATTTTTGTTTTGAAAAAATATTTAAAGGAATGTTATCGAAATGCATTGAAATGTACGATTTATTTGTGAAAACATGTTCATTATTGAAATGCACGATTTATTGGTAAAAACATGTTCAAAAACATAAATTATTTCCGTATTGAAAAAAGTATGCATTTATAACCATATATAATATGCACCCTAACTTTTTGTCAACTATTTCCAGAAAAAAATGCGTATTATAATCGGAAAATTACGATAATATTTAAATCTTTGGTATTTAATGAGCATTGAATGTATTTTGCTGTGCTAAGGTTTCTAATAATGTTTTTTGCTATTGATGTTTAAATGAATTTTAAAGCAAACTGATCATACTAGTACTGTATAAGTGCAAGATATAAACTGAATTGTAATTTATTATTGATGCTATATGCAATTTTTTATATAATATTTAACTCTTTGACATTTAATGAGCACCAAATGTATTTCATTGTGCAAAGGTTTCTAATAATGTTTTTTGCTATTGATGTTTAAATAAATTATAATATATTTGTTAAAGTTATACTTTTCTGACAAATGTATCTTAATAAAACCATATATTAGTGCATTGTGATTTTTATTTATTTATGAAACAAATTAATATATTTTATTGAGCCCCAGGTGCAAAAAATTTGGGAGACCCCCAACTGACCGGGAGAGGTGTATGGGGGGAGTACTCAATCTTTAAAAAATTTTACAACCTACCAATGGAAAAAATGTATGCAGCAGGTTAAATAAATGGAATTACAGAAATGCATACATAGAAAATTTAATATTTTTTATATAAACTTGCACATTGAAAAATAAACAAAAAATGAATTATAACTGTGAGATGTTTTCGAATGACAAGGGATATTACATTGTAACAAGCCTAAGTAAAAACACGAGATGCGTACGTAAGTGGTAGATTATGCTGATTGTGAAATATTTTACTAAATAAAATATTGAAAAAAAATGGAGTTTTGACTGTTTTGAGGTTCCCATGAATGTCAAGTCCCCAGGTGAGGGCCTCGTGCACCTCTGGGGTAATCTGCAACTGTCTATGGGGCTTAATATGCCAATGTATAGGCCACATGTCTCAAATGGATGATAAAGCTATGCATTTCTTTTTGAAAGCTGATTTTGAGAATTTTTCAGTTTGTGTATATGCTGTGTGCCTATATTTAAAAGAGTATTTCATCTACTCAAAAAATATTGTTTAGATTCCATAAATGATATCTAATGATATCTCCTCCTGGCAAATATATAAATATGGATGTCTTAAAAGATGTGATGAGGTGTGGTGTGCTGCCAAAAATTTAAGAACCAGCACGCAATCTAGTGATTCCGATTTCTACAGGTGGTTGAAATAACCCAATTTCAGTGGAAATTCAAGTGGAAGGTGCAGGTTTGTTTCCCAGTTATGGCGAAACTTTTCTTCCAATTCCCATAAATAATGCTTGAAATTTAAAAAATCAATTCAAACCCAATTTTAAGAACGCCCAATTTAACAAATAACAATGATGTAACTTTCAATCGTCTTATTTGCAAAAATTATTGCAATTTTGCAATGATAGATTGGTAATTTCACCACCTGCTGTGAAGGTAGACTACACTGAGCTATGGTCGGGAACTGAGTCCTAGCAAGGGACCCTAATCCTCACTAATGACGGTCTAATGTGAAGAGCAGGTAGTCTTCCAAACCATGGCCCCTGATCAGCTTCATAAACCTTTATATCTACTTGCAATCTTTAAAGGGATTTATTTCTTGGTGTAACCTAAGTATCCACCAAGCATGTATTATTGTGGGCTGTAGCCATAGGCAAACACTATTTCCCATTATAAAAGAACATTGTCTTAGATTGCTAGGATGCTTTTTTGATCTAGTTTTACAAAATTTTGCCTTTTTGGGACACTTCTAGAAGGATTTCAGGTGTTGTGGTTATAAAAAGTAAAATCAATGATATAACATTACATTTTATCTATATTGTTATGGTGGATCAAGAAACATGCATGAAAAAATACAATGTAAGCTCCTACATAATTAAAATATGTAATATATACAACAGATAAGTTTTTAGTTAACATTAACTCATACAATACATTTTCAACACTTTGGCAGTTCACTTGAACATGCCATCGAAATAATAGTATTACAAAACATTTTAAAGAGCAATTAGGTATTGAAAATCATTTAATATTAAACTTCAGTAAGTGCCCATAAATGATTAATTTTATAAAAATTTAAATTATGCCTGTGATGAATTGATATTGTTGAAAATCACTCAATTCACAACCTGATGATCTAGGTACGGCATTGCAGTTGCAGCCAATTATCCTCACTAATGACGGTCTAATATGAAGAGCAGGTAGGTAGTCTTCCAAAGCATGGCCCCAGATCTGCTACATAAACCAATATAAATACCTGATGTATTTGCATATAAACTGCACCTGCATATAAGCACCCTTTGTTTTTTTAAGGAAATAGTTCCCAAATAGCAAAACTACCAATTAAGTCTAACACATTCTGGCAAACTAAAATTACTAAATACCATTAAATATACACAAATATTAACATTATTTAAGATAATAAATTATAAAATGAATTACTTGTAACCGATCAATGATATATCCATATCATGGGATAGAAGAACAAGAGACACATGCAAAAATTGTGGGGTTCAGAGTTTTTTACCCAAATACGCTGATGATGGTGAGAAACCAATGAGGAAAAAACCATTGATTGTGTAACTTTTTAATTTCTCTAACTTTAAAAATTTTCTCACATTTTTAGAAAATTAAATTATGCATTATCAGATTCAGCGTGTAATTCAAAATTATTGAGCATCATAATTTCACTTAAATGACAATATCACCGTAATCACGACAAATTTGGCAACGGAGCAGGATTAGAAAAGGATATCTAGCTATATGGAAAAGGGAGAGATAGCAATATCCCATAAGAGATCATTTTGCAACTTTGGTGGAATGGACTATAGTCACGCACAAAGCTCAAAACACTTCCTACTCCAGTCATCTATGAACAGGAATCTCCCTAAGAGGATGAGTTTTTTTGTATAGCATCTACTGAGTAAATATTGAAAGGTTAGGAACAAACAAGTCCAAACACATGAGATGGGGATTTCTGTTTCCCTTTCGAACGATGAAATCTTTCATTTGCATCAAAATTTCACCACTCCGAATACCTTGAAGTGAATGAGGGAAAAGGATGGAACTTACACCTATCTATTCTCCAGCCACCTAACCCTCAGTAGTCATTGAACTATAGATGTCAGTTAGTCGGCGTATTCTTTCTGTCTACTTTTCCAAGTTTTTGCCCATCCGATTTTTATTGTGGATGACAATCAAGATAGGAATGCTGCCGATCATGATTGAGAAGAAAGGTTTGTCTAAAACTATCGTGGTTATTACTATTTGTGTTATTTAATGTTTTCGAGTGAATGAAGAAGACCCTGGAAAGGAGGTGAAACATTGGCGAGAGCCTAATTATAAGCACGGGATCACCCTAAATACAGTGCATAATATTATTAATCTGTTTATTAATTATTTAAAGGTGAAATGCAGAAAAGAATTCAGTTTTCTTATTTTTCCCAGGATTTTCTTGAAAAAATTTCAAAACCTAGGGGTCGTGTTATATTCGGGCTAATACAGTAATATCCATATCACTGTTAAATTACAGGTCGTTCACCCTCAACAAGTAACTCATGGGTTCAATTCCAGGAGCGCATCCTCTCTCCAATTAAATAACATCGGAATAGGTAGAATCCACTGCACGCATTTTTTCTTTAACATTTTAAAATGCACTACATGAGATATTGATGCAAAATTAGCACAGTTACGCGAATAAAACATGGAGATTAATTTTTTTCATTGTATAAATTCAAATCCCATTGTAAAATCTCCAAAAATTACGTTTCCAGGTAATTTTTTGCATTTATATATTTTATCAATTTAATGCATGTAAAGAATTTCATTATTCACAAATTTCGGAGAGAAAGAACAAAGCAAAATCAGATACAATAATTTAGGAATCTTTATTATAAAAGGCATAGGATTCCTGTTTTCTTGTCTACACACTTTTGAAGCCACTTTAGATGCAATTTAAGATAATTTCCGAGTAAGTACGTGTTTGAAATTTGGTAGGAATGCACAAATCACGCACTAAAAGGCAATGATGAAAAAAAAATCCTGAAAAAAGACCTGAGTTTGACTCCAGGAGAACATTTCTGTTTCCCGTAAGAAAACACATAAAATATGACATTTTGACGTACAGGCTTTCACTCTTTTGCAAATTAAAATTAGAAAAAATTGACCTACAGCCAACTTACGTAGACTGTCTTATAGAATAATGTGCAAGGTTTCTTATTCTTATCATCTATTTACACCTTCCATTCGAAATTACATTTAACGAATATGTGACAGATTTTGACCAAATATCACGCTTTTATCAATAAGTTTCCTGGACAAATAATGTCATTGTTGAGGCTCGAGATTCCTATTATTGCCTCAATTTCATACGTCATAGGATAGAAATACGAAGCATTTACGTAGATGTATCGAGCGAGAGGGAGGGGTTGAGAGAGAGGGAGCGGGAGAGGTGTAGGGACGGATGAGGGAAGGGAGGGAGGAAGGAAGGGAGGAGGATACGACAATATAGTTTTCTTTCCTGTCATATTGATAGGCATTTACGCTAACAATAAGTACTTATGTAAGTATTGTAGATATGAAATTAAAAAAAAATAAAATTCAATAAACTTTCAAGCTTCTATGTGTTTATTATTAAATAGGCTGACAACATTTCAAATTTGAAATTTAGTCTTCTCTAGTTATATACATATACAGTGTAACTCGTTTATAACGAGCATGGTTATAACGAGATCATGGCTTTTGCGAGCAAATAAGAAAGAAATGTTTGGAAATAATGTATTTTAAGAGCAAAATTTTATGTTTATAACAAGCACGATAGTTACGACCTTTACAGGTATAACTAGCAAATTTTTAAAGCCGCATAATGAGACGTAAATTCTTCCTAGTGTACAAAAGATAACAGAATTTTAATGACAGATGTAGCTGTGTGACCTTATGAGATGGCAAGATTTATCTTTATCGATTTATCTTTCATGCTGTGTAAACTTAGGTAAGTTTCATTTTTATACCTTGAAATGGATGGCATGAAAAAAATTCACAATTTGGCGAGATAATGGAAATTATTTGTGAGTTAGAGGGCAGGGCATTAATCAAATTATTAAATTTAGTATTAGAATACAACAATATTTAATATTTAAATGTTAACTTTATTTTGTTTGTTTTTATGGAACGTTGGGCTATTTAATATTCAGGCTATTTAATATTTAAATGTAAACTTTATTTTATTTGTTTCTATGAACAAAATGTTAACAAAATTGTTAAATCAATTATTCACAAAGGAAATTAGTAGTATTAGGTCATACATTAGTATATAAACTACCACATTACAATTCCCTAGTACTGATTATATGGTTGGACAATATGAGTTCTCTCAAGGTAAAATATTCCAGAGGTAAAATAATCCCCCAATCGAATCTCTGGGTGGGGACTGCCTTAAGGAAAGCATTTGTCGAAGGTAACTTACGCATAGGAACTTGGAATGTAAAAACCATGAGGAAGGCAGGAAAGCTAGAGAACCTGAAAGAAGAAATAGGATTGATATCATAGTTCTGGGCGAAGCTAGATGGGAAGGAGAAGGACAGTTCAACAGAAGAATTCACAGTAGTTTACTCTGGAGGAAATAGTGGGGCAAGGGGAGTAGCTCTGGTACTTAGGAAAGATATGATGAAGAGCGTGACAAAAATAACAGCAATGAACGATAGGTTGATATCAATAAAGCTAAAAGCAGTCCCAGTGGATATGTTGATAATCAAGGTATATATGCCAATGTCCACTCATGAAGAAGAAATTGAGGAGATGTATGAATAAATTAACGAGATTTACGAAGAAGACGGAAGAGGAAAGATAAACTGCATAATAATGGGAGATTTGAACAGCATACTTGGTGAAGGACAAGAAGAAAATGTTGTCAGTCAATACGGACTTTGGAAAAGAAACCAAGGAGAAAAACTGGTAGAACTCTGTGTTAATAACGACCTAGTAATGACTAATACATGGTTCAGAAACCATAAACAAAGGCTGTACACATGGAAAAGCCCAGGAGATAGAATGGGATGCCAAATAGATTACATCCTAGTAAAACAAAGATTCATGAACAGCATAAAAAATGCTAAGACATTACCAGGAGCAGTCATTGATTCAGATAACATCCTTCTAATAGTCGATGTAACTACAAAGCTTGAACAAATAAGGAAAACGAGAAGAGATAGACTTAGGACCTAGAAAAACTGAAAGAAAAGAAAGATGCATTCTGCACAAAGTTGGAAGATTGCCGTAGAAATTTGGAAAACAAACCGAAGACCGTGGATACAGTATGGGAGGAAGTGAAAACCAGCATCAAAGATACCTTGAATAAAGAGATTGGGAAACAAGAGAAGAAAATCAGAAAACCATGGATCACTAAGGAAATACTGGAGAAAATGGATGGGAGAAGAAAATGGAAAAATGTTAACAGTGAAGAAGGTAGAGCCAATTATAGATGCATAAACAATGAGTTGAGAAGGGTAACAGATAAAGCTAGGGAAAATTGGATAAAAGAAAAAAATGTGAGAAAATACAACAGACGGAGAAGTTAGGACGGTATGATATGATGTACACTAGGGCACTGGAATTAGAAGATAAGAAGCCTAATGGGATTCGTGGTAAAGAAATTATTAATACAGATGGAAAAATAGTAGCAGAACCAAAGGATGTAGCACAGGTATGGGAAGAATACATTAAGGAACTATACAAAAAGCAGGCAGGATCGGTACAAATGGAACTGGAAGTAGAGAATTGCATTGAAGAAGACAAATTGGGACCAAGTATTATGAAAAGTGAAGTAGAAAAGGCGATACTGGAACTAAAGAAAGGAAAAGCTACAGGCAGTGATGGAATACCGGTAGAGGTACTTAAAGTCATGGGATCGGAAGGACTAAAAGTGATTACGAAACTAATTAACAAGATTTACGACTCGGGAGAGTGGCCTCAGGATTTCTTATTTGTAACAATGATCCCTCTAAAGAAGAAGCCAAAGGCAATGCAGTGTAAGGACTACAGAACGATATCCCTACTGTCACACACTTCGAAGATCATCACGAGGATTCTTAATAAAACACTAGAGAATAGGGCCGAAGAAATTATAGGGGAAGATCAATTCGGCTTCAGAAAAGGACGAGGAACCAGAGATGCTATTGGTGTAGTGAGAATCATATCAGAAAGGGCAATAGAGTACAGCCAAGATTGCTGCATATGTTGACTGGCAGAAGGCCTTTGATAGAATAAATTGGGTAGTGCTAATGAGGATATTAAAGGATATAGGTGTAGACTGGAAAGACAGTAGACTGATCAGGAATCTATATGCTAATCAAGTTGTAAAGGTCAGGTTGGAGAATGCAGACACCAACAGAGTAAATATCGGTAGAGGAGTAAGACAGGGCTGTTGTCTATCGCCAATCCTATTAAATATGTATGGAGAGAGGCTAATGCAGGAAGTGTTTGAAGCATAGAGTAATAATATATATATATATTATTACTCTATGGTTAGAAGGCATGGGAGATTTCAAAATCGGAGGAAGGATTATAAGAACGGTGAAATACGTGGATGATCAAGTACTTCTAGCAAGAAAGGAACTCCAGAAAATGATAAATAGACTAGTGATAACAGGTAGAAAATACGGTATGGAAATTAATACAGAAAAATCCAAGGTTATGTGAATATCAAGTAAAGAAGAAGAAAATCTGAACATAAGTATTGGAGGAAAGCCATTAGAACAAGTTTCAGATTATAAATACCTTGGAAGCATCATAACGAGAGAAGCAAAATGTACCGATAAAATCAGGACTAGAATAACAAAAGCAAAAGCCGCTTTCAGAAGAAAGAAACTCCTACTAATGAGAAATATAAAGCAGGAAATCCGCAAGAGGTTGATAAAATGCTATGTATGGAGTATAGCTTTGTATGGGGCAGAAACATGGATGCTAAGGAAAAATGATATTAAATACTTGGAAAGCTTCAAAATGTGGACTTGGAGAATAATGCTGAAGATAAAATGGACAGATAGGGTGAAAAATGAGGAAGTACTATGAAGAATAGGAGAGAAGCGAACGATTATACAGACTATCAGAAAGAGGAAGGCGAACTGGATTGGACTTTACCTGAGGAAATATAGAGCATGATAAAAGAAGTGCTAGAAGGAAAACTGGATGGAAAAAGAGAAAGAGGTAGGAAAAGGTTTCAGCTGGTAGACGCTTGAAAGGGAAAGAGAGCTATCAAGACATGAAGAAAACTGCGGAAAATAGGAGTATACGGAGAACCAAGTTTAACCATGAATAATCACGGACCTGTCAACGGACAGACTATGATGATATATATATATAATCACTTTAATACATATAAAGAATTTTATTATTCACAAATTCCGAGAGAAGGAACAAAGCAAGATCAAGTGTGATTATTTAAGAATAAGTTGAAAATTACATTGGTAATATGAGCACAATCGTGCTCATATCAAACATGAGTCTTCATTCGACTTGAATTTGGAAAATTTCTTGCGTGGTTACTTGAAGTATTACTTCATCATTGCTGCTAACATAAGCAATCTCACAAAAATACGATTAATTTCCTTGCGTGTGCATCAATATTTTTAAATCGGGAGAAAATTATTTATGACAAAGTACTTTAAAACGTTATTTCCCTTATCATTTCTTTCAAGTACTCCACTGCACGAAATGCACCCATTTGTGATACAATGTACACTTTCGTAACTTGTTTACATATAATTTGGAATGTTACCGGTAAAATTGCCATTTTCGGCAGTCGCAATTGTGGACGTTGCTTGAACTCGGTATTTGTATTAAATAAAATGTTTCGCACACCCTTTCTAAATGCCTCTTAAAACTCCAATATGCGTTAATGGTGATATAAGGAAACAGGTTGTGCTAATCTTAACCCAGAAACTTGATATAATAAAACATTTAGATAAAGGTGAGAACCGCGATGAAAGAGTTCAATGTCAGTTCTTTCACTATTTATGACATTAAGGCACAGAAATCACAGTTAATGAAATTCGTTATGTCTTCTGAGACAACTAGAGGAATTGAATATCGGCGCACTCTTCACTGCTCTTCATCAGATGTTGGCAGGGTTGGCAGCCTTGATTCAAGACTGTTGATTACGTTGATTATCTTCAAAGGTAAATATGTCACCTATTGGGGTAAGTATTTCTACTTCGGTTTTCCTTGATTGTGAAATTTTTATCGCTCTGTAATATGAGAAATATAATTTTATTTTCAGGATATTCCTGAGGATGTAAGGGATAAAATTAAGACCATCGTGTTTAATTCCTCCAAGAATGAACTTTTTAAAATAAGTGAAGGTTATAAAATACTTCAAAGGAAATTAAAAGGAAGTTGGAAAGTTTTAGTGTCAGTCATTATTTACATATATTTCGTGTGAAGATAATAGTATATTTAATTAACTACGTGCCACAACTTAATGTAGAGATTAAATCGAAGCAATTTCTGTCATTTTAGAAATAAAGAAGATGTGACTCCAGAAGTTCTTTCAGGATGTTCAATCTTTGTGCTGCCAGGTCCAAGGGAAAAATTTACGGAAAGCGAATTTAATTGTATGAAATTATATCTTAATTCCGGCGGAAATCTTCTGGTTTTGCTTGGAGAAGGAGGAGAGAGATCATTCCAAACTAATATAAATTTTCTGTTGGAAGAATATGGTATAATGATCAATAATGGTTAGTGAAAAATTTCAAATTATTTATTTCTGCGGGTGTACCTGGTC
This sequence comes from Uropetala carovei, assembly GCA_036926305.1. NCBI lineage: Eukaryota > Metazoa > Arthropoda > Insecta > Odonata > Petaluridae > Uropetala > Uropetala carovei. The sequence continues at coordinate 4,745,345 of JAXCHB010000181.1, read as the reverse complement.
AATGTGCATTATACGGTTGTTTTTAAATCTATTTTTCACATTTTTATTTCAGATTCTGTAATTAGGACTCATTATTACAAGTACTTTCATCCAAAGGAGTGTTTAGTTGTAAATGGCGTTTTAAATAAAGGAATTGAAAATTTAGCGAAAAAATTAAATCATTCCATAGCGTTCAGTGAGGAATCTAATGACAAGTTGGTCGAATAAAATATTACTGCACATCTTTTTAAAATAAGTTATTGCAAAAGTTTATCAGCATGAATGAATATTTAATAGTAACAAACTAAACGATGCACAAATGTAACTCATAATTAAGTGAAAAAAGTGATTTCAGTTTATTTTAAATTGTTTGGTAGGTTTTTGGTTAATTTTTTCCAACATTCTACGTTTAAAGCCATTACCTTCATTATATGCTAATGATTTGAAGCCAGAAACTGTTGAGATAGAGAGGGAGGAAGATGTAGATTGCGATAGTGTTGGGCTGGGAATATTAATTAGAGATTGAAAAGCAGTAGGAATTGATTGCCTCCCCATTGTAATGTTAAAGGAATTGGGAAAAAAGAGTTTTTATCAATTGTGCCATGGTATATATGAAGTGAGAGAATGACCAAAGGACATCACTAAATAAATTTTGATTCCCTTGAAGAAAAAGTGCAAAGCAAACGAATATCAGAAGTATGGAACAATCAGCTTAATTTCGTGTGCAGCTAAAGGATACTAAAAGTGAGGCTAGAAGCATAATCTAATAACTATGTAGGTGCAGACCGGTGTGGGTTCCAGAAAGGTCATGTGCAATGGCAGAAAGAAACATTGAATACAACCAGTATGTATCCCTGTGGTTTGTAGATTTAGAAAATGCCTTGGATAGAGTTTAATGGTGTAAGCTAATGGAGGTATTGAGGAAAATAGGGGTGGGTTGGATAGATAGACATTTAATCAGTACTCTGTATATGAGTCAAACTGTGCAGAGGTAGAATCAGATTGGGCAATGCTTGGAAGAGATGTGAGACATAGCTCCTCACTCTCACCAGTAATCTTTAATGTTTTTGCTGAAGAAATGATAAGGCAGGCATGGGGAGATGTAGAAATAGGCAGGTAAAAGAAGAGGGGGGGAACCTGGTCAAATCAGAGATGCAGATGACAAAGCATTTGTGAGCAATTCTGAAAGGCCTTCAGATGTCAGTTAGTTCCTTAAATGAAAAGGAAAATGCATTCTGGATGAAAATGAGTTAGAAGAAAACGAAAGCCATGAGATTTTCTGAGAATAGGAATAGCCAGGTTAGTGTTACAGTGGATGGAAAAAGGCTGGAACAGGTGTTATTCTTTACTTATTTTGGTAATGTTCTGCCACAGGATGGAAAATCAGGACAAGGGTAGCAAGAGCAAAGGAGGCATTTACAAGATGAAGAGAGTTGTTGACATGCAGTCTGAATAAAAGATATTAAAAACAGGTTAGTGAAAACCCCTATATGGAGTGTAGCATTATATGAGTGTGATATATATACAAAGAGAAAAGATTATGTCAGCAGATTTGAGGTATGAGTCTGTCATAGATTAGAGAACATTAGTTTGACAGAGAGGAAAATGATTGATGAAGTTTTGAAAGAAAGTAACAGAAGGGAGAATCTTCATTAGATTAATAATAGGGGACATACAGAAGAAATGAGTGGGTCATAATTTGAAAGGAAACAGTTTGCTGAAAGAAGCCCTAGAAGGAATACTGATAGGAATGAGGTAGGTAGAGGAAAGAGGAAATTAATGGAATCTTGAACGATCAAAACTCGGGAGTCGCCTCTACCTTCATTTTCTCATTACTATCCCAAAAGTGATTAAACTTTTGTGTAATGGTTTATTGATATTGTAAGAAAAATATATAGTATGTACATGCATGTATTATACTGATCTCCCTATTTTGCATGCATTTTTAAATTAATATTCTGTGATAGCAATACTCTGAATGTTTAAATAAATATAATAACCAGAATTAGAGAATCTCAAGACATCTTGATAATATGTAAGAAGTATCGAAACAGAAATGAGAAATAATTTGATTTCACTTCATGGAATGCCACTGCAACTTTTCATCACATATTAATGAAGAAAAATAACTTAGTTAAATTCCACCAAAAAAGTGTGGAATTTAAACAAGTTATTTTTCTTTGTTAATATGAGTAGCAATTACCACAAATTTCAAAGTAATTCTTTGGATTTTATTTTCATCACATATTCTTTGCTGGTTGCACTTTTTGCACAAGGATATATATAAATGCACATTAGAGAGAAGAGTATCAGATCAACTGATTGGAAGCTTTTACAAAATTATTACAAGGGGAGGCCATAAAATTAATATTGAAATTCGTAAAACCCTTTTAGAAGGTGAAACTAGAACTAAAATATCAAATATATCTCTCGGCGTTTTTCCAATGGGCCTTTGTTTAAAAGATATTAACAATTTAAATTCAGGTCTAAGCATGGATGCATCATATACCATTAACCTCAAGGCAAATGCAAATAAATAGTACAAAAAAGTACGTGAAAAAGAAAAATAATCACAAAAAATATGCCCAAAAAAAAAACAAAAATACAATAAAACATAATAATAATAATTCAATTTTACTAGTTAAAATACATGTACAGACCATTTCTGAAAAATTATGAAAAAAAATGCTGGCAGCGGGATTGAACCCATGCCCATCTGATTACTAGACTCATTCTAACCATTCAGCTGTTGCCAATTGTTGTACTGGCTTTGAGGTTAATGGTATATGATGCATCCATGCTTAAACCTGAATTTAAATTGTTAATATCTTTTAAACAAAGGCCCATTGGCAAAAACGCCGAGAGATATATTTGATATTTTAGTTCTAGTTTCACTTCCTAAAAGGGTTTTACGAATTTCAATATTAATGTTATGGCCTCCCCTTGTTAGTGTGATTGTATTGTTTAGAATCATGTCATTGATTTTATATCCTTTTAGTTATTAATTATATTATTTAGTTATAATAAAATAAATTATGCCAATGCTGAAGGTCTTGCTTCATTATTATTCAGACCTGTGACTTCTGCAGGGAAGGATAGTACCATTGCAACTTTTATTTTTAATTCGTAATATCATTTCTTAAGAGAATTTAATGAAGGCATAAGAAGTTCTCTAAAATATTTCATTTTCATTGGCCTTTCTCTCTGACTGCATGCATTTCACAGATCGGCCCTCCCTTTTGTTTATCCGTTTGGAGCCACCTTGAATGTGGCTCGACCTGCTGTGGCTGCATTGTCATCAGGCAGTGCCGCTTACCCTGCCAATCGTCCAGTGTGTGCTTTTTATGGACCTATGGAATCTAGGTCTGATGATGCTAACAAGAGTAAGAACGGTGGCCGTATTGCTGTGGTTGGATCTTTACACGTCTTTGCTGATGCCTATTTAGAAAAAGAAGCTAATCGGCTTCTTTTTGAAATTTTGCTTCGATATTTGAGTGAAGATTCTGGTTTGGAGCTGAACAAAGTAGATGCTGAAGATCCCGAGGTATGTCAGACAAATTTAGGAAAAATCTGCAGAAAAATTTTATTCTAACTTGCATTTTAGACCAAAGATTATTTATGTTCTTATATTTTTTGAAGTGTAGTAGCACACTTAAGTTATCCTAATTTGCATTCTGATATTACAATGCAAAACTGTTGATTTTATTTTATTGTTTATTTCGTGTAGTGTAAAACAATAATCATCTTGATTGCATGAATATATTAAAGGCAATATTAATCAGAGCTGGGAAGGTTGCAGAACAAGGAACGATTCCAAAATGTTTTCGGTTCTTGGATTCAGAATGGAAAAATTGTATTGGAACCGGAACCTGAACAGTGATGTCAAAATTTTGCTTCCAGAACTTCCAGAATGGTTCCCTTAAAAATGAATTACTTATTATTAATATTTTTACATTTAAAAAAATGTAAACCATACAATTACATTTTTTTATACAAAATTGAAAACGTACTTCCTCTGATTATTCTTCTTCCTTGTTAAGTTGGATCAAGAGTTTGGACCTGGGTATCCAACCATCTACATTTGGTTTCCATATGTTGCATAATCGATTCTGGTAAAAAGCTGTTCAAATATTACGTGAAGCAGGAACTAACAACTAACATTGAATTACCTATTCGAATATATTCTAAGATATCATTTTCCAAACAATCTAATCATCTTTCTTTGCATAGCCATAAAAAATATTCTCTATGGTGGCAGGATACATTGAAATTATGGGGCTGGAAGATAAGTCGATTCTTGATGTTTCAGTATAATCCGTAATTGAAAGAAAGAAACCCATTTGAAGAATATCATTCAGAAGTTGAATTTGTTATGTAACTGAATTATCTACTTGAATACATTCTAAGAGATCACTTTCCAATCAGTTTGATCTTCATTCTTTGATAGTCAAAAAAAATACAACATAGTCATAAAAAAATATTATCTACATTGGCAGGATACAATGAAATTATGGGGTTGGAAGATAAGTCGATTCTTGATGTTTTAATATACTGTATATACCCACGTATAATAATAATATTGTCAATATCATTGAGATAAGTAAATTAAAGAAAATATACATACTTCAGTTCGTACTAACAATAAGTAAGACAGCACTTTGCTCAAGTCGGTAATAAAAATCCGCCATTTGAGAAAAGAGCTGTTACATAGTTTAGCGGTTTCTCAATGTGAAGGTGACAGTTTTAAATAGCAGTCGAAACAGAATAAATAGTTGCAGTTCAACTGCACTTCAGACCCATCAGTGGAGGTCGACTGGCACCGTTATTTGCTATAGTCATCTCTGTTATTCATGCGTTAGTCACCAACGTAAATGTAATCATGAGGAAATTACAATGTATCAATAAAATCTTTTCCTTTATATTACACTAGCTGAATTACCCGCTTTTGCACGGGATCATGTGCAAGTTGATTACTGTTTTGTGCAGGATTGCTGGAAACAGGAATATTTTTGCACACCTCTTCTCACACAGCTGCATTACCCCCACTCGTACGGGATTTTGAGGCAAGCAAATTACCATTTTTTGTAGTATCATTGGAAACAGGAATAATTGTGTACCTCTTCATTTCAAACTAATATCCTGGTGTTCAAGAAAGAGCCTCACGGTAGACAATATTTTTTGTTTTATGGTCAGGTGCTAAAATAAACAAATTTTCTTTTTTGATAACTCTTGAGCAAGCAACATACAGCTGGCCAATAGAAAAACAGTTGGCTCGTAGGTCAACACCAGCAATTCTTAGGGTTTACCCCTGAGATTTATTAATAGTCATTGAGAAGCACACGGTTATGGGAAATTGTAGGCGCTTAAAACTGAAGGGATAATTGAAATGAGTGGTATTCGTGGTATGAAAACAATTTCTCCCTCACTGCATCCAGTAAGAATTTTGGCTTCAATCAAGTGTCCTTTTAGAGATGTTATGTGCACCGGGTGCCATTACAAAGTTTGGGAGGGTTGAGGTTTCGAATGAGCATCACAGGGGCCCGACTTTGAGCTATAAATTGTGGGCTGGAAGCCCTGGAGCTGTAACAGAATTTAGAAATTCAATGGCATATTGAACGGCATCTTCAGTACTCAGGGGAGTGTCAATGGATGTGTAAGTAATTTGTTCCGAAGTGAACTTTTCAAGAATGGCATGGTTAATCGATGTTGCTTGCTCATTAGTAGGTGTTAATATAGCACGCTTGCATAACCAAGAATTTGACCTGCAGGAGATATCTTGAACATCAGGGTAGACGTTTGAAATGAGGTCTTCAAGGGATGCAACAGTTGTGCACAGCTGAGGTGGAAGTTGAAGAGTAGCATGTTCATCTACTGTCGTTCCCTCACCTATTTTTAGCAACAGGTTTGAGAATTCTTGGGCATGTTCATCTCCACTTATTCGAGCCCTCATATTGACGGTGAGATGCAACTTATGAATGTGTGGCCAGATTTTTTTAATGAAGCATTGACTTCGTCCGTCTCAAATTGTTATTTCTACTTAAACGTTCTATAGTTGAATGCTCTTCATCACCTGTATTTTCCAACTGCTCCAACAGATTGAGAGGAGCATGTGTTTCCCAACTGGTTCTATCTGAGACTTCTAATTCTATCTGAGGTTGTTCTCCCCAATGCAAACTTCTGTAAAAAACATGTCTTTCCCGATGGAGTAATTGGCGGGCTTCGCGAGATGCATCACTTTCTCGAGTTCGAGATGATGCATTATGCAATCTCATATCTAGGAGTCTGCTCTCATTCTACATCGCTTTCAGCCTCTCGAAGAGAAGTCTGCCTTTGCCTTTGTGAACTCAAACGGGCTTCTCTTTCAGTCTCAGTTTCAGAATTCCTCATTACCCGCTCTTTCTTAGCCTGGATTGAGGTTCTACCTATATTACTTCTCTTCTGAGGAGGCATTTTACAATATGAACAAGAAAACTCGAAATTTAAGAATAACTACTTCGTATATAATGAAAAATGACAATTCCAAAAGACAATAACAGAAATCCGGGCCAGGTCAGTAAAACCAATAAATATGAAAAATCAAGGCGAAGTCTTTAGCGGAGATAAACCATGTTGATACAAACAATACAAAGTAATAAGTGAAACGAAACATAAACCGAAGTAGATATAAAATAAATGCAAAAACCCATAACAAATATTATCCGAATTTCAGAATACAGTACCTATTGAAAATCCAAGCTAAGCCAATATATAAACAGTAAAATATATAAATCAAGAGGCCAAAGCAACCAAATAATAATCAGTAATTCCAAAAGACTAACAGAAATCTGAGCCAGGTCAGTAAAAGCAATACATATGAAAAATCAAGGCAAAGTCTTTAGCGGAGATCCTAACTCAACTGACTCGGACTGTGAAAAAGTACGTTAGGTGCTGCCACCTAGCAGCCGATGCATGAACTAACACTTCCCCTTGAGGAAATGGCGTGCTTCCTGGTGTTTTCGTGCCCAGGTAGTGTGCCTTCCCCTTATAACATCCCTTTTAAAGAAATATTCTGAAACATTCTATAGCTTAAAACCCAAGTTGGAACAACCGGAAAACATATCCAAAGTTCCAAGAAGATAGTTCTAGCCGTTTTTCTGTGATGAAAGGACAAACATACAGACTTTTGATTTTATTAATATAGATTTGAAAACCATGCTTCAGTATTGAAAGAGCACTTTAACAAGCATCTACAAGCAAACGATTAAAACCAAGTATAAGCTGAATCTGGGTGATGGCATGAGATTTTAATGTAAGTACACATACTTCTTCAATTCTCAGCATTGGTATTTCACATTTTGCCAGAAAAATAAATGTTAGAAAATTCAATGGAACCAAGAGCAGTTACAGGTAAATTTTATTCTTTTTTAGTACAAATAAATCCTAGTTAATACCGTAACTATGAATTGGGAACGTTAATTGAAAGTGTAGCAGTTGTACAATATTGTGTAATACGTTTACATACACATATGACGTGATCTTTCATTCTCTCTTTGTAACAGCAAATAATTAATTTCTGTTTACCCTACCCTTATTTATGACAGACAAAATGAAAGTTCCGAGGCTAAGTTACACTGCCAAATTTAAGCTAAATGTATGCCAGTATGCCAAGGAACACGGAAATCGAGCTGCAGAGCGACAATTTGGACCGAATGAATGTGCCATAAGAAAATGGAGGAAATCCGAGGAAAATATCAAACAGATGCCTAAAATGAAAAGAGCTGAACGCAGTGGGAAACCATACTACCCTGAGATAGAAAAACATCTGGTGCAATGGGTTACAGACATAAGGAGAGACTGCTTAGGCATGCATAAATATGTCTGCTGTTCATGTTCAAACTTTGCGATTATCCAACCAACTCAAAATTAAGGACTTTAAAGTATCATTAAATTGGTGTCATCGTTTCTTCAATAGGAACAACTTATCAATTGCCAACGCACTACAATAAGTCATCGTTTGCCGGAGGATAACGAAGAGCAACTACTAAAATATCAATCCTATGTAATTAAATTATTGAAGGAACATAATTTTCCATTGAACCAAATGGGAAACGCTGACCAAACACCACTTACATTCAACATGCCGTCAAAACCTCCGGTAAATGAGAGAGCCACAAAAACTGTTTAGATGAGAGGAATAGGAAATGAAAGGAACAGATTAACGGTAATGCTGGCATGTATGGCAGATGGGACAAAACTTCCTCCGTATGTCATATTCAAGCAGAAAACTCTGCCTAAAGGCAAGTTACCTCCTGGAATCATAATAAGAGCGCAAGAGAAAGGCTGGTTCGATGAAAAAATCACAGATGACTGGATAGAGAAAGTATGGCATAGAAAACCTGGTGGAATACTGAAACAAAGATCAATGTTAATCCTAGACACGTTTGGATGCCATACTCGGACTGAAGTATAGTGGAAGCTTCAGGATATAAACACAAACCTTGTGATTATTCGTGGCGGAATGACATCAATTCTGCAACCAATTGATGTTGTTGTAAACAAGCCGTTTAAAACATTGATGAAACAAAAGTGGTCTGACTGGATGGTTAATGGCAACCACTCATTCATAAAAGGAGGAAGAATGAAGAAAGTAGATATCACTATCTGCCAGTGGATTGTGGAAGTCTGGACTGAGTTTCCCACAGCCACTATAGTGAAAGGTTTCAAGAAACGTTGCATCAGCAACAGTTTAGACGGCATGGAAGACGACTTGCTGTGGGAGGATGATGACCACAACGCCATGGAGAATGTAACTCTATCTTCCGCGGAAGATGATTCTAATAACATCGCCGATGAATGGGGCAGTGATGAAGAATTTCTTGGATTTTGTGATGCTTAATAATGTTATTTATTATTTTACTTTATTTGAAATATATAGTAATGTACATAAAGTATAATTATTTATTAAATTTGACATTTTTGTTCATTAAGTTACGTTTTTCGTTCAAGTTATTACCGAGAAAACGCATGAGAATACCCTCAGAACATTTAACATAAAAACGATGACATTTTCTAATGTTGGTCCATTACAATAAATACCCTGGTAAATATATACCCTCATATAAGACACACCCTGCTTTTTATCCGAAATTTTTAGGAAATAAAGTGTCTTATACGTGGGTATATACGGTAATCCATAATTGAAAGAAAGAAACCCATTTGAAGAATATTATTCAGAAGTTGAATTTGTTATGTAATTGATCAATGATGTTTTTACTTTCTCATATACGAAGTATATTGAGAAAGTATTGTAATTGCGAAAAAATTCGACTTCGAGATTTTGACAGAAATAGACGTTTTAGGTATAGCCGAGTCTGAAAAAGTGGTTTTCGCAATGCCTTGTCTGTCTGTTACTGGATCTAGAGCCTAAACGATAGAGCAAAAATGAATGAAATTTCGTACTTAGGCATTTTATCATACTGAGCATAGGCTAAGAAGAAATGGTTGACATTGCTCAATAATTAAGGGAAGTTTATTCTATGCATTTTTAACAACAATTTGATGTTCTCCAAAACGGCTCTAATGATTTTGATCAAATTTTGTACAGTTACTTGAGTTTAGGTCTTCGATAATTCCACATAGTTCATATTTATCAAAAAATGAATATAAGGCTAGTTTATTCTAGGCAACTTTAACAATAATTTGATTTTTTCAAAAACGGCTTGAACGATTTTGATAAAATTTTGTACAGTTACTTGAGTATATGTCTGCAATAGTACTACATATTCATTTTTTTCATTGAATGAATATAAGGCTAGTTTATTCTTGGGCAACTTGAACAAAAATTGGATTTGCTAAAAGCCAGCTCATACCATTTTCATTTTATAAAGATAACTAAACTGCGCATAAGCATATGAGAAAGTTTTTGCAATGTATGTTGTATCGATTTTTTTAAGATGATGATTCAAGAAAAGCTTTATGAATTTGAAGAGGAAAATATAAATCCAACATCTTGATGATATCGAAAAGCTAAAATTATATCATAATCATCCGCCAAATAAAATTTTCTCATACAATATTTGAATTTATCACATAAATTAAAAAGAACCTAAAAGGTCACAATTGTTTCATAAACTACAAGCATTCGTAAAGGTTGGCAATTTTATTTAGCCTCGAGGTGGTCAACTGTCTAAAGCCAACCCTGACTGTAAATAATGCATGGTGTAAATAGTTAGCTAATTTGTGTTATAAGGTTTATTTCCCATCCATTTGAAGAGCTGATAATATAAATATTATTTATAAAAATTTATTTTTAACCGTTAGTTGTTTTCTAAATAAGATCACTCAGCTTATTTTAATTTTATTTCTACAAAATTCCTAGCGATTCCCCTGGAAACTAAACCTACCCAAATAAATACTGAAATACTTTAAATGGATAAAGAAATTGAAAGCATAAAAATGTAATTTGAATAGGTTGAACCAAAGGTAGAGGAAGAAAGACCCGAAAAAAATAGGGAAAAAAGTTTTGAATTAAGAAAAGGAAATTTTCTTTAAAAAGATGACCTTTGGTCACACTAAATTTAAGAAACTTCATCATTTTTTAATGTAATTAAAAAAGTAGTAATTAATGTAAAATTTCATCAATAAAAAGCACCTTCCTAAAAAGCTAGGAATGGTTCCAGAACCATTCTGGAACTGATCCTTCCTTGGATCACTCAGAATGTAACCTGGAACAGAAACGAGTCGCAGAATTTAAGGTTGCAACCAAACTGGAATTTCCCACCTCTGATAATTATTATGCATATCTAAACTTAAGCCATATTTCTGTTTCGGTAACATTTAATGATAACATAACATGTTTAACTTGTACCTATGCCCATTACAATATGCATTTTCTTGAAGATTTCAGATTATTATGAAATACCTGACACGGCCCAGCTTTCTGAACGCTTGAGAGTTTGTTTGCAAGAATCAGATGAAATCCCTGCCGATTATACTAAATTGTTTGATCAAAAGTTATTTTCAATCTCTGGGAATAATGTACCTGATGCCTTAGAGGCTTATTCTCAATTGAGGATTAAATATGAACCACTTCGCCTGATAAAACCTCAGTTTGAGAATCCACTGCCTACACTTCAAACTGCTGTAAGTGTATTGTGTGTGTATTTATGGAATATCATCCTTTATTTCTTCATAGTTAATTTCTTGAATTTTCTTATATATTTTTACTATTATTGATACCCCCAAGTTCCATTATCTGCATTAATAATTTGTGTTATTCTTTTTATTTTTCACTTAAAAATTAAGTATTAGAAATAAAAATTCTTTGTAAGCATTAACTTTTATCCCTGTAATCAATTGAATTTGGAAGGATTGAGTTTTAAAATTTCACCAATATACATACATAGTTGGGTTCTTTAGCTTGCTAAAAATTCAATAGCAGTAGTGTTTAATAAAAGTTGATAACGTTGTTTGCAAAAATGTTCTCTCAGAAAAATACACGAATGATGTATCAAGTAAAAATTTCTCTTTGGAGGGACAGTGTATGTTAAGGAGAATAATATAGAGATTCAATGGGAAAGGCAGGAGTCTCAACCTCAAATCACATGGCAGATAATTCCTATATACATAAATGGCAGCTTGCATGTGTCAATGTTTTTGTCTATAGCCTCCTGTGAAATGTGTGTTATATTCAAAGTGAATGCATTGCTAGAAATGATTTTAACCAGTAGTTCTGAAAGTGATACTATGTAGTGTTGATAGCGTTTACAAAGAAATTTTGGGTTTAACAAAGTATTGATATTCAGTATTTACAAGAAAATGTTTGGTTCTTCTTCAGTTGTCAGAGTGCTTCAAGCTTTGTTATACCAAATCAATGTTTTAGAATTATGTACCTTATATTATAATCTTTGCTTTGGTTAATTTCTTATTTAGGAATATTTGTCATATTTGTTCCATTTATTTGGCATATTTTACATTTAAATCTTATTGTTTCCTTGGAGAAATTTCCAAATTGCATTCTTAAATTAATATTTTAGGTTTTTCCACCATCATTCAGAGAACTACCCAACCCACAACTGGAACTGTTTGATTTAGATGAAGCATTCAGTTCAGAAGCATCTCGTCTAGCCCAACTTGCAAACAAGTGTATAGTTGAAGAAAAAGAAGTGGAAGATGATTTGGAATACTTTATTCGTGAATGTGGAAACGTGTTGCGGATTTCCTCGCAGATGGAAGATGACATTCCCAGAGATGCTCGCCATATCTTATATCATGTTGCTATGCATGTATCAGAGTTTAAAAAACTCAGTCCTACATAAGGAAAGATTATGCGAGAAAATCTTAATAATAATGTATTTAAAATGTTTAAAAATTAAGTAGTTTCATTAAAATTTAAATCTTTTAAAAAGATTAAAATGTTTCCTTTATAAATCTAAAGGAGAATTTTAAAGTTATACAGTGACAAAAACTCAACTGTCGTTAATAATAGCACCAAATTTCGACTGCTTTGAAAATTAACTTTCTGATGTGTGATAAATGTGGGAGCTAGTTAATAGGATATCGCTGAAAAGTAACATTTTAGTTATTACGCGATTATTTTACCGTACTATTTTCTCATTTGCTTTAATGAAGACTAACAATAAACCATACGTGCCGTCAGTATACGATGGTTACCGTTCACGTTTTAATGATGGAAAATTGTGATTCTAACATTAATATATTTTCAATGATGTATAATTTTTGAACGAAGGTATTGAAAACTAAGTCATAGTATATCATATTAATTGCGCGAGTAACTATTATTTTTACACCATCGAATATTGGTACTGGTTAAATTTATTGTACAAGATTCACGAGCAATGATCGATAAACCACTTACGAAAGACCCGCGAGACTGACGCTCGCGCGCTTCATTTGTCTTAAAGAGATGGCAGTACTGTCTAGCCAAGTGACAGATTACTTTTGCAGGTTCATGGCGTCGACGTTGGAATGTGATACGGCATCAAAAATGTAAGTACAGTATGATGAATCCTAACTGCCTATATTCCATTATTTTACATGGAAACCAAAGTTAGATAACTGACAGGTCTGAGCGGACTACGATTCGTCACTTTTAGTGTGACATCGACTTATTAAACAAATGAATTTAGTTATACAGGCATTTAAAAAGATGCATTTATTGTAGAGTCTTTGTTGCAATTAATGTATTGGAAAAAGTATTATCTTAAGATGAGTTTTTGTCACAACTGATTGATAATTTTAAAGTTGTAGCCATGAATTTGTATTTTATAGTTTTCATAATGTAACTGTTGTTTGTACTTATCTAGGTCGAGAGGTAATTAATTGGGCGACAGAATGTGCTTCAGTTCAGTGAACAACATGTTTTGCCTTAAATTTGGCCATCTGACAAACGCTATACCTCAGGACGATCGATTTAAATGACAGCAGCCTTCAACCTGATGGAAAGATGGCTCATGAATTTCTTCCACTCTGTGATGTTCTCTTTAATATTATATCTCTCGCATCTTATTTTTGTGATGTCGTTTTTGATGTCGTAATGGTATATGCTCTATTTGAGCAGCAACAGTTTTCCTGGGTGGTTGTATGTCTTGTGTTTATCATTTCATCTTTAATAATCTGTCAAATAGTGTCATTAAGGTGGTACCTAGGCAGTTCAGGTAGTCGCGAAAACGAAGTAGATGGGCAAGGTGACAGTGAGAAATACAAGGAAAAAAGCAATGCATGGAAAAAGATTTATTGCAAGAAACAAAGTTTACCAATTTTTGTTACGCATGTAATTCTCTGTGGAGTTTTGTGGCGATATTTTAAATTGTTTATGCCCGTGGATCCTCGACGAGTGAAGCACGAAGTACGCGAGTTGTGTGTCCTCCGCTTAATACATGCATTTGCCGAGGCAGCTCCAATGTTGTTGTTACAACTCCATCTGATTTGGACCGAAGTGGCGCCGAAGGAATTGAGTGATCTCACCCTTGTTTCCACTGCTCTTTCACTCTTCAGCGTTTGTTGGGCACTAGCATCGTTTGGTAAAAACGCGGCCCGGCCACGGTACATAGGCCGCCTTGTTCTCACCTGGCCTGGTGTGGTTTCCCAGTTTTTGTGGAGACTTGGCACTGTCGGGAGCAGGGCTGTGTGTCTCGCGGCATACGCTGCGGCTTACGGACGGTGGGTGCTCCTAGTGCTCGGTCTGCATTGGGTGTCAATGTTTTTATGGCTCGTTTCTCCTCGGAGTGCTTTTCATGGCGAAGGATTCTCTCGCTCGCGACGTGCGGCCTTATCTGCGCTGCTAGCATTAGTTCACGTACTTTGCTATGTCAACCTTAGGGAGGAGAGCCCACGCTGTCGCATGGCAGCATTCTACATTATTATGTTCCTCGAGAACGCTTTACTAGTCACAGCATGGTTGGTAGGTTCCCGTCAGACGAAAGACGACGTAACGATGCGCACGACGATCCCTTGCATCTCACTCGCCCTTTTTGGTTCAGGGATGTTGTTCCTCTTCCTGTATTACCGCTTCTTCCACGTGCGACGCCTTCAGTATGCCTACGACCACCAGCGCCCCGACGGCTTCACCATGGGAGGTAGCATCGGCGAAGGAGAAGACGGTTTGACGGGAGTGGAGGGTTCCACCGACCTCCAAGGGAGTCATTCAGGCGAGGGAAACGGTGTCAGGTCCTTCGGAAAGCAGTTGCAGGGGAAGGCCCACTCGGGTATGAACGGTCATTGCGTGGGGGTCAGCAGTTCGAACGGTGCCCTTCCTTACGCCCCGGGTGTGTTCAACTGTAGGTTTAATCCGGCCACCAAGCGCAAGAAGAAGAAACCCACGACGTTCGTCCCTCCTCCTGCCCCAGTACCACCTTCGTCGCGGCAGCCGGAGACCGTTGCCCCTCTCCCTCCGCCCTTTTGGAAGACACCCCTGCCCCCGGGGACGGGCATGGTGGGGGTGGCGGTGGGAGGCGGAAGCAGCGTGGCCGGAGGCTCGAGCGAGAACGAGGGCAGTAGTGTAGGGTCGCGTGTAGACATAAGACAGAAGCTTAGGGAGAAGAGGGAGCAGCAGTTGGCTGAGCTCCGTCTGATAGAGGAAGAGATGGAGCAGGGTAAGCTTCAGAGGAGGCCTGCTCACCCAGGGTGTTCCGGAGGTGCTGGAGATGGGGTAGCCCCACCGAGGCAGCCGATCCCGAGGGCTAAAAGACAGCCCTGGCCTCGTCCTTGCCCTCCCCATCTTCCTTACGTGGTGCCACCCCCTCGGAAACAGAGGCGATCGAATACTCCGGAGATTCTTTTGGCTCCGAGGTACTTGGATGGTGGTGCTGGTGGAGTCGGTAACTCTGCTCTTCAGCCGTCTTCAAGGATATACTATCATCGCCATGGAGAAAAGGAGGATGATGATGAAGAGGAAATGGTAAGCATCGTGTGATATAAAATCCAGCTTTAACAAAATAGGTAGATTGTCGTTGCTGTGATGTATATGCTAATAGATAATTTATAAAAAATCATTAATTTCAGTAATGTATTGTTTTGCTTTATTGCGGTAACAAAAATTATAATTAATGTTGAATTGCATTATTTGGAAGATTTTATTGCTGCATGATTGTAACATTGGCAATTCTACCATAGCATAGAATAATCATCTAAGAGTTTTAATGTTGACTGATATTCTGATAGATATCAGAATGGCATGATAGTACAGACTATTTTAATGAACATTTGTTCAATATATTATAGCATTAATAAATGTATTGAATTTTAAAGTCCTTTCTTCACTAAACGTATTGTTCACTTGAACGAATGACTAGCAGCCTGTTGCTACTTTGTTTACATTAAAAATAGCTATCAAGTAATGTTACAGAAATTATGTTTTTAAAAATAAATTGAATTATCAAAAAAAACAACTGTTTTGACCACTTATCATACCATTCAGCTACATTTTCCTGGAATCGCTGGAAATCCTGAACAAAACTTAATCTTGAAATAAGAAATTTGTCAACATATATTAATTTCGTACCAATTTGAACCTCCAGTTACCATAAACAATATGTTAAGATTTAACCTAATTTTACATTAATTCTGCAGTTTGTGATGTAGAATGACAGTGGTAGGCTGTATTCAGATTATCACAGGCTTTAAGATTGTTAAATTATGAGGCCTTGGTTGGAAGGCAGCGTTGTGTTCATGTGAATTGTGGTTGCTCTCACTGAGGAGATCTCTTTTTTTGTTTGGTTGTTTCGTTTGTCTGGTTGATCCAATATTTGACATAATTTTTGACAAAAATTATAAAATAAATTCAAGAATCAAAAATCTTTTGGATATCAAGTATCTTGATTTTTAGCATGGGAGTTCAATGGGAAAGAACATTCTCGTAATGAACATTTTTTAGGATCCCAGGTCAGTTGCTGAAAGTGAGTTGCCTGTATTGCCATTTTTGAGAGATTTTTTTGTTGAGTGTAGCATTTATTTTTGTGAGCAATTGAAACTTCGGGTTACATTTAGAATCCTTGGGAAAAAATTTGTTCTTTGGAATTGTATACTTATGCTAGTTGATATGAATCCAATTGTCTTTTTGGACATTTAGATTTATTTAATTTGTTTATTTTTAAAAGTTTGTTTCGACTGATTGATGAAATATTCATTTTGTCACTAAGGTATCCCTTTGTTATTGCAAGGAAATAGAGACTCAAAGATAATTAGTTTTAATTTTCACTTTTTAATGATTAAATGAATTATCATTTTAAAGAGTCGTAATTTCAAATTAAAGGCTCAGCGAAATTTTATAAGTTTGTGTGGTAGTTGACATGATGTGTTTGTTTGTGCTGTAGAATAAATGAAAAATGCATGGTATTACTCAGAACCAAGATTGTACTTACTGCTTAAAAAGTTTAAATGGTCTTAAATTAAGCTACCATTATGTGTGAAATTTTATAAGCAATAAATTACAAATGTGAAAAAATTGTTTTTGTTACCCAGGGCCTCCGTGATGATGAGGATGTGGAGGAGGAGGAAGACGATGAGGAAGATGAAGAAGAAGACGTAGGAGCAGCCCTGGACTGGGTTTGCACTCACTCTGACGAGTTTAGTGGCAGTAACAGGTCTGGTCATTGTGGGCCCAGAGTGGGTGGAGGCGTTCCTGGTGATAGAGGTGGTGAAGGTGGAGGGAGTGGTGATGGAGTGTGTGTTGTGAGTGGTGGCAAGAGGGAACGGAGGAGAGGGAGGGGCGGGGATGAGTGTAGGGACAAAGCCATGTACAAATCTTATCGGATACCCTCAGATATAGACAGCCAGATATCGTTGCCTCGTTCCTATACTTTGCCTCGGGAGTTTAAGTACTATCGCAGACCGAAGTCCCGGAAGGCTATTCGTTCAGAGCATTTTGTTGCCTCAACCAATTCCAGTGATGGTGAGTACCTTGATTGGTCATTGTACTAAAGGTTAAATAGGATTGGCTGTTTTTGGAAGCATTTGGTTAACTTTTGGATTGTCATTGGTGTAAAGTGGACTTTTACACTCATTCAAATATATTATTGAAATAATTTGTGAATATTATAGATTTTGAAATTAGATTTTTATAAACATTTTGCAAGGGGAGGTTAATTATATTCAAACTATTATTTCACTGTATTTATTTTTCTTCTTTTTACTTATTGAAAGAAAACATGGAAAATGGCATAACTTGTTTCTTTCAATAATATTCTTTATATAAATAATTGGCCGATAAAGAACATGATGGTTTGTGATTAACTACAGTTAATTGCATTTGATTTTATAGGACACTTTCCAATTGGAGTGCATTTTCTCAGTTTTTTATTTCAAAATGAAAGCATTTTCATTTAACGTAATTAAATAAAATTAATTTTAAGGATAAATATATTATAACAATTTAATAATGTTGTAAACAGTAAAAACTTCATATTGAACATAGTTGTTGAATGATACTGTGCAATACAACTAGGCCAGCAGGTTTTGTTTACTACATGATTTTCAGAAATTTCTTTGTTTTTTGTTTTCCTGTGATGTACTTCTCTTGTTTGATAATGTGTTTCTTTAAAAAGTATCTTTATTGAATCGCATTATGATTTCATTTATTGTCTCATGATTTCAAACAAAAAAATCGGTACATACAACATACATTGTACAAACTTTCTGATATACTAATGCGTCATTTAGTTATCTTCTGAAAAATATTAACTATGTAGAATCATTATAAACATCAACTTAAATAAATATACGGAATTTGATGAAAATCGTATGAACCGTTTGATCAAAATTGTTTTAGCCGTTTTAAAGAAAATCACATTGTTGTTAATAAACTAGCCTTATATTAATTTTTTGAGAAATGTGAACTATGTAGTACTAGTGTAATTCCCGTTGAAATATCAACGGAAGAATTATAGATAGATTGATTATTAATATTTGAATTTAAAATAATTAATAGCACACTATTACATATTAAGTATTTCATCATATATTACATTTCTAGTGAATATTCTGTTGTCGTTTAGTAAATGCCTTTGGTTTTTATTTTCGGCTATAAAATTCTATTATTCTTCTCCCACCTTGTTCTCGTCAATGCTACATATAATTGTTGGTGTGAAAAGACTGGGAAATAATTATATGTGCATATATATAATATAGGGAAAATAATTAAATTTCGTGCACTTAACTTTATGATTGTTTTAAAATTGTACTCTGTACTTACGAAGAAAGAAAGCTTACTTGAATCCATAATAATGTTCTCTGTTGTTATGTAAATAAAACTCTTTAAAAGATTTAAATTAAAAACTAACTAATTAATCAATCAGCAGAATAATTTCTTTGAAATATCAACGGAAGAATTATAGACAGATTGATTATTAATATTTGCATTTAAAATAATTATTAGCACACTTTTACATATGAAATATTTTGTCATACATTACATTTCTAGTGAATATTCTGTTGTCGTTTAGTAAATGCCTTTGGTTTTTATTTTCGACTATAAAATTCTGTTCTTCTTCTCCCACCTTGTTCTCGTCAATGCTGCATATAAATGTCGGTGTGCAAAGACCGGGAAATAATTATATGTATACATATATAACGTAGGGAAAATAATTAAATTTCGTGCACTTAACGTTATGATTGTTTTAAAATTGTACTCTGTACTTACGAAAAAAGAAAGCTTACTCGAGTCCACAATAATGTTCTCCGTCGTTATGTATTACATAGTTAAAATAAAACTCTTTAAAATATTTAAATTAAAAACTAACTAATTAATCAATCAGCGGAATAATTTCTTTGAATACTATCTGAACAAAAAGAAATCAGTTTATTTCAACATTATAAACTGTTCCCTTGACGATTGAATGGATTGTTGTATTGGAGATCCATATTAACAAAAAAATAAACTAATTGTTTATCGTAGAATAGTTTTAAATTGATTTTTGCTTTGAAATATAGTACTTGAGTCAATTCAGTACAACTTCCAGTTTACATACTGTAAATTCCAAAGTAACTCCTTTTATAATAGGCAATGCTAGCCTAAAATTAATTAATTCTGTAAAGTGAATAAATAAAGTTCTTTCTTTAAACTATAATAGCCACTGGTATTAGATTTAAATGGATTATAAGCCTTAGAACTTACTCTGTATTAAATAAGCACCAAAATCCCTTTTATAAAAACAAATCAATTCATTAAAAGATCCAATGTAGTTTCTTCGAAAATTGCCTGTTAACAGTTTTAAATGTCCTTTTAATTTTAATTGAATTTTAATTTATATTTGTTTCCAAACTTCAGCCATTGTTACGAAATTAATTGGAGGAATAAGAACATAAATTCGTAAGCACGTATGGTTTACAAAGAATTTAATTTAAGAATGTTTTTTATTTCCAATTTTTCTAAAAATGACACTGTTGATACTTACAATTTTTTATATTTACGTTAATATACTTATTTTCCACAAAAAATGCCAATCTCTCCCCATCCTTCCTTTCTCTCTGTCTCGTATTGAAGCACTCAAGGCACGCTTATTCCCAGAAGGATGTATACAATAATCGTAATTTGAGGTGTAACAATGATAATGGTCAACATAGCAACATCATGTTAAAATGGCGAGATTTCCACAAAATATGCAAATTAAACGTTTAATATGGAATATTTCGAACTGTGGGTGGAAAACGACGAACGGAATAAGAAACTTTATAAATTTTTCTTCGAAATGGTTCAAATCTGAAGGTTGTCTGTTAATTTCTTCTAATTTTAATTTCCAAATGAATAAAAGCCTGCACGTCAAATATCGCATTTTACATGTAAAGTATTGGGAAATGGAAATGCCTCTCCTGGAGATGAACCAAAGAATTTTTTCACGATTTAAATTTGTCATTCTCTGAAAAAGCGTTAATCAAGCATCCCTACCAAATTTCGAGTTTCTATCATTATTATTTCTCGAGTTATTAGCGTTTGCATAGCGTGACCAACCAACCAACCAATGGACGACGGCTATTATTTTATAAAATTATTGAAGGGAAATGAGGAAACAGGTGAAAAAATCTGCCATTAGCAGGAATCTTCCTGTTCTGAAACAGGAGAATTAGTCTGCAATGTTAGTTCAGTGGTAGAATATCTTCCCGGCAAATGGAAGACCCAGGTTCGATTCCCGGTCATGGCAGTTTTTTTCACCTGTTTCCTCATTTCCCATCATATCTGCTTATGCCTGTCGCATAAGGATCTTCAGATCATTCTTTTCGTCATCTAGTATTATTGAAGATGTAAACTCAAGTAACTACGAAATTTGATCAAAATCGTTAGAACTGTTTTTGAGAAAATCAAATAGTTGTTAAAATGTGTAGAATAAACTTCCCTTAATTATTGAGCATTATCAACCATTTCTTCGTAGCTTCTATTCTGTATGATAAAATGCCTAAGTATGAGATTTCATTCATTTTCGTTCTACTGCTTAGGCTCTAGAACAGGGGTGTGCAACCTGCGGGCCGCATCTGGCCCGGTAGAGCATTTTATGTGACCCGCGAAGTTTTGGTGAATATATGGTCTGCGATATTTATTACAGACAATTTTGTACATTTTAAGAACTACTGTTTAGCAAGGGGCACAAGGAAGAAAAAAATAAAAGAGAAAACACAGGGGCCTCATAATGAAAGCAGAAGGTATGAACTCATAAGATAAGTGATGGAGAGGTCGTAAACTAGAGATAGAGAGACAACATAGCTTAATGAAAAATGTGGGCGCACATGCTTGAGGCATGGATTTCAGCGGACGCAAACGGTATGTCTCACATGCTGGAGGGGTTAATATTCTTTAATCTGTAAGAGGGGTATTAAGTCTACCGCAAAAATATAAAAGTAGATAAAATATAGATTACTGCTGTACTCACCACTTGTTTTTGAGGTACATGTTCTGTTTCCGCACTTTTCGCTCAGCAAACACGTTAATAATGTGATACATATCGTTCCTCAGGAGACACGCTACCTCATTCTCAATAGAGAGTAAACTCAATCCACTTAGTCTTTCCTGTCCCATGGTACTTCTCAAATAAGTCTTAATAATTTTAAGTTTCGAAAATGCACGTTCTTAACTTGCGAGAGTGACTGGAATCATTAGAAATAGCATTAATAACGTACAGTGGTCTGGAAAACTGGTGGATAGCGCAGCATTTTCAATGAGTAGCAGATTAGATACTTCTTTCACAGCTGAAAGTTTAGCGATGTCACTTTTTAAGCAAGATCAATATGAAATCAGCTACTAATTAGGCTATTATTGCCAACATTTTCAGTACCCGATATTTTATCAATCGCACACCCAATATCACTTCCTGTATCACGTGTACAATCCTGGTGTACAAATTTAGTTATAATATTTGGAAGTTTACTACGTTTTTCAAGTTCTTTGTTTTTTCTTTTTTCATTTTTGGACCCGCCCAAATGCTTGTACGTCAACATGGTTGACTCTCACACTAGTGAAAATATTATGTAGACGAAATAATGATTATCATTGATCGCTAACGAGAGATCCAATTTCCATCACCACGAAGAGACGATCTCAAACTGAGTTACTAGCCATGGCAATGCAGTATCTTGCCATGGGAAGTGGACCAATCATCAGATGCAATTCAAATGTTTCTTTCATTCGATCCTAAGCATCCGAAACCATCCGTTATCTCATAACCGAAGCAGCATCGTCTGTAAGAGTTACGAGATGCTTGTTTGCGAGGAATCTGTCTATACTCTTTGTAAGCAGTCTATTCATCCTAACTACATAGCCATAGACTGCTTAATTAAGGTTGCACAGAGATGGCATCTCTTATCTTGGCCTATTGTATTCTTCATCGTTTTGTATTTATCCTGTAAGTGAGGATGAGGCCATAGACATCATGTGCATATGCTGCTTCCTTTCGGTCTATGGAATTTTTCTACTCTTTTCATTAGAACGATGGTTCAAAATTGTCCCTGCAAGGTTAAAGAATAACAAGTCTTAACATTTTGGTCTCAACACTCAATCTCTTGCGGGCCCCCCTTAAACACAGGCCCCTGGGCTTTGCCCGTGTGGTATCTACACCACTGACTACACCTACATATACACTACAGTGCAATATTTATTTAGACCAAGAGTGGTCTGGATTAGAGCCCTGCACACCCACAATTTACCTGATCTGACGCACTGGTCCCACAGCAAAAGTGTCAGGTTGGGTAATTATTGCCTCTATGCGGGTACGGGTCGGATATGGATAGAACATATGTGAGTGTGGGTAAAGAGAGGGTACGAAAACCAGTTCAAGTTCCCATGCAAGCTGCCTCTCCGATGTAAGCACAGATACATTTCACACATTTCTTTTATTGCTTTTAGAGCCCACCCTCTTACGAGCACCAGTAGAACAATTGGCTGTATCGACAACTCAATGGAAGCCGACTGGGGGTTAAATTCCTTTTTCGTGCTCGACATTGCTGAATTTTCAATTTGGGAAATTCCTTCTGTTCCACCCTTGGAGGAGGTCAGCAGATATTATCGTAAAAGAGACAAAAGGTGTCTTACCTAAACATTTTTGTAAACAGAAAGTATTGGGCTTAGTATCTTGAAAATGTCCCAAGACTATTAACCTTAAGCATATGGCAGACCATTTTCATTGGTGCCTCTTCACAGCTGGGCATATTTTATGGTTTCAGAGCTCAAAGGATACACATTATATGAAAATTTGATATCTCCTTATTAATAGTAGAATCATATTCCAATAAAATCATTTTAAACTAAAATAACTTTATGCTATTATTTGTATGAAAATAATATAACATTTGAAATCGATGAATCATTCATAAAGAAACCTAAAAATAGAAATGTGTAATAAATAAAATGGAATAAACTTAGATGGTATACACAACATTTTAGATTTGTATTATTACATGTGATATTATAATGTGTTATGTCACAAATCTTGCAAAATACAAAACGTTTAATTTATAATTGAACGAATTTAAAAAAACAGCCCACTGCTTGTCCACACATCATCATCTCCACTCTTATCGGATGAGCCACGCATATCATTCATACAAGTTTTTTACTTTACATACATACAAACTTTGTATGTCTTGAGTTGAAGTGGACAATTAACAAATGCAGGTCGGGTCAGGTAAATAGACCTTCCTTGTGGGTATGGGTCGGGTCAGGCATGTAGTTCTTTGTGGGTACAGGTTAGGCATGGACTAATAGTCTGCAGGTGCGGATCGGGTACGGATGGAAAATATCATACCCATGCAGGCATCTAGTTTGGTTTATTGAACAAAATTAAAATATTGAATGTACGGTAAAGGAAGTGGCATAACTGGGAGCGGAGGAGCCCACAGCAAAACATTAACGAGTGCAAATACCGCAACCCCACAAATACATATGTTGAGTTAAAAATTAAACCCATTGTAAAATCTAGCAAGTTGCGCTTATTAATCACTTATCTGAAAATACACTGAAAAGGCTAGGATTTTTCAATTATTCTATCAAAAAATAATGATTAACTGGAAAGTCATTCAGAGATCAGGACAAAAATATGATCTGTCCAGCATATGACTTTCTCCATACAGAGTAAAGAATATGAGTACTCTCGACATCTGCTCCCTCAAGGATAATTATGGGCAGTTACACTTGTAAATAATTTATCAGTGGAAAATACTTTGAATCACTTTTCACATTGAAAAATAATGAGTAAGCAAAATTGTTAGCTGTTGGTATGGATAAGAAAATATCAGTGAAAAAGTAAAATTACTTCTGGCACTATCAACAATTAGAAAATTTTATCAAACCGATGGAAACCAAGGTATCACTTAGCGGCATACTTAATGTAAATCCGGACCAATAATCAAAATATATCTTGAACAGTCCATTTTATATATTTATTGTTGAGAGGCTCATGGGATCACTATGTAAATATTACAAGTAACCGAGGATATTGGCGAGCCTTTGGCTCACTTTCTTTTTAGATTATAATGCCTTTTATATCGGGTGTAGTCGTCTCCGGGCGCTGCCACGCCCTTCGCCTCTCTGGAATGAAACTATCCCTCTCCATTGTCCGGTGATCGGGTGGGTAAATGTCACCACAGGCAGACCAGTCATGGGTTTGCAAGCTTTTGTTTTGCATGGAAGGGTTATCTCAAAAAATTATTTTTCTAAAGGGGTCCGGGATAACATAGACTGCACATGAAATTGAAAATTAAGATGTCGTACATGATCTATCGTTATAACTAATTTTCTTTTGTATTTTTTGTTTTAAAAATAAAATGTTTCTCATTGCATTTATTTTCTCTATCTACCAATTACAACAATAGACCGCATATTGGAAGAATACCAATAAAATTTAACAATAAAAAATATTTGTGGGGCCAAAACAGGATAGTACCGAAAAAAATTTTCTAACAACTCACATTACCAACTTTTTCTTATGTTTTCAGACGTCTTTTTTCCATTAGAATAGGTAGTTTTTGAATGAGAGGAGTTAGACAGTCAACTTCGACGTGAATGTGACAGCAGCCAGGAAATATATTATCTTCTGATGAGAAAGAAATTGATTACTGCAATTAAGAAACATACACCAGTTTTAAATTTGATCAGGATAATTAAACATTTGGATGTTCAGCTCTCTGTTGTTTAGTACATCATTATTACAACTTAGAAATTTCAGAAAAGAATTGCATCTAAATGTAAATCACTATTGCATTTAGGACGTAAAAAATAAAATTAATTTATTCATAGCATTGCATGTAGAATGTTTTATGTACATATGAAGCTCTTGCTACAAACATTGCCAGTGAGGTTTTCTGAAAAAGACAGAGAATTCCAATGGGGCTCTCACCTGGCAGAACAACAACAGGTCGCATCCCTTTATTTTAACACTATATACAGGCAACTATCTTCCAATAAACATTTGTTTAATCCAAGACTTGACAAATCCTGGGCACCAGGTTGCCATGGCACCTAGAAATTTTGTTGTGGCACCTAGAATCACGCTCGCGACACTGAACACTACAGAATGAAGCACGAGTAAACACTCCTCAGTCACCTCAGTGCCTTTTGGGGTACTTTTCATTGGTCCTACATTACTAGTCAACAACTACGGAAGCAGTCCCTCCCCTTTCTCCCCTCCCCTCTCTTCCCCTCCCATCATGTGGACCGTTTTTAGTAGGTACCGGGAATTTTCCGTAAACCAAATTGAGTTTAATTTTTTCCGTAAATTTGATGCCATGATCCTCCAATTTTTTTGTTCTTTGAACAATTTACCCCCCTCAAATGTTTTAGCGGGAATTTTTCAAAGAACCAAATGAAAATTAAGGAATTATAACGTGAAATTTATGAAAAAATGAAACTCCATTTGGGTTACCTGAAAACTTCCTGTACCTTTATAAGGTTGTGGGGAATTGGTACACACTTCTGAAGGAAAAGAACATATATTCCTTTACAGATTTATTGAGAATAAATTAAGGCAAATTTACAAAAAATAATTATAATAATAGTAATCACAATAATAATAACAGTTGTATTTATTAGTCTTTCGATCTGTATAAACAGATATAAGACAAGTCAAGGGTGACATAGTAATAATAATAATCATTTATTTAACACAAACAGGTTCCCCCAATTACATGTGTTGTAATACATTTCTATGACAAGCACAAATGACCATGCCCTTGGCAGGATTCGAACCCGTGACCCTTGCAGTGGGAGTTAGACACGCTAACCACCCCTCTACAAGAGTGGATATATCATAAGAGCTTCTCTATTAGCACATCATAAGCAGAAACAATAAATGCTAAACATTACTGGTATAATAAAAGTGCATACATTCAAAGGCGGGGTCGGCCTTCTTGGGTATACAGCCACTGCCTCCATATAGAACAATGAATGATTGCTCTAAACATTATTCTCCTCAGGAATAATTATCAGAAATTACACTTATTAATAATTTTACAACAATCGAAACAGACAATGTAAACGAATACTTTTGGGGCAATGAAATCGTTAAAATTCATTAAATTTAGATGTAATTTATCAGAAACACATGATTATTGGAGTTCTTTCCAATAATAGGCTTGCTAGATGAAAATTTTGAAAAAATACGTACATTTTTCATGAAAAACAGTATTAATTTTGATAAAAGAATGTTTGATTTTTGTCAAAAAAACTTACCTAACTCGAGTAACCAGCTTTTTGCGGCAATTGGGGACACAGCACTTCGTGCCAACCATACTTTCACTTCTAATTTATAAATAAATCTGCTTCAACAAAACACGTTTTATCAAGTTAGATCTACTCGATCTGTTAAAACTGCTTCATCTGATTTGAATCAACAAAGCCACAACGTCAACGAACCACGTGACGTGACGTCAAAATGCCCCTCCATCTCCTCAGTGCCTTTTGGGGTACTTTTCATTGGCTCCTCAGATGGTCCCCACTCTGCTATGTAAGTGCCTGAACTCTGCCTAGAATTTCAGAAGCAGTTATTGTAAATTAATGTCTACTTTTGCTAGTTTGAAAATCCTGATTCACCAGTCATTACGTTAGCAAACTTCTCATCGCTACCAAAATGCGCAACAAGTTTACCTGGGGCAAACGACACTATTCTGTGTTCTCATTTATACGTGTGTGGTATTGTCCATTAGTGTGTTTAAATTATTAGACTCAGTATTGTGTTTTACTTAAAATAGTCTGCTTTTGCATATTTTTTTTCTGTTTGTTAGAGAGAGACAAGAACACTCAAAGCAAGTGTGACTAGCAAAATTTTTTACAGTACCATTACAAAGTAAACAATCTTCGTTGGGCAGTAAATTTGAAAGTGTTAATGTGAATGAAGCATCCGCAAGTAAAACTAAAGTGCAACTGGCTAGTGTGTTGGCAGTTTATACCCGCAATAGTGGAAGGTTTAAGTTTGTCGTTAGTCGTTGCAATATAAATCCCCAGAAGGCTGAAAAATTTGTCTGGTTCATTAATCCAAAGAAAATTTGTCATGTCCTGGTTTAATCTATGATTGCATTAAGAAATAAATGGAATATACCGTTCACTTTAATTAATGATAATGAATATCCAACTCGTATCATAAAAGTTCAAATTTACAAAAGGTCAGAGGGATGCAAAGGCCTTGTATACCAATAGAGCAGGTGTTCCTTACCTGTATCATAGATTATCAAGTGAGAACCATTTTTATTTTTGCAAAAATGGGAATGATCTTGAATAAAATCAAGCCAACATCAAAGTTATTCTTAACGGTTTTGTATGTGTTTAGAGAAAAAACAACGGGAAATAAAATTATTGATGCTAAGAAACCAAATTTTAAGCACCGTAGAAGAGTACAGTCAGGCTCTCAAAGAGCACAGTCAGACTTCCAAACTGTATAGTATTGCTCGAGAGCACCACGTTGGGAATCTCTGCCATAGAGCGATTCGTCCGTCATTCTACGCTGCACTTTGTCATGTAGAATGACGGTAGCCAACCACATTCAGATTCTCACGGACCTTAGGATTATTAAATTATGAGCATTTGTTCAGAAGCCAATTTATTTTTATTGAGTAGTAAACCGCTCTCTTTCTTGCAGGGGATGTGGATTCTGGTGATGAGCAAGAGTCAAGTGGTCCCTGCCAGATGTACCAGCCACACCAGCACCACCACCATCATCATCATCACCACCATCACCACCCACATCCAACACCACCTGTCCTCTGTGCACCAGGTGGAACCACAGACTCTGGTACCATTAATGGGGGTGGGGGAGGAGAAGTCGTTTTGCCTCATGGGCACCATTTGCACCACCATCACCACCATTCGCATCCACAACAGCAGCAGCACCAACAGCTGCATCAACATCATCAACCCTCGGGAAATCGTCCGACTAGGCCGAGACCTCATCAGAATTTCCGGGGCTCTCACGGAGGGGTGAGGAATCTTCACGAAACAAAACTCTGACATTTTTTTCATTCTTAGGTTAATGGGACTTGCGTTGAGTCGTCTTATTTTTTATTATTGCCCACGAGGTGTTGTTGTGATAAAATGATGATATTTTGTATTGTTTTAAAACCTCTTGTGCCATTTTATTTATGGAGGCCCAAGTTTTATTTTCTTGTAGAGAATCGAGTGACAATTCTTGCCGAAATTTTCACGGTTGTTCTTACAAAGTGCCGTAACCTCATTAAAAGGTCTTGGAGTACTTTTCCATGACATTTTTCTGCTGTAAAGAGCTATTCCTTTTGAATGACTCATTGGAATTAGTCACCTGCTTTTATAATTAATTTTATTTATAGCCCGAGGTTTATGAAAGTGGATATTTTGCTGCGGGAAGGTAATATGTATCCTCACACAGTGAAACCCTGATTATTTTTCGTGGAAGAAATTTTATAAATCACATAATAGACTAAAATGGTAGCATAACTTTTTGATGCTTCTGTAATGGCAGCAGAAGAATTCATATGGTTATGTTTTATGCTAACATATTTGTTAATGTAGACATTATCCTTCTATTAATATTTTTGTGTAAAAATTATGAAACTTGATGCCTTTCATATGGAGAGGGTAAGATTTTTTAAACATAACGATTCAATAATGGCAGTGATGAAAGTGAATAAACTTTTTGCTTTAATAGAAGAGATTTTTTAAATTTCTTAATTCCAATATATGTAATTTTGAAATAATTTCACTTAAAAAATGATTTTTGCCATAAGCATAATTAAGAAAATATTTATCAGCAATAAAACAGAATTATTACTAAAATATGTAATGAGACATATTTAAATCTTCCAATAATATGCTTTTGATCATTATGCAGAAGATTATATTTAACTTTCAGTTGATGTTTGCAGGAAGTATTCAAATTTTGAAAAATAATTTAAGATATCTCAGTACAATGATAATAAGTTTCATAAGGCAACTTTTACATAAATTATTAGTGATTGTGATGTCTGCATTTACTTCAGTCATTTTAGTGTAATTGATTGGGATTTCACTGTTTATTTTTTGTTGACCATTAGTTTGTGTTCTCTAAATAATATGCGTTACTGTCATGGCATTTTAGTCAGCTTAATTTTGTACATTTGATATAACTTGGGGTGCAGTTTTCAAAGGTAATTTAAAGAAACTATTTTTTGTATCTATTTATGATAATGGCTATTCCATTCTTCTTACATTAACTCAAGTCACATATATTTGTGTTAAATTATAGGCTTTGGTTATGGAAGTTTCTCATTTGTTGATTGTAATACCACAGCAAATGAAGTGTTTTTGACCATGTTAACTCTGTCCAAGGAATTCTATGAGTATTGAAATTATACTATTAAGATCAATCCTAGATTCCACAAAATATTCCTTTTATTTGGTTTTAGGCCAAAATGAAGAGACTTGATCTTAATTTTTCAATTTTTAAAAGAAAGGAAATTTATAGGAAATCATTGAGGTGCTATTATTCAATTTAGAGAAATCTATGCATTGTTTTTAACTTCCTAATGAATTAAAATTTCAGTGCATAATATCCAGTTACCGTATTTTCCGGTAGATAACGCGATTTTTAGCTTCAAGAAAAACTCTAGTATTTGAAATTCTATAACCTTTAGACCTTTCTAAAACAGCCCAATCATAATTTTTACAGTTCTGGCCAGAATCACCTTCTGCGTCACATTGCACGTTTTCTCTGCTGTAAATTTTTTGAATCAGTTTCACTTTTTCTTCATTTTCAAACACTGGTTTCTCCTACAATAAATTTTCTTCTAGCTTCCTGATTCCCTTTTACTTGGGCTAGTTTCATCACTTCTAATTGAAATTGCACAGTATATGATGTCCGCCTTGATTTAATTTCGTTTTCCATAGACTTTTTATTTAATAACAAAGTACGACAGTTGTCACTTAAGATAAAATCAGAAAAAAGGAAGCCTTACATAGTTATTCATTTGATAAAAGACTCAACAAAGCCGGTAATACAGAAATCAGTTTATTCTGTTATTTATTTATTCGAGGAACCTCTAATTACCAATCTGCAGAAAAATTTTGGCTGAACATTATCTATACATTTTAATGGGGATTAAAAACACTGTGATGTGCGGTATCTATATACTAGATGGGAAAATACGGTATTATATTCATCTAATGAAGTTAGAATTCTTAAGATCGTTTTATTCAGTCGGTAAAATTTTTGAATAACAGTTAATATTATGATATTTTGTTGACTTTGTTTCTTCTCTGAATTAACTGTGAAGATTAGCACCATATTTGATCGTCGTTTTGTGAAGAAAAAATTATCTTTTTTGTTGTATGTAAGAAAAAATGACTATCTTATTCTGAGCACTTGATTTACCATTTTTAACAAATTGAGATAGGATAATTGGATTATTTGTCATCTTCTCTGAGAATCCCATGGAAATTTTTCTCTGATTAGTTTTATTCTTTTGTGACAAATGTTTTGTTAAAACCTTACTTTAAAATTCCCGACAATTTTTTTAAACCAATGCATTTAGACTCAGGCAGTGAAATATCTATTTTTGAATATTTTTTTAATTGGTTGTAGTTATAATTAATTTGAAAAAGTTGTCAGTACTTGGAGCATATGAAGGGATTCAAAGAAATTTCTTTAGCAAATGTGCCATGTGAAACATACATCTGCGTATACATGTGATAAGGAAACATTTTCTTTGTTTCCAGATGCCACTTTTAATCCTTATTTGATTAGTTAAACTCTCATGTTATCTTTTGCTTGGGCTTAAACAGTCTGTTAACTTATTTAAATATACAATGAAACTGGTATTGCTAATATCAAGAATATTAAAAATGTTTTCTTTCGAGTCAGAAAGTCAGTTGATATTTGAATTAAAATTTATTATTTATTTATCAAATATAAAAGTATCTCATTCAGCATAATGCTACCTTATCAAATGAAAAATGTTTATTGAAAAGCTATATTTTCTAAAAAGTCTTTCATGAACGTAATCTGATGAACTTCAGGAAGCTGTTTTACTACACTTTTAATTTTTAATTTGTGCAGCAATTTAAATACTTTCCTTGAAAATATACATCACATAGCAATTTGGTGAAACAGGGTATTCAAATTGAAGTAAGATTTTTATTGAAAATTATGTCTGAAATAAATTTAAAAATATATAATTTAACCAACTTCAATTATTCTTCATTATGATCTGTATTTTGTGATAATGAAAGTTCCCATGTGAGAAGTTGGTGAATTATTTACTGAATTGTTAAGCTCTAATTGTAAGAACGTTTGAATTTTACTTGTGTTTTCATGAAATGATTTATATTGTGAATATTTTTAAATAATATTTTAAGACTGAAGCCCTACAAAAAATGTAGGACTACTATATATTAGAAGAATTGTGCAATTATTGAACAAATTCCATCTGAAAAGTTGTGGTTAATGTTTATATTTTACTCATTTTATTAATTGAATAACTGAGTATATATCTCAATTTTGACATGTTTTTGATCTTTTTTAAAACTTTAAAGTCTTCTATAGAAATATATTTCCAATTGGACTTCAGAAAGTCTTTCAAATAAATTTTTGATATATGTAAAATATGAAATTTTTTGTACAGCACTTGTATATTTTTGTACAGTAATATTTTATAAAGATATTGAAATTCAGCGTGTGTTTCATTGTATAATGTTATTAATGGCATCTGTTTTTTCAACATGACATTTTTTTACTTTCTCATACGAAGTATCGAGGAAGTATTGTTATCGCGAATAAATTCGACTTCGAGAATTTTACAGAAATATGTATACGTTTTAGGTATCGCTGAATCCGAAAAAGTGGTTTTGGCAGTGCCGTTTGTCTGTCTGTTACTGGCTCTGGAGCCTAGACGGTACAGCGAAAATGAATGAAATCTTGTACTTAGGCATTTTATCATACTGAGCAGAGTATACATAGAAATGGTTGACATTGCTCAGTAATTAAGAGTAGTTTATTCTACACATTTTTAACAACAATCTGATTTTCTCAAAAACGGCTCTAACGATTTTGATCAAATTTTGTACTTGAGTATACATCTACAATAATAATACATATTTCATTTTTCTCGCTGAATGAATATAAGGCTAGTTTATTCTTGGGCAACTTGAACAAAAATTGGATTTTCTAAAAGCAGGCTCATACGATTTTCATTTTCTAAAGATATACGAGAAAGTTTG
Source organism: Uropetala carovei (assembly GCA_036926305.1). Lineage (NCBI taxonomy): Eukaryota > Metazoa > Arthropoda > Insecta > Odonata > Petaluridae > Uropetala > Uropetala carovei. Next base: position 4,712,734 of record JAXCHB010000181.1, on the reverse strand, counting down.
TACAATGTATGTTGTACCGATTTTCATGAATATAGATAAGCATGAAAATGATAATAAGTAGAGATACACTAAAGCCGTCTTTGACATTCGGCTGAATATTTACTAAATGTATTATTTGGCTTCTGTTTTGGCTCAGTGTGTTTAAGGCCAAATAACTGAATGTTAACCAAATACAAAATTATTTCTATATTTTTACTTTTTTTAAATTAAAGGAAGAATATGGAATATTTATTATTAATATTATCTAACAATATACAGGGTGGTTATAGAGTGCTTGTGCAAATTTAAACCTTAAAAACTTTGGTTAAGGACCAAGGTTGCCAACACGTAGCCCGGAGATTTTGATCTGAAATGCAAGCTTTGATAGAAACCCTGGTTTTTGCTTTTCACTGGTTTTCTGTTATTCACGAATTGCCTAATTTGAAATTATTGTAAATTATAGCCATACAAACTAAAATAATGGAACAAAGATGGTGAAATTTTTCAACGGTAAAGACTGAAAAAATTTCAGTCTACAGTCTTTGAAAAACTTTGTGGATTATAGTCTTTGATTAATTTCATGTACTATCTTTGAAAAAATTTCAAGGGTAAAGTCTGAAAAATTTCAATTCATAGTCTTTGAAAAACTTTAGTCTGCAGTCATTGAAAAAATTCATGGACTATTGTCTAAGAAAAAATTTTAAAGACTAATTCTAAAGTTTGAAATAATTTCAAAAACTATAGTCTTTCAAAAAATTTTAGTCTTGGAATAAATTTCATACTATAGTCTTAGAAAAAATTTCAATCTACAATCTTTAAAATAATTTCATGGAATATAGTCATTAAAAATTACATGAAATATAATCTGAAAAAAATTCAAAGGTAAAGTCTGAAAAAATTTCATGGACTTCAAACAGCTTTTGACAAAATTTCATGAGATATAGCCATTGAAAGACCATAGTCTTAGAAATTTTTTAAAAAGGCTATATATAACCTTTGAAAACATTTCAGTATACAATCTGAAATAATTTCGTGGACTATAGTCTGAAAAAATTTCAAAGGTAAAGTTTGAAAAATTTTAAAGACTATAATCTTTGAGAAAATTTGTCTGTAGTGTTTGAAAAAACTTTATGGACTATACTCATAGAAAAAAATTCGAAGATTATAGTCTTAGAAAAAATTTCGATGGCTATAGCCTTTGAAAATATATCAGTCTACAGTCTGAAAAAATTTCAAAATCTATAGTCTGAAAAATTTACAAAGGTAAAATCTGAACAAATTTCAGTCTATAGTCTATGCAAAAATGACATGGAATATAGTCATTAAAAATGACATGAAATATAGTAATTAAAAAATTTCAAAGACGTCTGAAAAAATTGGAAAATCTACGTCTTTGAAAAAATTGCAAAGACTATAGTGTTTGATAAAATTTCATGGACTATAGCAGCGATGGAAAATGATTTTTGTGTCATCTGTCAAGAAAGTAATGTGAATCATGCATTTTTTTCGCATAACACTAGTTGGATCCTCCTCTAGGAAACTTCATATTTTACATATACAATATAAACTTACACATGCCAATTAAAATCAAAGGCGTGTGAGTACTGACACATGTGCCCTGTATTTGCAATCCCTGGACTATAGTCTTTGAAAAAATTACATAGAATATAGTTTTAAAAATTTCAAAGATTATAATCTCTGAAAAAATTAGTCTACATACAGTCTTTGAAAAAATTTCAAGGTAGAGTCAGAAAAAATTCAAACTATGGTCTTGAAAAAATTACATGGAATATAGTCATTAAAAAATTTCACAGACTATATGAAAAAATTCTTGGATTATTGTCTTTGAACAAATTTTAAAGATTATATCTTTGGCAAATAAACAATATAGTAATTGAAAAAATTTCAAAGAGTATAATCATTTAAAAAATTAGTCTACAGGAGGGTGACCGCACATGGTTAATGATTTAAGGTACAGTCCCTTAAAAAAACAACTACTGAAAATTTTATGGGACTTTTTTAACTTTGAAATTAAGTAATAAAAAACATTCTTTGGAAGAATATTAAAGAAATATTATTTACAAACAAACCTACACAAAATAAACGCCTAGCAAATAAAAAAACAAAAAATTATTCTTGAGAAATAAAACTAAATTGCACACAATACTAAGAACATATTCACAAAGGATAGTTTTCGTCACTGTAAGAAATAAACTATTTCACGTCAGATTTTGTGCATTTCATAAGATCTTCATTAGTAAGAAACATAATTATGTCTTTACAAGAAAGATAGTTGCTTTTCACCTGCAGCTCTGCTTTTACTGCACTTATGTCATATCTGTTTCTATTGCCATTCCAAGTATTACGATATAAAGAAACTATTCTTCCTACAAGAGCATTAGAACCTGGTACTGAAAATAAATTGCATCAGCTTACAAAATTATTTTTTGCAAGATTTTAATATTCCATTCCATTTATCTAGGAGAGATGAAATCTCATTTGTAACTTCTCATAAACGTGGGTACATTTATGTAAACTTTTCATACATTACATACATTCAGTGCTTGAAAAGGAAAATATTACGAAATGGAACACTCGGGAGGAAAACATTATAATTCGGAAGTAATCGCCGACATATTCGATACATGTGTGGTGTGGGTTCATTCCCACTCATTCTGAGAACTGCATTTATTACAGGACATGGGGTTAACCTAATTGTATCTGAAATCAATATATCTTTTCATAAAAGAATATGGGACAAAGTTTGTCTGGTATTGATTTCACACGGGACGTGGGACTTTTGTGGAAAAATTGTTCCAAAAATGGGATGTCCTGTAAAATATGGGACATGTGGTCACCCTAGTTTACAGTCTTCAAGAAAATTTCACGTCTATAGTCTTTGCAAAAATTTCAAGGGTAATGTCTGAAAAAATTTCATGAACTACAAACTTTGAAATTATTTCAAAGACTTATAATCTCTCAAAAAATTTCAGTCTATAGTCTTGGAATAAATTTCAAAGGTTTTGCAGACTATAATCTTTGAAAAAATTAGTCTATATATTTCATAGATTATTGTCTTTGAAAAAATTTCAAAGACTATTATAATCTTTGAAAAAATTTTGTGAACTATAGTCTGAAAATATTTCAACAGTAAAGTCTGAAAATATTTCATGGACTATATATAGACTTGGAAAAAGTTATATTAAATATAGTCTGGTAAAAAATTTCAATGGTAAAGTCTGAGAAAATTTCATAGACTATAATATTTGAAAAAATTTAATGGACTGTAGTCTTTGAAAAAATTACATAGAATATATTCATTGAAAATATTTCAGTCTTTCAAAATATTTCAAGGTCATTGAAAAATTTCGAAGACTATAATCATTGAAAAAATTTCAGTGTACAGTATTTGAAAAAATTTCACAGACTATTTTCTTTGAAAAAATTAATCTACAGTCTTTGAAAAAATTTAAGTCTATAGTGTTTGAAAATATTGCATAGAACATAGTCTTTGGAAAATGTCTAGGGTAGAGTCAGAAAAAATTTCGGACTATAGTCTTTGCAAAAATTACACAAAATATAGTCTGTGGAAAAATTTCAACAGCAAAGTCTGAAAAAAAAAAAACTTCATGGACTATAATAGCCTTTGAAAAAATTTCAGTCTATAGTCTGAAAAAATTTCATAGACTTTTGTCTTTGAAAAAATTACAGTCTACAGTCTTTGAATCAATTTCAAAGGTAAAGTTTGAAATAATTTCAAAAACTATAGTCTTAGAAAAAATTTTGAAGACAGCCTTTGCAATATTTTCATGGACTATAGTATAAGAAAATTTTAAGGGTAAAGCTGAAAATTTTTTAGCTTTTGGTAAAATTTTAGTCTATAGTGTTTGAAAAAATTTCATGGGTTAAGTCTGAAAAAAATTTCAGTCTATAGTCGGAAAGAATTTCTTTGAAAAGAATTCTTTAAATATTTCATGGACTGTAGTCTTTTAAAGAATGTTCGACTATAGCCTGAAAATTTTTTGAAGACTATAATTTTTTTCAAATTTTTCCTTACAATCAGTAATTAATACTATAATAGCCCAGGTCCGTTGGTTGGTTGGTCACGCTTTCGCGATGGCCGATATAGAGCGTTTTAACAAATTTCCCGAATAGGTAGAAGATTGAAATTTGGCAAGGATGCTTGATTAACATATTTTAAGGTAATGACGAAAATAAATCTCCAGAAAAGTCCTGGGTTCGACTCCAAGGAAGACATTTCCATTTTCAGTAAGGTAACGTAAAAATCAATTTTTGGATGTGCAGGCTTTTATTGTTTTGGAAATAAAAATTAGAAAGAATTAACCTACGATCTTCGGATCTGAACCATTTTGAAGAAAAATTACAAAGTTTCTTATTCTGTTCATCCTTTTCCGCATACAATTCGAAACTGCTCATGTTATACGTTTAATTCACATATTTTGTGGAAATATTGCCATTTTAACAGAATGTTGGCTTGGCTACCAATTATATTGTTAGACCTCAAAATCCTATTGTTATATCAATTCTTATGGGTGTAAGCATGTTCTGAATGCTTTTAACACAAGATAGGGAGGGAGAGAGAGGGATGGTAACGCAGGGGGAGAGAGGGAGGGAGAGGGAGTGAGGGGAGGGAGGGGGAGAAGGGAAGGGAAGGGAGGGGGAGGTAGGGAATGAGGGGGAAGGGGTCGAGAGAGGGAAGGGGAGTGAGGGGAAGAAGGTAGGGAGAGAGAGGGAGGGAGACAGACAAATGACTTTATTGAGGGTAAAATATATAGTCCCTTCTTACATTTAAGAGAGAGAGGGAGAGGGAGTGAGGGGGAGAAGGGAAGGAGAGAGTGGAAGGGAGGGGGAGGGAGGGAGAAAGAGGGGGAGGGAGGCAACTATTTTAAGGTTAACTAAAGATATCCCGTCATATTGACGGACAATTATGCTAGTACGTCGATAAACGTCGTTGTTTCCTGGAATCCCCGACGATTGTCGAAGCGACGACAGTCGAAGCTGATTTTCCTATAGGAACAATGTCACCGGTCAATAATTCGTTCAAAAAGACCTTACACGCTTCATATAACACTGAATTTTTAGGCTGGAAATTTTAGATTGCATAATTTTCATTAATTCTCTTATATTTTTATTTGCAGGAATGTCACATTTCTGGACCTTTTAACAGCATTGTCATTAACACTGCGTTTTGGGACCGTTTTTATCACGTTATAAAATATTTAAGGAATATTAACTGTTGACAAATTAGTTGACTGTTATACTGCAGCAATTGGCGAAGGAATGTTTTGCTGTTTGATTCTTATATTTGAATGCAAAATTCTAAATATTATTTGTCTTTGTTTAACCCTGTTTCAATTTACATGAAATGTTTTCACTTTAACACGATCGGCTAAATGTTCTCCGAGAACAGCCGCAGCGCACTGTTTCGATACCAGCCCAACCTGCGGCCCGCGGGCCAGATGCTGCCCACTAAGCAAATTTATGCGGCCCACCACCAGTGTTTCATAGTTTTAAAACTTTTTTCATTTAATCGAATGAACTTGCATATATTATTTTCCGTGTATCAAAATCTGTACACATATCTAACATTGAATTGCGACCTCTTAGTAAATATTTCTCAGTTCAAGTAAGTTGATGCTGTTTTTGATTTTTTCCTCAAAGATATTTCTAAGATTGAATTACATCATGATTTTTAATATTGAAATGTTAACCCTAAAAAGCTAATTCTAACTTTATTTCCTCGCATATGGTGCCTAAGAATCTCTAGGTAAATTACGATTTAACTATAATCCATGGGCCAATTCCAATGCGGCCCACTATGCAGAAAAGTTTGCCCACCAATGCGATGTTAATCTTTCTCTCTGTCACAGTGCAATCGTCATCTTATTCGTTTGTTATCTTAATTCAAAACTGGCGACGGAACTTTTTCATTTTATCAGTACCACTTGGCGACAAACAACGGTTGATCGAAGCAACGATTATCAATGGCGACGGCTATCGAGGTCTTACTGTATAGGCTATGAAATGTTTTATGTACTCAATATAAAGTAATATTAAAAAATTCATTTTATCAATGAAGAAATAGACATCAATGCAGACGTTACATCAAATGTGAGCGAAGTGTGAGAGAGTGGGGTTACACTTAATGTGAAACGATGGCCAATTTGAAGTTTTAAAAGAGCAGGGAACAATCCAAACGAGGAAATCACGGATATTTCGGTTTTATTCGAATTCCGTTGGTAACGAAATAATTATCAAATTTCAATGCATAGCATTTGACACTCATTTTTACCGCCCCCAAAAGCTGCCGCTCTGTGCAAGTGCACGTTTTGCACCCCCCGGTCGCGCCTACCCTGCCTGAACCCTGCACCTCTCGATGCGCAGATGCTGCTGCTTTGCTGTAGAATTCCTTCTCCGTCTTTGATAGAAGGACGTCGAGGATTTCAAGGCTCCCGTCTTCATATATACGACTGATCCTGACAAATCTCCCACGACTCAGTATCATCCGGAGAGCGTTGTTCTGCACGACATGGAGTCTGTATAGGGTTGTCTTTGGAACTCCAGGCCTAAAACCTTTATCGGCTATGTGAAGAATTTTGGGGGTAAAAGAGGAAGAATGGTTGCAAACTAAAAGATGTTTGGCAATACGACAAATAAAAGATCCCTCTTTAAACAAAAAAAATGTTCGTTTGCTCTGATTTGAAAGTTTCGCCTCTTTCTACATATATAAATGGCATTGCAGTCGTTACAATTTAATTGATAAACCCCCGATTTCGTCAAAGTAAGAATGTTGTCTTTATTTTTACAGAGGAGTACATTGTTACAAAACGGAGGCCTAATTTGATGTATAGGGAATAGGAGGTTAGTAATTTTTCAGCTTAAATGAAAGATGAAATTCAATTTAAGCCAATGAGGATGGTTAACAGTGGCTGGGATGAGAAGAAAGAGTTGATGGCAATATTTCTTTGTATTTGACGTAGAAATTTCAAAATTAAATTGTGGGAATAACCGTTATTCCGCAATATACAGGAATATATATAATTCATTGGAGAAATTTAACGGAGATAGGGGAATATTTAAGTGTCTATTTAGAAAGGAAAGGAAGGGGGCGTATTTATGAGAGTGATGGCGATTAGAGAAAGCAGGAATGATATGATCGCTGTGTGCAGTTTTACGAAAAATTAATTTTGCACGAAAAGGGACAGATACTTGAGTTAGAAAGAATCCAACACGGAGCAACCAGATTCGTAAAGCAAAAATATGAGCAAAAATTAAGCGTCACATCACTCTTGAAGGAATTGAGTTGGATATCGCTAGAGGATCGCAGAATTAGCGCTAGGTTAAGGCTTCTGGAGAAATTTAGGTGGGACGTTCTATTAGAGTAGGTATCAGGAATATTAGAGGCACCTACGTACATGGGCAGGCACGATCACGGGAATAAAATACGAGAGATCGACTGCAGGACCGAGTGATATCAGAGGTCATTATTTCCAAGGGCCATATGAGGTCATAACAGGAGAGTGATTCCCACGAGGGACGTTATTAGGTAGGGTTTGGTGTGCTACATCCGCTGCCACCCATTAATCTGGTGATTTGCAGGTTACCATGTAGATGTAGATAGATGAACATCTATGGTAGGTATTTTTTGACCATTACCAGTGTTTCCTGAAACTCCTGTTACGGCAGTGGACGTGCAAATACGCACCAAACGTAATCACAAGAAAGAATGACTTGTCGTAAACAGCGGCGTAGCGAGGAAGGGCTTAGCGGGGAAAAACAGTCGGAGCGTCTGCCCCGGGCGCAAAAGATGAAGAGTCGGTTTACGAGTCAAGGAGTGAGTAGAAATCTCATCGTCATATTATTTCAGTAATTATAGTTTTTGAAAGAAAGTCGTAGAATAATATTTTCCGTACTTACCTTATTTTCCAGTAAGTTAACATTATTTCGTTAGTATAACAATATATGTTTATGGTAGGTGATTTTCGACCTTTCCCAGTGATTCCTGCAACTCCGTCTTGACATTGGACGGTCAAATACGCACCAAACATAACCACAAGAACGGATGACTTGTCGTAAACAGCGGCGTAGCGAGGAATGGGCTAGCGGGGACCAGGCAGTCCGAGCACCTGCCCCGGGTGCAAAAGATAAAGAGTCGGTTTACGAGTGAAGGAGTGAGTATACATCTCATCGTCATATTATTTCAAGAATTATAGTTTTTGAACGAAAGTCGTAGAGTAATATTTGCCATACTTACATTATTTTGCTGTAAATTAACATTATTACGTTAGTATAACCATGTATGTTTATGGAAGGTGATTTTCGACCTTCCCCAGTGTTTCCTGTTCTCCGGCTACAGCAGTGGACGTAAATACGCACCAAACGTAATCACAAGAAGGACTGACTTCTCGTAAGCAGCGGCAGAGCGAGGAAGGAGCTTGCGGGGAAGTGGCTGTCCGAGCGTCTTACCCAGGGCGCAAAAGTTGAAGAGTCGGTTTAAGAGTCATGGAGTGAGTATACATCTCATCGTCATATTATTTCAGTAATTATAGTTTTGAACGAATGTCGTTGTGTATTCCTGCCATACTTACCCTATTTTGCAATAAATTAACATTAATACGTTAATATAACCATGTATGTTTATGATAGGTTATTTTCGACCTTCCCCAGTGTTTCCTGTTCTCCGGCTACGGCAGTGGATGTAAATACGCCCCAACGTATTCACAGGAAGGACTGACGTGTCGTAAAAATGGCCGTAGCGTGGAAGTGGCTATCTATCTATCTATCTACATGATACCCTGCAAATATCCACACTGGTGGGTGGCAGGGGGTGCAGCACACCAAAACCTACCTAATAACGTCCCTCGTGGGAATCACTCTCCTGTTATGATTCCGTATGGTCCTTGGGAAAAACGAGCTCTGATATCGCTCGGTCCTACAGTCGATCTCTCGTATTTTATTCTCGTGATCGTGCCTGCCCATGTACGTAGGTGCCTCTAATATTCCTGAGACCTCCTCTAAGAGAACTTCCAACCTAAATTTCTCCAGAAGCCTTAACCTAGCGCTAATTCTGCGATCCTCTAGCGATATCCAATTCAACTCCTTCAAGAGTGATGTGACGCTTAATTTTTGCTCATATTTTTGCTTTACGAATCTGGCTGCTCTGCGTTGGATTCTTTCTAACTCAAGTATCTGTCCCTTTTCGTACGGATCCCATATGCTGGAAGCGTATTCGACGTGAGATCTGACCAATGATAAATAACACGTTTCTCGTACCTGTTCTGTGCTACTTCTTACTATTCTGCCTACGAAGCCCAATTTCTCATTAGCTGCGCCTACGATCCTTCGAATATGCATATTCCATGATAGATCACGACAAATGGTGACTCCTAAATATTTAACGCACTATGCAGATTGGATATTCAATCTATCAATTCTGTACTCCGAGTCTAATTCATTGTTCTTACTCTTCCAGAAACTCAATAGGAAACATTTGCTGTGATTAACTTCGATTTTCCAATCTTGACACCATGCTGAAAGGGCGTTTAAATCTTCCTGGAGCGATTTTTGGTCATCCTGACTCGTTATCTCATTATATAAAACGGTGTCATCTGCGAAAAGTCTTATTTTGCAGCGAACTACCGAGCAGATATCGTTTATATATATCAGGAATAGTAGTGGGCCTATGACACTTCCCTGAGGAACACCTGATGCGACTTTTACCGGGTATGAAGATTTCCCATCAATAACTACTATCTGTTTTCTGTCTGAGAGGAAGTCTTTTACCCAACTCACGATATAAGGGTTTATGCCGTACTTTCCTAGTTTTCCTATTAATTTATTATGGGGTACTTTGTCAAACGCTTTTTTAAAATCGATGAAAATGGCATCAACCTGAGTGTTTTTCTCTCCGTATTGTAACAAATCGTTTAAGAACAGTGCGAGCTGCGTTTCGCATGACCTACCTTTCCGAAACCCGTGTTGGTTTTTGCTTAGTGAAGAACGACCATCTAAATAACGCAGAACAGAGCTAACGATTATATGTTCTAGAATCATACACGATAATGACGTCAAGGAAATCGGTCTATAATTTTCGGGGTTCTCTTTATCACCCCCTTTGTGGGTGGGCGTTACCTATTCTAGCTTACAGTCTTTTGGAACGGTACCATGTGCAACGGATTTTTCGAATATTATTTTCAGGTAAGGTGCGATTACCGAGGCTAGCTCTTTCAACACACGCGCGGGTATACCCTCCGGCCCGGGAGACTTATTTTGCTTAATCGACTCTAGCTGGTGCGCGATACCTGTTTCCGAGAACATCAAATCTTCCATCGAATTTCCCTCATCATTCAGTCCTAGCCTCTGCCCCGGGCGCAAAAGATGAAGAGTCGGTTTAAATGTTAGAGAGTAGTAACATCTCATCGTCATATTATTTCAGTAATTTTAGTTTTTGAACGAATGTCGTAGAGAGATATTTCCCATACTTACCTTAATTTGCAGTAAATGAACATTATTACGTTAGTATAAGCATGTATGTTTATGGTAAGTGATTTCCGACCTTCCCCAGTGTTTCCTGATCTCCGGCTACAGCAGTGGACGTAAATACGCACCAAACGTATTCACAAGGAGGACTGACTTGTCGTAAGAAGCGACGGAGCGTGGAAGGGGCTGGCGGGGACGAGGCAGTCCGAGCGTCTGCCCTGGGCGCGAAAGATGAGAAGTCGGTCTATGAGTCAAGGAGTGAGTAGAAATCTCATCGTCATATTATTTCAGTAATTGTAGTTTTCGAACGAAAGTCCTAGAGTAATATTTGCCAAACTTACCGTAATTTGCAGTAAATTAACATTATTAAGTTACTATAATCATGGATGTATAAGGTAAGTGATTTTGAACTTTTCCCAGTGTTTCCTGCAACTCCGGCTACGGCAGTTGAAGTGCAATTAAGCACCAGACCTAATCACAAGGAAAAAGGACTTGTCCGAAACAGCGGCGTAGCGAGGTAGTGGCTGGCGAGGAAGAGGCAGTGCGATCGTATGCCTCGGGCGCACAAGGTGAAGAGTCGGTTTAAGAGTCAAAGAGTGAGTATACATCTCATCGTCATATTATTTCAGTAATTTTAGTTTTTGAACGAATGTCGTAGAGTGATATTTCCCATACTTACCTTAATTTGCAGTAAATGAACATTATTACGTTAGTATAACCATGTATGCTTATGGTAGGTGATTTTCGACCTTCGCCAGTGTTTCCTGTTCTCCGGCTACAGCAGTGGACGTAAATACGCACCAAACGTATTAACAAGAAGGACTGACTTGTCGTAAAAAGCGGCGGAGCGTGGAAGGGGCTGGCGGGGACGAGGCTGTCCGGGCGTCTGCCCTGGGCGCGAAAGATGAGGAGTCGGTTTAAGAGTCAAGGAGTGAGTAGAAATCTCATCGTCATATTATTTCAGTAATTTTAGTTTTTGAACGAATGTCGTAGAGTGATATTTCCCATACTTACCTTAATTTGCAGTAAATGAACATTATTACGTTAGTATAAGCATGTATGTGTATGGTAAGTGATTTCCGACCTTCCCCAGTGTTTCCTGATCTCCGGCTACAGCAGTGGACGTAAATACGCACCAAACGTATTCACAAGGAGGACTGACTTGTCGTAAAAAGCGGCGGAGCGTGGAAGGGGCTGGCGGGGACGAGGCAGTCCGGGCGTCTACCCTGGGCGCGAAAGATGAGGAGTCGGTTTAAGAGTCAAGGAGTGAGTAGAAATCTCATCGTCATATTATTTCAGTAATTGTAGTTTTTGAACGAAAGTCCTAGAGTAATATTTGCCAAACTTACCGTAATTTGCAGTAAATTAACATTATTAAGTTACTATAATCATGGATGTATAAGGTAAGTGATTTCCGACCTTCCCCAGTGTTTCCTGTTCTCCGGCTACAGCAGTGGACGTAAATACGCACCAAACGTATTCACAAGGAGGGCTGACTTGTCGTAAAAAGCGGCGGAGCGTGGAAGGGGCTGGCGGGGACGAGGCAGTCCGCGCGTCAGCCCTGGGCGCGAAAGATGAGTAGTCGGTTTAAGAGTCAAGGAGTGAGTAGAAATCTCATCGTCATATTATTTCAGTAATTTTAGTTTTTGAACGAATGTCGTAGAGTGATATTTCCCATACTTACCTTAATTTGCAGTAAATGAACATTATTACGTTAGTATAAGCATGTATGTTTATGGTAAGTGATTTCCGACCTTCCCCAGTGTTTCCTGATCTCCGGCTACAGCAGTGGACGTAAATACGCACCAAACGTATTCACAAGGAGGACTGACTTGTCGTAAAAAGCGGCGGAGCGTGGAAGGGGCTGGCGGGGACGAGGCAGTCCGCGCGTCAGCCCTGGGCGCGAAAGATGAGGAGTCGGTTTAAGAGTCAAGGAGTGAGTAGAAATCTCATCGTCATATTATTTCAGTAATTTTAGTTTTTGAACGAATGTCGTAGAGTGATATTTCCCATACTTACCTTAATTTGCAGTAAATGAACATTATTACGTTAGTATAAGCATGTATGTTTATGGTAAGTGATTTCCGACCTTCCCCAGTGTTTCCTGATCTCCGGCTACAGCAGTGGACGTAAATACGCACCAAACGTATTCACAAGGAGGACTGACTTGTCGTAAAAAGCGGCGGAGCGTGGAGGGGGCTGGCGGGGACGAGGCAGTACGGGCGTCTGCCCTGGGCGCGAAAGATGAGGAGTCGGTTTAAGAGTCAAGGAGTGAGTAGAAATCTCATCGTCATATTATTTCAGTAATTTTAGTTTTTGAACGAATGTCGTAGAGTGATATTTCCCATACTTACCTTAATTTGCAGTAAATGAACATTATTACGTTAGTATAAGCATGTATGTTTATGGTAAGTGATTTCCGACCTTCCCCAGTGTTTCCTGATCTCCGGCTACAGCAGTGGACGTAAATACGCACCAAACGTATTCACAAGGAGGACTGACTTGTCGTAAAAAGCGGCGGAGCGTGGAAGGGGCTGGCGGGGACGAGGCAGTCCGGGCGTCTACCCTGGGCGCGAAAGATGAGGAGTCGGTTTAAGAGTCAAGGAGTGAGTAGAAATCTCATCGTCATATTATTTCAGTAATTGTAGTTTTTGAACGAAAGTCCTAGAGTAATATTTGCCAAACTTACCGTAATTTGCAGTAAATTAACATTATTAAGTTACTATAATCATGGATGTATAAGGTAAGTGATTTCCGACCTTCCCCAGTGTTTCCTGTTCTCCGGCTACAGCAGTGGACGTAAATACGCACCAAACGTATTCACAAGGAGGGCTGACTTGTCGTAAAAAGCGGCGGAGCGTGGAAGGGGCTGGCGGGGACGAGGCAGTCCGCGCGTCAGCCCTGGGCGCGAAAGATGAGTAGTCGGTTTAAGAGTCAAGGAGTGAGTAGAAGTCTCATCGTCATATTATTTCAGTAATTTTAGTTTTTGAACGAATGTCGTAGAGTGATATTTCCCATACTTACCTTAATTTGCAGTAAATGAACATTATTACGTTAGTATAAGCATGTATGTTTATGGTAAGTGATTTCCGACCTTCCCCAGTGTTTCCTGTTCTCCGGCTACAGCAGTGGACGTAAATACGCACCAAACGTATTCACAAGGAGGACTGACTTGTCGTAAAAAGCGGCGGAGCGTGGAGGGGGCTGGCGGGGACGAGGCAGTACGGGCGTCTGCCCTGGGCGCGAAAGATGAGGAGTCGGTTTAAGAGTCAAGGAGTGAGTAGAAATCTCATCGTCATATTATTTCAGTAATTTTAGTTTTTGAACGAATGTCGTAGAGTGATATTTCCCATACTTACCTTAATTTGCAGTAAATGAACATTATTACGTTAGTATAAGCATGTATGTTTATGGGAAGTGATTTCCGACCTTCCCCAGTGTTTCCTGATCTCCGGCTACAGCAGTGGACGTAAATACGCACCAAACGTATTCACAAGGAGGACTGACTTGTCGTAAAAAGCGGCGGAGCGTGGAAGGGGCTAACGGGGACTAGGCAGTCCGAGCGTCTGCCCTGGGCGCGAAAGATGAGAAGTCGGTCTATGAGTCAAGGAGTGAGTAGAAATCTCATCGTCATATTATTTCAGTAATTTTAGTTTTTGAACGAATGTCGTAGAGTGATATTTCCCATACTTACCTTAATTTGCAGTAAATGAACATTATTACGTTAGTATAAGCATGTATGTTTATGGTAAGTGATTTCCGACCTTCCCCAGTGTTTCCTGATCTCCGGCTACAGCAGTGGACGTAAATACGCACCAAACGTATTCACAAGGAGGACTGACTTGTCGTAAAAAGCGGCGGAGCGTGGAAGGGGCTGGCGGTGACGAGGCAGTCCGAGCGTCTGCCCTGGGCGCGAAAGATGAGAAGTCGGTCTATGAGTCAAGGAGTGAGTAGAAATCTCATCGTCATATTATTTCAGTAATTGTAGTTTTTGAACGAAAGTCCTAGAGTAATATTTGCCAAACTTACCGTAATTTGCAGTAAATTAACATTATTAAGTTACTATAATCATGGATGTATAAGGTAAGTGATTTCCGACCTTCCCCAGTGTTTCCTTTTCTCCGGCTACAGTAGTGGACGTAAATACGCACCAAACGTATTCACAAGGAGGACTGACTTGTCGTAAAAAGCGGTGGAGCGTGGAAGGGGCTGGCGGGGACGAGGCAGTCCGGGCGTCTGCCCTGGGCGCGAAAGATGAGAAGTCGGTCTATGAGTCAAGGAGTGAGTAGAAATCTCATCATCATATTATTTCAGTAATTATAGTTTTCGAACGAAAGTCGTAGAGTAATATTTGTCAAACTTACCGTAATTTGCAGTAAATGAACATTATTTCGTTAGTATAACAATATATGTTTATGGTAGGTGATTTTCGACCTTTCCCAGTGTTTTCTGTATCTCCGTCTACGGCAGTGGACCTGTAAATACGCGGCAGACGTAATCAGAAGAACAAAGGACTTTTCGTAAACAGCGGCGTAGCGAGGTAGTGGCTACCGGGGAAGAGGCAGTCCGATCGTATGCTTCGGGCGGAAAAGGTGAAGAGTCGGTTTAAGAGTCAAGGTGTGAGTATACATCTCATCGTCATATTATTTCAGTAATTATAGTTTTTGAACGAAAGTCGTAGAGTAACATTTGCCAAACTTACATTAATTTCCAGTAAATTAACGTTATTTCGTTAGTATAACAATATGTGTTTATGGTAGGTGATTTTCGACCTTTCCCAATGTTTGCTGTATCTCCGGCTACAGCAGTGGGCGTTCAAATACGCACCCAATGTTATCACAAGAGGGACTGACTTGTCGTAAGCAGCGGTAGAGCGAGGAAGGGGCTAGCGGGGACGAGGTAGTCCGAGCGTCTGCCCCGGGCGTAAAAGATGAAGAGTCGTTTTAAGAGTCATGGAGTGAGTATACATATCATCGTCATACTATTTCAGTAATTATAGTTTTTGAACGGAAGTCGTGGTGTATTTTTTGCCATACTAACCCTATTTTGCATTAAATTAACATTATTTCTTTAGTATAACTATATATGTTTATGGTAGGTGATTTTCGACCTTTCCCAGTGTTTCCTGCAACTCCGGCTGCGGCAGTGGACGTGCAAATACGCACCAAACATAATCACATGAACGACCGGCTTGTCGTAAACTGCGGCGCAGCGAGGAAGGGGCTAGCGGGGATGGGGCAGTCCGAGCGTCTGCCCCGGGCGCAAGAGATGAAGGGTCTCTTTAAGAGTCAAATCGTGAGTAGAAATATCATCGTTATATTATTTCAAGAATTATAGTTTTTGAACGAATGTCGTAGGGTAATATTTGCCATACTTACCTTACTCTGCAATAAATTTATATTATTACGTTTTGATATTCATGGAATTTTTCGTTTGCTACCTTGGGGTTTCTGCCAATCTTGCTGCGGCCGTGGACGTGCAAATATGTACCGAGTGTAATGCATGATTACACCAGTCGCTTCGCACCCGTATATGCAAAACAAACTACGGTTTATAAGTGGGTAATTCTTGTCTATTTGTTCTAACAGGTTGCAACTGGAAAGCTGAGCGGTAGAATATGTAGACGAGAGGAAGACTGCGATGGAAGAAGCATGCGGCTCGATTCCTGTCTTGCGATTATATTTAGTGAAAAGAAGGGATGAATGAATCAACTAATTCGAGATTGATTTTGCTGAGAAGATCTTATTTTAGTTAAACTACCAAAATCTGCAATATCATATTGAAAAATTATCTGCCAGGCGTCTGAGATTGACCGAATTTTAATCGATCTTTATTGCTGTATATATTGTTATAAATTAATAAAAATGTTTCCAAAAACGTATTCTGCTTGTTTCATTATGATCATCATAGCCTATTAAACACACATCATCATTTTTGTACCAATCTTTTGAGTATAATAGGCTATAAAATGTGATTAGGTAGGAAGGAACCAACTGGGTCGTTTAAAATCCCGCCGTCGAATATGACGCGCACACTAACTGTGACGTCTAGAGAGGGAAGGAGGGGCTATTACGTCAAGAACGTGACCTTGAGTGGAAGGCCACTTCCGCTTTCTACGATTTCCTGAGGTTTTCTGCGAAAATCCCGATTTTCCCGTATTTGGCCTCCAAAACGGCCAAAAACTCACCCCACTCAGGTTTTGAACTACAATTGACCTTCAGCCAGGCGAAAAACTCACACCCCACCGTAATACCCTCGGTTTTCGACCTTCACGTCGTAGTCGATCGAAAGGGGTTGCTGAAAGGTTGCTATTGTCCTTCCTCGGTGAGGACGTCTAATAGGGAAACTATGCACGTTACTCAATGGGGCCGAAGCTACCAGCATGACCCCACGTGGAAACATTCCATGGCTCCCCATACAACAGTACGCTCGGGGAAAGGGCCATTAAAGTTAACATTTCTGGGGAGTATTACATCACATAGCTTGTTGGCTTGCTAGCAATGAATCCTACTCAAAAATGGAAGTATGAAGGTTCAAATCCAGATGTTGGGTATAATTTTATCTTTTTTTTTTGACAAAAGGAAGTGCTACACGTTTAAAGTTTAAATTTTAAACACACTCATATAATTCTTGCATTTTATTATCAATTTTTTGTATCGTTTCAAACGAACAACGTTTAAATATAAAATAAAAAGAACTGTAGATTTATTTAAAATATTTATTTCCTTTTCAAAAATATGTTTGAATTTACGCTGCATATAACATATGTCAGAAAGAATTATACAGCTTGGCAACATATTGAGGTGCGTACACTGGAATGCAGAGTTGCGGTGGTGGAGCGGCTAGAGCGTTTGTCTTCCTCGCAGCGATCCTTGGTTCGAATCCGGAGGCCTTCAGCTACTTGGCTCCTCAGCCCAATCGGAGAACAGTGTCTTGCTCGAAGCCATGCTTGAAGTCTAGATGTCGCATGTAGCTCACGAAGTATAGGCAGGCATCTGGGCTGACCATCAAGTAGTACCTATACTCCACCGTGCGACTGAAAGGAGAAACACAGCATCAAGCATTTTCGTGGAATTGCTAGTATATTTACAACAGTCAATCTTTCTGTGCATAACTCATTTATAAATTTATTATAAAAGGTTTTTTTCAGAAACTATTACGAAGGCCAAAATATGTACGAGTATTTTATCCCTCCCAACGCTTTAAATATGTAAATAAATAAAGTTTAATTATTATAAGCTCTACCTTCATGTAAAAGCTCATGCTGAAACGTGCCCGAAAGAGTACGATAAGAGGAGTAAATGGAGATTCCGCTAGCATGGAATTGGATCATGCGACTCGTGAGTAGGTAATCTGATTTCCGAACTATTTCATTCCCCGAGACATAATTAAAATATTCAGAAAAACTGATACGAAAATTGCCATTCTGCAGGGATATGTGAGGAGTTTGTTCAAGATTAAGTTGAATTTAATCTCGGGCATAGAAACAAGATGGAATTCGAAGACTTCGGGTGGGACATGAATAGGTGGCAACCCGAAGCGGGACTTCATGCATATTTTCGATAGACAAAGAGGGTTTTATAGCTATTTTTCTCTGACCCGCTTACGATTGCCATTTCTAAAGTCTCTGGGACCATCTAAACGTAAACAAGGTACGGCATCACTATATCCTAAAGATAAATACGAGGGTGATTCATTGCATCTCGGGCCTGTTCCCAGAAGCGTTTTTGATGATTTAAGTCTTAATCCGCTAGGATATTACGTTACTCCGCGACCTCCTAGCGGAACTGCTTTCACCGATAAAAATAGGTCCGGAGGAAGAAGGCCCCCTCTGCCCTCCCCCCTCCCCCCTGTCGCTACGCCACTGGGAGTTTTAGAAGTTCTTTCTACTTTTAAAATTTCAGTAGAAGTAGTAAGTCTTGTTAGAGATGCCACAATCTTGATTGAAAAAGGCTAAAGAGATAGAAATCGAACTGCCCTTATAACAAAAACTGGAGAGCGCAGAGACAAGCGGCTCGTTTGCATGCTAAAGTTTTTGCGAAACCTAGAATCCATCAAAGATGACAGTGACTTTTTCCCGAACTGCTCAAAACACACGATGATTTCTTTCGCCGAAGAACTTGTCCCCTCAACTGCTGAATCTTCTGATGATGAAAAAGATGCACAAGCAAAATCAAATGATGGAAACAATGACAATTGCAGAACTAAATTAGGCCAATTTAAGTATTCAAATGACAAAAGAATGATTCGTTCAAAGCTCTCCAGAAGTAATTCAAGATTTTTGAAGCAACTGACAACGAATTTGAACCTGCTAAACAGGTTTTGCTTGTTAATATGCCACCGGGGGCCCTGCGCCTTCTAAAAATATTTGTTTTATTTGCGGCTGGGCGAAAATCTGCTGAAGTGTGGCTGCAAGTATGTTTTGAGTGTGTAGCGGCCGGCCCGACGAGTGAATTCATTCGCGGCGCCTACCTTTGACCGCTGATCGACCGCGCACGACGATCGCTTTCCCTGTTGCGGGGCCGCGCTTCCGAAGCACGAAGCGAGCAGTGACGCCGCGTCATCAACGCGCGAGCACGAGCTTCCGGGCGTAGCAGCGAGCACGATATTATTATTTTTAGGCGCGTTTCGCTCACAGCGTGAGCGCCTATTATCGTCGGTCGGTCCGTCCGCATGTTCGTTCTCGGCTTCTACCGAACGGTTTTTATCATGAAATTTGATATTAAGGACTTTCAATCAAATATAATAAGAAAATCGCAAAAATGAATCAAGTACGCCTATCCCCAGAGTTGTTATTTGTTTCGTTATTCACGCCCCTATAATTGCAATAAAACTCCCATACTGCCGTTGAAACTGTATTTCCGAATGTTGATTGTAAGAAATATAAAGAATGCAGATGACTGGATGTAATTTTCCCGACATTTTTGTTGCCATTTGGCTTCTGTGTAATCAATAGTAAAGGAACAAGTAATCGGAGCACTTGCTGAGAGGCTTCCCGGAAACCCATTCGCAAAACGGAAGAAGGCAAGACGGAACACGTTAAAGTAATTATTTGCTCTCCGGCATTATTCCAAGTACCCTATTTGAAGTAGCAAAGATATCAGTCTTTGAAACTTTATCAGGGCGGTACTGCAAGCAGGCACACAGTCAGGGGGGGGGGAGAGAGTTTTACTTCTATTGTGCGAATGCAACAAATAAACGAATATTTTGAATATAAACGAAAATGAATAGTTCTGATCCAATGTAGGCAAACTACTTTTATCTATAACTAAAAAACCTATATCACTGAGTAATTTGGAATCTTTCGATATCTATCGTGGCAACTAATTCGCGTTGCTAATAACATTAGATGTAATACTTTATGGAGAATTTTAGAAACAAACATTTTATCTGCGTTGTGCAATACTACTCGTATTCCCCTAAAACGAAAAGCAGGCCCTGCTTAAAGAATCAATTTAAAAATGTGTTTTTTGCTGTGTGTGTGTAAGTAGCCTCCTTTAACCTTTATATATTGTATGCATTAAAATTCATAAAAAAAGGAAATTTTGTTTCTGAGCCTCTTCATTTCATTTAATGCCCTTATATTGCATATTTTATCTTCTATTAATTTTGAGCATTCAAAATCATCTACTTCAAAGCCCTCAAGCAATTGCCCTAAAGCAACATATGCTTGTCCTTTTCATAAAATGTTTTATTTTGATTCAACTACAATTGTTTTTATTTATTGAATTATAAGGAATATTTTATTCAATGAGTTATAAGGAATATTACGGTAAAATTAAAATTTATAAAATCTTACCATTTGACACTTTTTCTATTTTTAATATTTCTTTTCATAGCACGTCAGACAATAAAACTCTGGACTTGAAGTTCAAAGTTAAAGACTAATACATATTCCAAGGGTGGCTTTTGGCTGTGTTGGATGGTTACGCAACCACCAGATATTTCAGTATTTATTTTAGTTCTTTATTTCTCTCATAAAATGTAAATTTGTTTTATTTCTACGTAGTTATGTCCTTTATGAAATGCTTGCGATAAGAGTTCTGAATGAAATCGGTTCGCGTCGCAGAGAGGTTGCACATTTTCTGCTACCACACCAAGAAAACCCAAGCAGCTATGAGCATTTGTGCGCGCACCTCCTCCTCTCTCTCAATCCCTCCATTGCGTTATTCCCGTTAGCGAGGTGTTGCAGTCAAGCTGCAACAGCAGTGGCGTTTAGAGGGTTTTGTGTTTATTATATTTTGAAAAGTGACATTATTAGAAGTGTATAAAATGAATTCCGTAGTTGCTTTACAATCCAAAACTTTTTCATTACTTTCTGCTGAAAAAAAATTGGAAATTAAAAAACTTGGAAGGCCTACTTCAAAGTTAAATATTGTACAAAAGGTGAAGTGTAAAAACAGTCAATTTAGGCAGAGTTCTAATCAGTTAGCGTATGAGAAACATAATTGGTTGTGTGCAGGGCCAGATTAAGCGCTACGTGTACAGCACCAAATAATTCAGGTCGATGTCAGGGGCAATCAGTTTAGTGGAATTTATTACGGAAAACAATTTACATGAGTTTTCGTTACTTGTAATTGTTAATAAATTTATGGAATAATGATACTTGAACAAATATATTCATTCATTCAAGCCGTGTTGTGTGATCGATGCTGTGTTTTTTCCCGGCATTACTAAATGCATCGTAATTTGTTTATTAGAAATATAGATTCAGTGATTTAATCAACACCTACAAATTTATACAGTTCATTTTGTTTAGCTAATGAGTATCTTTGTTTCTCTGCTAATCAGTTATCGAAACATGTATTTGAAACATATTTTTGAAAATGTGCAACCACCTTTTTTTATATATCACGAGCCACCACTGACATCAGGGGTGAGCTGGAGGGGGCTCGGTGGGGCTCGCAGGAGCCCTTTGTTAAAATTTGACTTTTCCAACGAGCCCTTTGTTAAACTTTTCGGACGTATGTACTATATATATATTAAGGATATATACTGGGCCATTCCAATGTAAATTCATAAATTATCCCGCTAAAACGCAAAGGACAGACTTCCTGAGAATAGTTTCTCGAAAAACTTGCCCCTTTTCTTCCACTGCTACACTGTTGGGAACCTCCCAACATTGTAGCATTTTGGTGTTTCTAAAAACCGCGCAACGTTCATTTCCCTTCAGTTGTAACAAAACTGCCTTCGAGTGAATTGTGAGTGTATTTTTTGTGGCGTGTGCATCTGTTCTACTGAGGAAAAAGCACCACAGTATCGTTACATTTGCGGAATTTTTGTTGAGTATAGCAGGTCAGTGTTTTAAATTATAATAATGAAAAATATTCACTGCGAGTACTCGTTAGTCATTCAAATCAATTTTGACCATATTTCAGTAAAATAGTGCACACTAGGAGAACGAACCTAACCTGTTGGGACCAGTGCAGCATCGTAGTTCAAAAGGTTAGTAGTTGTATTAATTCGCTATTTTAAGAAGTGCGATCATCCTATTTACTTATCAGCGCCAAATAACCATGGGTCGGATCCGCTTTGGTGCTTTAGATCTGGTTAAAAAAATAGTTAAATTTTAGTTAAAATTTCCATTGAAATGACGGAATGAATGGTGTTCAATATTTTTTTCCTCAACATGATGCTCATCACACTATTATAGAAAATTTGTGGCCCCTTGCGCTAAGTAACACTGTTCTACATTTTTTTCATATCTATTTATTCTATAAATTACATTAACCAAATTTTCTTTATATAAACCTTTTTAATCTTTTAAAATCAAACTTTTGGTTTATATAACATAAATTTAAGTTAATTGCTTAAAAAAAACTTTTTATCATGTCTCAATTTTTTAAAAAGTTTATAGAAATTGTATAGTAAAATTTTACAAAATTCTCTATAAACTTGAATATTTTCAACTTCCTGAATAAAAAAATTATAACTAGGTACTGTGATTTTTTAAAAATGTATCTAAAAGTCTAACTCTGTCACAGAATGTAAAAATATTTGAAAAGGCAGAACATTTAGCATACGTCTTGATATATTTTTTAAAAATTCCAACACCCTTTTTTATTTGGTTTCAGGATGAAAAGACAACATACGTTATTATCATTCTTTAATGCTAAGCAAACAAAGGTATCAGAATTGGAAGAAAGAAGTCAAACTTTTTCCCGGGAATAAACAATAACTGTAGTTAGTTCCTCATCGGCACCCATTGAAACTACTGAAATCGACAAATCTCTCCAGGGACCAGATTGTTGGTCTCTATCACAATGTGAATATTTTCAAGAAAAGTATAAATGGCTAATTGTTAAAAAAAAAAATTAGGCTGTAAAATATGTTCAGATATTAGTTTTTTGGGCTCAGAGAAGGAAAAACATATACACGCATCTCATGAATGGATTAACTGTTCCGTTATTGCAAATGGAAGTAGTAAAGAAACAAAACAAGCGTCTTTGAGAAAGAAATGTAAAAAACACTCGTTTGCGACTTCACATCTGAAAATGATGAAGATTTTAGAAGAATCGAAAAAGCAGGCATTGCCATTGGTGATTGACAATAGCAACAGTAAAGCTATAGACACTACCGTTAGGATTTTTAATGTAGTGTACAGCCTAGCTAAACAAAATAGACCTATGTCAGACATTGATACTGCACTTGAATTGCAAAGAAAGAATGGCGTTGATGTAGGAAACTGCCTTCATTCACGGTTTTCAGCAATTCGAATTGTGGAACACATTTCCAATCAAATTAAAGAAACACTATTTGCAAACATAATTCATGAAAACGCGAAGGTATGCCTTATAATAGATGAAGCATCGACACTATCAAAACATAGTGCACTAGTTATTTATTTACGATGTGAAATTAACTTTGCAGCAGAACCAATAACAGTTTTTGTAGATCTCACTGAGCTTTCCTCAACAACTGCAGACAGCATTTTCAGTTCTTTAATGGAATGTCTTCATATTCATGGTTTTAATAAAGATTATTTGTCAAAAAACCTGATAGCTTTGCTCGGATGGTGTCAGTGCAATGTTGGGTAGGAAATCAGGAGTGGCCAGAAAGTTAACAGAATTATTTCCAAACATAATTATTTGGCACTGTTTGAACCATCGCTTGCAGTTAGCTTTAGATGATGCTATCAAAGATATTAATCAAGTAAACTACTTTAAAATATTTTTGGACCAAGTGTACTCAATTTATCACCAATCAAGCAAAAACCAAGCAGAACTACATGAAATTGCAGACGATTTCGGGATCGAAATAATAAAAATTGGACGTGTTCTAGGTCCTAGGTGGGCAGCATGCAGTATAAGAGCGGCTACTGCAGTCTGGAAAGCATATCCCATTTTATATACTCATTTTAAAAAACATAAAGAATTTGAAGGAATGGCAAAAAGATTGTCTAATATAAATTTCCTCAGTGATTACCTTTGACGATAGATATTTTGGATGAGATAGCATTGTTATCAAATTCTTTACAATCGCGGTCAACAACTTTACAAAAGGCCGATAAACTTATAAGACGCACAATAAGAGCAATGCATTCACTCAAGGAAAGTATTGGTAAACACGAAGAAGAAATTTCTCAGTTAATTAAATCTGATACTTATAAATGCATACCATTTCAAAGCATTTCATTGAAGTTAGCTAACTCTCTTCCTAGAGGTCAACTAATTCAAAGTGTAATTGATAATTTGACAGCCAGACTTTTATCGACAAATCATTTTTTTTTCAAATCAGCATACATTGAATATGGGAACGATTTAAATAATCATAAGCAATACGAGTACCTTTTATCACTCTTTGATATGTTGGAACCAACCTCTTGGAACTTTGAGGAAATACTTTCTCCATGGCTAGAAGGGGAAAAGAAATTACAGCAGCTAAATATGTTGTTAAAATTTAAAATAGATATTAATGACTTCAGGGATTTTGTGGACTCAAATCTCCAATCAAAACCGCATGCTCCTATTCCTCCTACAATTGCAAAAGCTATGAAAATCGCTAACACAGTTGCAATCAGTAGTGCAGAAGCTGAACGAGGTTTCAGTGTAATGAATGATATAGCCACCTGTGAAAGAAGTAAACTCACAATTAGCCATGTGTCCAATCTGATGACTATAAAAATATTGGGTAAATCATTAACAGATTGGGATGCAGTACCTTTGGTAAAAACCTGGCTACGTCAACATCGTCTTGCAGATGATACTATAGTTCGACCCAAGGTTGCTGTGCAACCAACAGATAATCAAAAAGCAATATGGAACCTTCTATAAATTGTAAATGTATGATGTAAATTGAGCCTATCCTTGCAAAAAGGAGACAAAGCGACAACTACTAAAAACTCCAGAAAACGCTTTTAAAGTTTACGAATTTTAAGTATAATTGTTCACTAAATAAATGCATTTTATTTCATTTTTCTCTTTTATCTTATTAGCTTATGATGTGTATATTATGTAGAAGAAAAATACATCAGATTGATGTTTTAGTGAATAATGTATTATTGTAGGTGTAGGAGTCCGCATGAAACAATTTACAAATTAGACGAAAAAGATTACCTTATTATCAATAACTTAGACAAAATTTAAGTGTAATTTATATAACAGGGGAGATAAAAATTACATAAGTATATGGGGGCAATACAGTGGAGGAATGCAGGATTCATGATATTCTGATGACATTTAACAGCATTATACTTATACCCAAAAGTTGATTATTTATTTATAATTTTAGTAAATAATTGTAAATATAAATTGACAAATAAAACATTGTATTCTGATGTAAATTTATTTCTAATTCCTCTCTTGGATTTATTTTGCTTTATGGCCTTCTAGTACATATAGCAAACCTAACCTAAAAATAGCTAAAAATATGAAAAAAAAAGTATTAAATACAGTTATCAACGAAAAATAAATATAAATTTAAATTTTTTTAGAAATAAAAGTCCGAAAAACATATTTTCTGAGGGTATCTTGTTTTCCTATGTTGAAATTCGGTATCAGACCTTCTTCCGAATTTCTACCCATCTCTTTGTTGTTAAAATACAGCGAGCCCATTCTTAACAGGTTGCCATCATACCCATGCATATAGCGAGCCCCTTGTTACTAGATTGGCAGCTCACCCCTGACTGACATATTCTAATCTTTGTATTCAAATCCAATTCGATGAAGAACAATGCACGCAATAAAAAAGGTAAATAATTACCATTGTTGGACAATTAGGACAAGTTAATTGCAATTATTAGATTATATTAACAAGCTCTGTTGTTAAATAAAATAAACCTAAGATTTTGTGAGGCAATCCATTAAATGTAAATTTATTTTTTTCAGAGTCATATTAATTGCTTGAGATAATGAGTATTTAATATACCTTAGAATGCTACTTACATATTTTACCATGAAGTATGAACTCACAGTAAACTTTAATAATGGAATTATATTGTGATATAATAATGCAGTAAATAAATTGTTGCTACGCACTCAGAAAGAGGAAATAAAAATGTTGTAACAGTAAAGAATGATGGAACCATAATGAAATAAATGTGATTGTGCATCTCTTTATGCAAAATCTCCCATTTAATAAATAAAAAAAAATACCAATCATAAATAATACCAAGCCCATAAATCAGAATCAATTTATCTTGAAGGCTTTAGCGGCATTGTTCGGCAGTAGAAGATCTCTTCAGGATGTTCGGCTGCATTATTTAGTCCTTTCCTGGACTACGTTTGCAGAAGGCATCTTCAGGTCCGCTGAAATTCTCAATCATTTCTCTCAGAATCATCTTATAAACACTTAAGTAAAACGATTCGCATTCCTTGATTTGAAAAATCATCATTATAAACACAATAACCACTGTCAACTCATTCATAAATTATTTCACTGACCACATAAACTAAAATAGTTTGGATGATTTGGATAAAACTATTTTGTAACAAAGAATATATTGATGATCGGAGAACAGCGGTAAGTTATACAGAGAAATTTATTTCACAAAAGAACCAACATCTGCCAGGCCATAATCACACTTTTCATTTTTAAATATCATAACACTGAGCAATAACAACATAACTAATGAACTTTGAAAGACAGAAGACACTATTTTTGGACCAAGCGACACACATCTCCAGCATTTCTTTAACCAATTTTTTAAATAAATAGTTCAAAATTCACTTATTAAATATTAACACAGGTTGAGAGTACATGGTAAGCTTTTCAGAATTACACAGTTTCACTATGGTTGCCATATATTTTTATGTAAAATTTCTCTGACTCAAAATAATTTCTAGAATACGATTAAAAGCAACGAATATGTCGTTATTCTGAAAATGATCATTACATCCATGAATAATAAATACATCAAAAAGAATTCATGCAAAATATATAAATTTTGCATCCAAACTTAGCAAATAAAGCACTTTGCCAACGCCACCTAGATAGAAGGCATGAGGACTTGAATGTGACATCATCAAGAAAAGGCCTACGGCTACGGCATAAATGTAGAGGATACGTATGCTTCAATAGTTTATTTCTTGCTTCTCGTAACGGAATTTCTACTTTATTAATTTCGTTCAATGCTGAATGATAATACCACCGCCTTAATCGTTAATCTATTCCTACATCGGGATCATTATAGTTCTGTATTTCATAGAAGAACATAGGAAAATAACTCTCTATGGCATTATAAGTAAAAATATTACAAAACTGTAATATTCAAAGGAATATTTCTTACTGGACTCATTACACTTATCTCTTTAAAATATTTTAATAATGATAATATTGGAAGCTCATTACTCAGCCATTATATTTCTTAACATCTTTATTACAACAATAGAGTTAATGGAGAAATGAACACCTCTTAAGTTTTTATGTAATGTAACGTACGTTATTTATTTAAAATCGAGATATAAAACAAACATTATAACCATCAGTTACAGTGAAATAAAGATATGGAAAACATTATATCAACATTAATGACAACCACATAATCATCATATTTACAATTTCAATTAACAGATATCAAGCATCAAAAAAAAATTAATGACAGTTTTACAAACATAAATACAATATTGCAATCATACTGTAACCTTAAAGGATATTAATTTTAATCATAATTACTTAACATACACATATATCCTTGAGCATATACATACAAGAAATAACACAAGCAAAAAAATACTTTGCTATAGTTAAGTAAAAAGTCATACCTTAAATGCTCAGTCAAAACAAAAAGTAAAAACATTTAGTTAAACCTAAAGAATTAAATAATTTTACAGACATTTCCCTATTTATACCAATGGAATAACTTAGTCATCTATTAAAAGTTATGATTTTCCTTTTCGAAATTGTATTGTATTTGTCACATTTGATATTGCAGTAATTTTTCAAAAATATATTACAAGCGACCATTACAACTTTTTTCAGTCCTTCAACAAATGAATGATTTTCCTCACATATCATTTCATTCAAATGATCATCTGTACTTAAAAGATTCACCATATGATTGTAAAGAACAAGTCTCTGATTTGGTACACTTAAAAATTGTTCTTCCTGTGAACCACCTATTATTTTATTTAATACTATGTATGTATATACCATAGCATTGACTGTAGCTTCTTGTGGAAATAATAATTTCGCTCGACTTATACAAGTGATTAATTCATGAGTTTCATTAATCTCCTATATATGTATTTTCTTGCACATACCACACACTGCAAGAAATACATAACCTTTTCTTCATTAATACCTGAGCACAATATCCACCTATGTAAGTTAAAATGGGTAACAAATCCTTAATATTTTCCATGTCTTCAAATTCCACAGCTACTTCCAAGTTTAATGCTGGTATATGTGACTGTTCACATTCAATTTCTAAATCGACTTTATTTTCTTTAAAGTCATTGATAGGGACACACTGATATTTCTTGGATTTTATAGAAAGTGGTAAGCAATTCTGTAGTCTTAATTTTGTTTCAGTTTCATATAGCTGTCTTATTGAGATATGGTAGTTTGACCCAGATAGTTGCCTGTACTGCCCAAACCTTGCTTCCAAATTATCAGTTTGTATTTTCCCAGGCAGTATGTAGTTCAGCTTCAACTCCCTTAAACAGTATGAAGTCATTTCCAGTAATGCATGGGTAGTATGCTTGAAAGCATTATGAGTCTCTTTAGAGGCGCTTCCATTTTTTAAGCCAATATCACTCCATCTTTCTAGCCAGTCATACACTTTTCCCAAATACTGGCATCCTTCTGAATCCAAAGTCAGTGGCATCTGCAGAGAATTGTTCAGTCTTGCACCTTTGAAAGGTGAACTTACATTTACAACTTTCCACCAGTCACTCACTATTTTTATGAATTCTGCAGTTTCTGTGCTAAACTTAAAATTTCTCTGATCACCCAAAAGTCTCAGAGCCTGAACAATATTTTCATTAAATACCTGCAAAACAAGTTTCACATTTTGCCTTTCTATATTAGAGGGATATAAAGCCTTCACTGATAATGAATACCCATATTTCACTAAGTTTCCATACTCAAAAGAATAAAGCTCCTTGATGGCATCAAATGAAGCAGTACCAGATCTTTCAGGATCATCAAACATAGGGTACAAAAAGAGCTATCCATTTTTGTTATTCAGCCAATTATTTCTATTGCACTTCAGTGTGTGAACCGAGTCAAGGAAAAAGAATAATGGTCTGGAATTGTCACATGGATGTGGATAAACTATACTCAAACTATTATGAACAGAAAACATAGAAACTGCTTTTATGTTAACAGCATTATCATCTGAAACTATACATATAATCTTATATCCTATTAACTCTAATTCCAAAATGATCTTTTTCAAAACCTGGAATAGTTCATCAGCTGTTAAAACATTCACAGGTAAAATATAGACAACCTCCTTGAAAGCAGACAAAAAACTAGAAATCATGAACACATAGGCAATGGTGGCAACAGAAATTGAATTAGGGCAAAATCCTGCAATGTTATCTCCTTTGTAATCAACAAAAGGCTTCAACTGGATTTCATCGATCATTAAAATTACATTCTTTTCAGAATCATTTAGATTAAGAATCACACATCTCGCATAAGACAGAAAAATGTTTATTTCTTTCTGGGGGCTAAAATTAAAACTACTACATAGTTGGCGAACTGCAGATGGGTGAGGAAGAAAAAATAGACCTGAACTGCGAACGAACTTAAATGCATGAGGCAATATAGTATAAAACAAACATGAAAAAATCAAAAAATCTCTCCAATATCTAATATTACCTCGACGACACAACAAAAGTTTCAATTGTTCAACCAGAAACTTTACTTTGCCTGCATTCTGGACTGATTCAACTGCTTTCAAAGTATCTATCAAAAAATCAATTTTGATGTTGTCACCATTATCTGACTGACGTCCTTTCTCCATCAAAACATCAACATCCTTCACTAAATCACTTATGACATTCAAAGTTTCAACTTTCATTGGTAGATTGTATTTTCCTATTCTTTTCAGAGATACCAATTTCACATATACATTAACAAATAAACTGCTGTCAATCACTATTGCAGAATTTATGGTGGAAACTGGATCCACATTAATATCACATAATAGAAGTTAATCAGACTTTGGAATAAATGAAAATTTACCTATATTTATTTGCGATCTTATTTTGTCTTCCAACTCCCTCAAATTACGAAAACGTCTGCTTTCCTCAAAGGTTTCCCAGTCTTCTAAGCTCTGATTTATGCCCTTTTTAAATTGCTCCATTTCAATTCTTATCTTTTTATCATCAGGGCCTTCCACGTGATGTAGATGATGATGTAAGGTCTCGGATGACTTAATTTAGCCGTAATCAATTTTCCCGATTTTTCATCATACATGGAAGTCTCCCATAAAACATCTTCCTGCTTGAAGTGATTGGCACATACCTGTAAGTGTTAGATATTCAACAAAACTGAATATTGGTTCACTAGAACGAAATCACTGAAAGACATTTTCAAAATGAAACGATGCTTCATATCTCAAGTTCACATATTATTAATCCGAATTTAAGTACTTATGTACTTACCCTAGAATTTGCAGTTGGAGTAAAATTTGCCCTGGGTATACTCTTCAACCATTTTCTTCTCAAATCTGGGTCTTCGGGGAAATAGAAAACAGATATCTTCCTGTTCCCTGTGTAATTGCATTTGCAACCAACTACTGAACACTTAAAACCATTTCTAGAATATAATATCCAAATATATAACCTAAAACAAGACTAACAAATTAAGAAGAGCAAAATATTCTCACAAAGCCACTAATACTCGTCGATAACCGATATTTACATCCACTCAATGCCGGAAACCACGTGTCTAGCAATGCCGATCGGCAAGATTCGTAGGCCTTTTTCCAGTAACGTCACGTGTTCAGAATAAGCAAGTCAGCAGGCCTTATATCTAGGTGGTGTTGACTTTGCTCCCTGGTTATAATGTGAGGTTTAGGAGGAGGGGTTCGGACCCACTATATAAGACAACCACAGTATAACCGAGGATATGATTGTATTCCTTAATACACATGTACATACAGCTTTTTCTAAAATTTCTTTAATTGCTACAAACAACATAATACAAAACATCAATATAAAATCAGGACAATAAATTTATTTACTCAACTCTTTAAGAAGTCAGTAAATTTTAGTGCAATATCATATTCTTTGTATATAAACAGTTGTCCACTGTCTTGTTCTTGCTTTCTTGATCTGTCTTGATTTCTTCCTTTCCAGTCTCAGAGTTTTGTCCAACTTATCCAAGAATGAACGTAGCCTTCCTTCTGAGATCCATCCTCGTATCGTAACCTCCAGGATACCTAACTCCCTTTTTATTTGCACCTTTGAAACACCAATGTTTACTCTTCCGATAATTGTTAGTTTTTCTTAATGGTACATTACTTTCTATTATTTACATTCACCATTACCCATAAATCTGAATTAATTATAGTGGACAGTTCTGTCTCTAAAAATCACTCAAAAATATGATAATTCACCAATACACAATTACAGCCACTGAAAAAGACAAGTGACGAACCATACACTAGCATTCAATGCTCAATACTAACTGGACTCACTATTATATGCTTCCATTTTGGTAAGGCACTGCTCCCATTGGTTGATCTTATTGTATGAAAATGACCCAAGACGTGCAGGCATTACTCATGCTATACTCCCCTCTGTGGCATAAACAGCTCTCTGGGCTCAGGGCTCTTAGAATGAGTAGTATGGAAAGATTGAAACAGAACGAAGCATTCAGAAAACCCAGCTTTCTCTTTTACTTGCCATTATGGGTTGGTTCATTTTTAACTCAAGGTCAAGCAGAGGCCCCGCAGAAATTTTTTCAGGGAGGGGCAAAATGCTCACCCATTAGCATTGGTTGCTCACCTTGCAGGGGCTACTTACACAAATATAGCAAAAAAACATTTTTAAATTGAGTTTTTTAAACAGCGCCTGCTTTTCGTTTTAGAGTAGTAGTATTGCACACTGCAGATAAAATGTTGGTTTCTAAAATTCTCCATAAAGTATTACATCTAATGTTATTATCAACGCGAGTTAGTTGATGTGATAGATATAGAAAGCAGTGGCGTAGCTACCATATAGCAAGAGTAGGCAATGCCTACAGGCCCTCGAACAAAACATACGTTGTGTTGAAATTGTCAATTGTCAATATCTTCGCAAATGCAAAAGCAAGGAAAAAGACATTTTAAGCTAATTTTTTAAATCCTTATATATCCTGTGCCGCATAATAAACTAGTGTTTGGTATTCTTTCACCTCTTTCTCAAGAGGACACAGAGAAAAATAAACACCAATAAAATATATTTAAAAAATCTTTTTACTAAAATATTTCCGCTTTTATTTTTTTTCACCTTCCAGCGCCGGTAATTTTTTTTCGTGAATTTTACATCTTTTTGGGGTATCCATTTGTAAAACAGTTAAGCACGGCATGCACTTGTTTGGACTGGATCGGGACCGAACGGCACGGCTCGGATCAGAACCGCCCGACGTCCACGCACTTCATCATCTGGCATCGGCCTCTTTCAGCTCTCTACCGCCTCAGCTAAGCGGCTACTTCATCCCACGCATTGTCTTTGGCCATGCTGTCGTGGTAATATCTGTGCACTGGGTCGTACAAATGATGATGGTTTCGCACTGCTTCAATTAACTGTTCGTCAAAAGATGACATACTGTTATATTAACTAAACTATCCAAATTCAAATAAACGTAAACGAATGCGAAGTGATCTAGCTGACGCAATAGCTAAAGATGCTACAGACAAACTGAAAGTCAAGACGAGGAAACAAGCTGAAATATGGCATCTGCACACAAACAAGAATTCGGCGTGGAAGAGCTGCGGGAGGGAAGTAGGGTAGTAGAGCTCCCTTCAATTAATTAAAGAAGGTCGGAGACTACGCCGAGATGAATTAATTAAATTAAAACATACTTTGTACGGTTAAGGAGTATTTATGTTTTAATTTAATTAACTCCCTTCAATTGTTTCACTTCCCCTTAAACTTTCCCCTTCCACAGCCGCCTTCCCCTACATCACGCGACTATTCCCCTTCGGACCTTCTTGCCTTCCCAGCAATACGAACCGGTGCCGCTCCGATCCGATCCGGCCGAGCCGGGCTAGGAGTGCATGGGATTCCATTTGGTTTCGTGTGTTTTTATTTTTGCCGATAAGTTCGTTCCGTGCCGAGCCGATCTAGTGCGTGCCATCCTTTAGAAGGGATGCAGAAAATTGATTTTAGTAATTTCTGATGTACCGGGAACACATGAGTGGCCGTTGCATATATGCAACGCTAGGCGCTCCCACTGCTATTTTAGTTCCCCCAACGCCGTGCTTTTCATATGCTATGAAAAAGGAAGTTGAAAAAACAATGCTCATAATTAACTGTAATAATAGGTTTATTATAATTTTATTAATGATACAAATGAGTATTAAAATTTAGGAATTTCGATGACTATAGTTCTAGAAAAAATGTGCAGAAAAACAACACAGAAACAACAGACCGTTAGTTATGGTAGGGGACAAAACAACTAATACATAACCCTACATCGCATTTGATACACATAAAGCATACAATCGACGTACAACCTTCCAAGGCACATCTCCGTCTTTTATTGTTTGGGATTTCTTGGACAAAATGGTGAAGTCTGTCATACCGTAAGATTTCTTTTGACCCACTACGAGATTTTGAAGACCGTGGTGCCTTTGGAGGCGTTTTGTACCTATTCAAATATATCTGGACCACTTCTCTTTGAAACTGCTATTTTGTCACATTTTTCTGGTAGGCCTTCTTGTGCAATAGCCAGGTGTTGTTCATGGCGACGTCGAGCATCCATGTGAACACTGACCACCACCACTTTTTTCCTCGAATTCCTGGCAAGAAAATTTGATTGGATTTTTTTTCCAATAGGATTCAGTGACAGTGAAGATCGATGAAATTATAATTACCGATTCTCAAAGCATTCACATCTTCGTCCATTCGATCGGTGCCACCCATGTGTCTGTTATATTCTTTGATGGCTATCGGTTGAGGGATCTGAATACGCGCGAGCCCGCCCCCGCCCGCCCGCCCGACCGCCCGCCCGAGCAATTTCTTATGCGCCGGCCCTGATTACGAATATAAACGAACACGAACAGTTGTGATCCAATGCACGCAATCTACTTTTACCTATAAGGAAAAAACTTCATCGCTGAGTAATTTGGAATCTTTCTATCTGTAGCGTTGCTAGAGGTATCGGGCCCCTAGGCAAGAATCGCTGATGGGCCCCCTAAGTGGAAATATTTTAGTAATGGGAGGCCCTCTTGAGAAAGACGTGAAAGAATACCAACCACTAGTTTATTATGCAGCACAGGATATATAAGGATTAAAAAAATTAGCTTAACCCTCCAGCGCCGATGTTTGCACTTATGCAATGTGAATATGCCGAAGTGTAAGCATTCACTGTGTTTGTCTATGACTCATACTGTCAAAGAGAGCTCTACTGCGGATTCCTGGATGACTAAGCTTCAGTCGTTGACTAGCATTCAGTGATTTCAGTGTATTTTCTTCGTGTGTTAACCGATTCTTAGAAGGGCACCTTTGTGATATGGATCTTTCTGGATGGTAAGTTATTTTTTCTTTTATATAACAGTGTAAGGACTACAGAACGATATCCCTACTGTCACACACTTCGAAGATCATCACGAGGATTCTTAATAAAAGACTAGAGAAAAAGGCCAAAGAAATGCTAGGGGAAGATCAATTCGGCTTCAGAAAAGGACGTGGAACCAGAGATGCTATCGGTGTAGTGAGAATCATATCAGAAAGGGCAATAGAGTACAGTCAAGATTGCTGCGTATGTTTCGTCGACTGGCAGAAGGCCTTTGATAGAGTAAATTGGGTACTGCTGATGAGGATATTAAAGGATATAGGTGTAGACTGGAAAGACAGGAGACTGATCAGGAATCTATATGTGAATCAAGTTGTAAAGGTCAGGTTGGAGAATATGGACACTAGCGGAGTACATATCGGTAGAGGAGTAAGACAGGGCTGCTGTGTCTATCGCCGATTCTATTCAACATATATGGAGAGAGACTAATGCAGGAAGCGTTAGAAGGCACGGGAGATTTCAAAATAGGAGGAAGGATTATAAGAACAGTGAAATACGCGGATGATCAAGTACTTCTAGCAAGAAAGGAAAAGAAACTCCAGAAAATGATAAATAGACTAGTGATAACAGGTAGAAAATACGGTATGGAAATTAATACAGATAAATCCAAGGTTATGCGATGAATATCAAGTAAAGAAGAAGAATATTTGAACATAAGTATTGGAGGAAAGCCATTAGAACAAGTTTCACATTATAAATACCTTGGAAGCATCATAACGAGAGAAGCAAAATGTACCGATGAAATCAGGACTAGAATAACAAAAGCAAAAGCCACTTTCAGAAGAAAGAAACTCCTGCTAACGGGAAATATAAAGCAGAAAATCCGCAAGAGGTTGATAAAATGCTATGTATGGAGTATAGATTTGTACGGAGCAGAAACATGGACGCTAAGGAAAAATTATATTAAATACTTGGAAAGCTTCGAAATGTGGACATGGAGAAGAATGCTGAAGATAAAATGGACAGATAGGGTGAAAAATGAGGAAGTACTACGAAAAATAGGAGAGAAGCGAACGATTATACAGACTATCAGAAAGAGGAAGGCGAACTGGATGGGCATTACCTGAGGAGAGAGCGCATGATTAAAGAAGTGCTAGAAGGAAAACTGGATGGAAAAAGAGAAAGAGGTAGGAAAAGGTTTCAGCTAGTAGACGACTTGAAAGGGAAAGAGAGCTATCAAGACATGAAGAAAACTGCAGAAAATAGGAGTATATGGAGAACCCGCCGCCGCCAGCCCCCGCCCGACCCCTCCCGCCCCCGCCAGCCCCCGCCCGCCCCCGCCAGCCCCCACCGGCCCGCCCCCTCCCGCACCGCCCGCCCGCTCGCCCGCCCGCACGCGCCCATCCGCCAGCCCGCCCCGGCCCACCCCCCCCATCCGCCCGCCCCCGCCCGTCAGCCCCCGCAGGCCCGCACATTCCCGTCCGAGCCCGCCCGCCCGCCCGCTTCAGCACGTCCGCCATGCGCCCCGCCCTCCCGCCCGCACGCTAGACCGCCATCCCGCCTTCCGCCCGTGCGCCCGTGGCCGCCCGAATCCGCCCGAGCCCGCCCGAAACCGCCCGAACCCGCCCGAGCACGCCCGAGCCCGTCCGAAGCCTCCCGAGCCCGCCCGTCCGACCGAGGCCGCCCGCGGAAGGCCGCACGCCCGAACCCGCCCGCCCGCCCGACCTACCTCCCGCCCGCACCCGCCCGCCAGCCCGACCTACCGCCCCCCCCCCCGCCCGCCCGTCCGCCAGCCCGTCGAGCACGCCCGAGCCCTCCGAGCCCGCCTAACACTTTTTTATATTCCCCACTACCATATTTTCTTTTTTACGTTGTATTGCTAGCGGAGCTGTGTCCGGTTCTTTAGTATATCTTACAATAACGAGCCCGCCCGAGACCTCCCGTGCCCGCCCGAGACCGTCCGATCCCGCCCGATCCCGCCCGATCCCGCCCGATCCCGCCCGAGCCCGCCCGAACCCGACCGCTTCCGCCCGAGTCCAACCGAGCCCGCCAGAAACCGCCCCAGCCCGCCCGAGCCAGCCCGAACCCGCCCGAACCCGACCGAGCCTTCCCTAACCATCCCCCGAATCGAACCGAGCACGCCCGAAACCGTCCGTGCTCGCCCGAGACCGTCCGAGTTCCCCCGAGTCCGACCGAGACCGCCCGAGCCAGGACGAGCCCGCCCGAGCCCACTCGAGCCGCCCGAACACGTCCGACCCCGCCCGATCACGCCCGAGCACGCCCGAACACGCACGAGCCCGCCCGATCCTGCCCGAGTCCGCCCGAGCCCTCCCGATCTCTCTCGAGACCGCTCGAGCCCACCCGCCCTAGGACGCTCGCAGCCCGCCAGACCGCACGCTCGCCCGCCCGAACCCGCCCGCCCGCCTCGCCCGCCCCCGACCGCCCGTCCTACCGCCCGGTCGCCTGCCTACACGCCGCCCGCCCGACCTACCGCCCTACCGCCCGCACCCGCCCGCCCTAGCGCCCGTCCCCGCCGGCCAGCCCCTGCCCGCCCCCGCCCGCTTCCGCGAGCCCCGCCCGTCCCCGCCAGCACCGTCCCGCCCCCGCCCGCCCCCGTCCGCTCCCGCCGCCCCCGCACGCCCCCACCCGCCCCCGCCCAACCCCTCCCACCCCCTTCAGCATCCGCCAGCCCCCGCCGCTCTCGCCCGCCCCTGCACGCTCCCGCCCGCCCCCGTCCGCTCCCGCCTGCCCCAACCCGCCCCGACCAACCCCTTTCCACCCCCTTCAGCCTCCACCCGCCCCCGCTCGTCCCGCCCGCCCCCGTCCGTTCCCGCCCGCCCCCGCCCGCCCCGGCCTACACCCGCCCGCCCCCGCTAGCCCCCGCACTCCCCCGCCCACCTGCCCTCTCCCGCCCCGCCCGCCCGCCCATTCCCGCCCCCGCCCGACCGGCCGCTACCGCCTGCCCCCTTCCACCCCCTTCAGCCTCCGCCAGCCCCCGCCGCCCTCGCCCGCCCCCGTTTGTTCCCGCCCGCCCCCGCCCGCCCCCGCATCACCCCCCCCCCACGCCAGGCCCGCCCGCTCCTTCCCGCCCCCGCCCGACCGGCCGCCCCCGCCTACCCCCGCCCGCCCCCGCTAGCCCCCGCACTCCCCCGCCCACCTGCCCTCTCCCGCCCCGCCCGCCCGCCCATTCCCGCCCCCGCCCGACCGGCCGCCACCGCCTGCCCCCGCCCGCCCCCGTTCGCCCCCGCTAGCCCCGCCAACCTTCCCTCTCCCGCCCCGCCCGCCCGCCCCCTCCCGCCCCCGCCCTCCTGCGCCCGCCATCCCGCGCCCGCCCCCGCCCGCCCGTGCGCCGGGTCCGTCAGAGCGCGCCCGAGTCCGTCAGAGCCCGCTTGAAATCGACCGAGCACGCCCGAGTTCGCCCGAGCACTCCCGAGACCGCCCTAGCCCGCCCGAGAAAGCCCGAGCTCGCCCGAGCTCCCCCGAACACGCCCGATCCCGCCCGAGAGCTTCCGAACCCTCCCGAGCCCGTCCGCCCGAGCCGCCCGCCCGCCCTCGCCGTCCCGACCGTACGCCCGCTCTACCGCCCGCCCACGCCCGCCCGCCCGCCCGCCCTACCGCTCGAGCCCGCCTAAGCCTTTTTATTTTCCAGTTCTATTTTTTTCTTTTTTACCTTGTATTGCAAGCGGAGCTGTGGCCGGTTCTTTAGTATATCTTAAAATAACGGAATAACTTTACAGCATAATATAACACATATTTGTCGTAGACGAAGTGTTCCCTTCATTTTTCAATTCTTTCTTTTGTCACCAGGTTTCATGGTTGATGCTCCGTCAGAGCCCGCCCGAGCCAGCCCAAACCCGCCCGATCCCGACCGAGCCCTCCGGAGACAGCCCGAGCACGCCCGAGCCCGAACGCTTCCGCCCGAGTCCAACCGAGCCCGCCCGAGCCCGCCCGAACCCGACCGCTTCCGCCCGAGTTCAACCGATCCCGCCCGAGACCGCCAGACACCGCCCGAGCCCGCCCGAGCCAGCCCAAACCCGCCCGAAACCGACCGAGCCCACCCGTGCCCCCCCGAAACCGTCCGAGCCCGCCCGAGCCAGCCCGAAACCGCCCGAACCCGACCGAGCCTTCCCGAGCCCGCCCGAACCCGCCCGAACCCGCCCGATTCCGCCCGAAGCCAACCGAGCCCGCCCGAAAACGTCCGAGCCCGCCCGAGACCGTCCGAGTACCACCGAGTCCGACCGAGACCGGCCGAGCCAGCACGAGCCCGCCCGAAACCACCCTAGTACGCCCGAACACGCCCGACCCCGGGCGATCACGCGCGACTCCGCCCGAACACGCACGAGCCGCCCGAGCCTGCCCGAGTCCGTTCGAGCCCTCCCGATCCCTCTCGATACCGGCCGAGCCCGCCCGCCCGCCCTACCGACCGGTCGCCTGCCTACCCGCCGCCCGCCCAACCAACCGCCCGCCCCCGCCCGCCCTATGCGCCCGCCCCGCCGGCCCGCCCCCGCCCCCGCTCGCCCCCGCCCAACCCCTCCCGCCACAGCCCGACCCCTCCGCCCCCTCCCGCACCCGCCCATCCCTTCCCGTACAAGCCCATCCCCTCCCGCCCCGCCCGCCCGCCCCCGC
The DNA here is from genome assembly GCA_036926305.1 of Uropetala carovei. Taxonomy (NCBI): domain Eukaryota; kingdom Metazoa; phylum Arthropoda; class Insecta; order Odonata; family Petaluridae; genus Uropetala; species Uropetala carovei. Next base: position 4,673,515 of record JAXCHB010000181.1, on the reverse strand, counting down.
CCGCCCTCGCCCGCCCCCGCCCTTCCCGGCCCGCCTCCGCCCACCCCCGCCCCCCCCCTCCCGCCCCCTCCCGCACCCGCCAATCCCCTCCCGCCCTCGCCCGCACAAGTCCGCCCCCTCCCGCCCCGCCTGCACCCGCCCGCTACCGCCCGCCCACGCCCGCCCCCGCCAGCCACCTCCCGCCTCCTCACGCCTCCGCCCGTCCCCGCCCGCCCGTCCTCTCCGACCACCGCCTGCCCCAGCCCGCCCACGCCGGCCCACGCCCGCCCCCGCACGCCACCGCTCGCCCGCCCGTCCACCCGCCCGCAAGCCCGCCAGCAACCCCGCCCGCCCCCCCCGCACCCGGGCCCGCCAGAGCCACCCGAACCCGCCCGATCTTGCCCGAGCCCGCCCGAGACCGACCGATCCCGCCCGAGACCTCCCGAATCCGACCGAGCACGCTCGTGCTCGCCCGAGCCCTCCCGAGACAGCCCGAGCCCGCCTGAACACGCCCAAACACGCTCGATCCCGCCCGAGCCCTCCCGGGCCCTCCCGAAGCCTGCCGAGCCCGCCCGAGTCCGCCCGCCCTCGCCCACTCGCCCGGCTCTCCTCCCGCCCACCCGTCCGCAAGCCCGCCTGCACCCCGGTCCGCCCGCCCGAGCTCGCCCGAGACCGTCCGAGCCCGCCGGAGCTCGCCCGAGACTGTCCGAGCCCGCCGAACCCGCCGAGCCCGCCCGAACGCAACCGCTTCCGCCCGGGTTCAACCGATCCCGCCCGAGACCGTCAGACCCCGCCCGAGCCAGCCCAAACCCGCCCGAACCCGACCGAGCCTTCCCGAGCCCACCCGAGCCCCCCCGAGCCCGCCCGAGCCCGCCCGAACCCGACCGCTTCCGCCCGAGTCCAACCGAGCCCGCCCCAGCCCGCCCGAAACCGTCCGAGCTCGCCCGAGCCCGCCCGATCCAGGCCGAAACCGCCCGAGCCTTCCCGAGCCCGCCCGAGACCGCCCGAACCCGACCGATTCCACCCGAAGCCAACCGAGCCCGCCCGAAAACGTCCGAGCCCGCCCGAGCCTGTCCGAGTACCCCCGAGTCCGACCGAGACCGGCCGAGCCAGCACGAGCCCGCCCGAAACCACCCTAGTACGCCCGAACACGCCCGACCCCGGCCGAACACGCCCGACCCCGTCCGAACACGCCCGACCCCGGCCGATCACGCCCGAGACCGCCCGAACACGCACGAGCCCGCCCGAGCCTGACCGAGTCCGCCCGAGCCCTCCCGATCCCTATTGATACCGCCCGAGCCCGCCCGCCCGTCCTACCGACCGGTCTCCTGCCTACCCGCCGCCCGCACAACCAACCGCCGGACCGCCCGCCCCCGCCCGCCCTATGCGCCCGTCCCGCCGGCCCACCCCGGCCACTCCCGCCCAACCCCTCCGGCTCCCTCCCGCCCCTGCCCGTCCCCTTCGCCCCCTCCGCCCCCGCCGCCTCCGCCGCCCCCTTCCGCCCCCGCCCAACCCCTCCCGCCCCCGCCCCCCCGCCGACCCCGCCGATCCCGCCGCCCCCGCACGACACCGCCAGCCCCCGCCCGACACCGCCAGCCCCCTCCCGACACCGCCAGACCCCGCCCGCCCGCTCCCGCCCGCCCCCGCCGCCCCCGCCCGCCCGCCCGCCCTACCGCGCGCCCACGCCCGCCCGAGCCCGCCTAACGCTTTTTTATCTTCCACACTTCTAGTTTTTTCATTTTTACTTTGTATTGCAAGCGGAGCTGTGGCCGGTTCTTTAGTATATCTTACAATAACGGAATAACTTTACAGCTTAATATAACACATATTTGTCGTAGACGAAGTGTTCCCTTCATTTTTCAATTTTTCTTTTGGCACCAGGTTTCCTGGTTGATGCTCGTGTTGGGAGATTAGTATTTCATCCAAGATGTGGAAAAAATATTGCAATCATAAACAAGGGACGTACAGTGCGAAAACTAGAGTAAGTTTTCCTTGAAATGAACTGGATGAATATATCAAGTGGTAATTATGCTATAAGATCTTGTCAATGCGTTAATATGATGTCTGTAATATATTTCATTATTAATAGCACGGAAGATGGCCTAATTTCAGCCGTTTTCACGAACAGACAGCTGAAGGACAATGAAATTTTTGAAATGAGACTGCAGACAAAAAACACCAAATTCGGCTACACTTTGGGTATTGGTGTCATGACAAGCACTCCTTCTCAGGTCGAGATTTTACCGCAAATGTGGAAATCGTAGGTCACACATTCATACAAATAGATTAGGTCAAAATTATAGTCATAATAGTTGGAAAATATAATAGCTGTGGAGTTATAAAATGGGTGTCACATTAAAAAGGGAAACTTTTAAGCCACAAATTATATATCTTTATTATGCAGTGTAGTGGCCGCATAATTATTATATTTAATGTCTTTAAAATGATTCATTTATTCCATTTCCTCCCAGATGTCCCCTTTATTGTGCAAATGCCGTGACGAATTATTTACACTTGAAGTAGTTCTTCATTCAAATAACTGTAACGCTAAATAATTATTTCACAATCTCATTAAAAATGGTATCGATTCTTAAAAAGGCATGTATTTCCTTTTTGTTTTCAAAGTTATTATTCACCGCAACTTGTATATTTACAAACCTATTGCTTGGATATATCACCATGATAAAATTCACACACGCACACGCACGCACGCACGCACACACACACACACCCGGCCGTCGGTCCGCGCGCCCGAGCCCGCCCGAGCCCGCCCGATCCCGCCCGTACCCGCCCGAGCCAGTCCGAGCCCGCCAGAGCCCGCCCGATCACCGCCCGAGCCCGCCCGAGCCCGACTGAGCCCGACCGAGTCCGCCCGATCCCTCCCGAGCCCGCCCGGCCGCCCCCGCCCGCCCGCCCGCCACCAACTTGACCCAATCTCACACGTACGAACTTTTACCTTTGGAGAACAATAAAAACACTGTTTACAAAGATAATCTACATACAATTCAAGAACAAGAGCAATCTATTACCAACGTTATCACTCAGGATCACTTGATTCGTGTCTTCACGAACGAGCAAAAACGTGTTTGCATTATAAAGCTGGGTGCATTGAGCCAAACAAATTTAATGAATTGTAAAAGATTACACAATCTCCTGGTTTATTCCACAAAATCACTACACATTCAACTTAACTGTTTCTATTAGAGCAATTTACAGATCTGAAGCAGAAATAACATTTACCGTGCATCGCAACAAAAAATTAAAGAGCTTGACAAATCTCTTCAAGACTTGAAAACCATCTTTATCATCTGAGGTCTGGATTGAAACCTATTGGTTCAGGAATAATAAATACTAGTTATAAAGTTCTTGCAACATCATATTAAGCTGAACAGAAGAACTCAAAACAGCTTTCATACCTTCCAAATTACTATCTAATGATCGAATGCAATACAAATTTTCCAACTGCAACACTTTGATCAGCAGTCGAAAGAGGTAACACTAGGATTAAGCATCAAGACGAAATTTTCATGTGCCGTGGAGAGTGGTATCCGTCCAGATTTACCTGTGAAACTACACGATGATTTATCAACTATCATTGGAATGCTTTTTACAGTGTCTATTTGCTGCAGAAATAATATTACTCACCAGGTCTATGAATACAAGAAGTCCTTCACCTTGCTTAGATTCCAGAATAAACTATTGCAGAGCGTCCAACGGCACCTTCGTATTTTCTAATCATTGCCCTTCTAATGGGTTCCCTGCGCCAAAATGACGATCAAAGTTAGTTTCACACGTTTCACATTTACGCCTGAAGAGAGCAGCATCGTCATTATGATTATTAACGCAGTGCTCTGGAACCTTATTTCACGGCACCCATTCGTGTTCTGTCGAACTTCGCAGCACACCGAACAAAACTTATCGAGACTGTGTAGGACATTTTTACATCCATGTACCCATCAAAAAAGATTAAATCCCATTTCACACAGATGAATGAAATTATTGCTAAAATCTACATTTTTCAAATCGTTCAGCCCGGATTACGAAATAAACAATGTAATATTAATTAAGGGAAGACCCGTGCCAGTCACAACCCGAAGCTAAGCTTCTCCTCCCCTTTCACTCACAATCAGCCACGCTTGAGGGGAAGTAGTGTGGAAAGATATGCGCGGGGCGCGAGGAGGGCAAGCGGGTAGCTGGAACAAAGCTTCCAGCCTCAGTACGCGGCAGCTTAGGGGTTGGGCGGCGGGCGTCGGGGGCGTGCGGGTTGGGCAGCGACTGGCCTTACCATAATAATCCAACAGAGCTCCGATTTCGCAGCTGTATGGGCAGCTAGTCCTTAAAAATTCTAATTCTCCAGTTACGAATCAATTTGGTTTCGGTTTCAAGTAGCGGAAACGGCTTAAAAATCGTAACATAACAGATACGTTGATTCTGTGGTCTTAGCATTATAAAAGTAAAATATTATTTTTCCCATGCCTTTAATTTAAAAATTTACCGCGGCACACCGAGTAATTTGTCGCGGCGCAGTAGTGTGCCGTGGCACACCGGTTGCGGAGCACTGATATAATATATTCGTTGACCCTGATTTCGCGGAAATATCTCTTCCTATAAGTAGTTTGAGTAGGCCAAGAGAAAAAAATCATCACTCGGACAACTAATTTCCTTCGATGAGGAAAATAAAAATTTTCTCGGATGAATAATTTCATAAGATAATTGGGTATCAATCGAAAAAAAATCTGTTTTCTTTACATTTCGCTTGAACGTGCCAGCAATATATAAATAAATTAGTTTACGATTTCTTTGATTATAACCTTTAAAAATCAAATTAAAACTTAACTTTATATATACATAATATAATACATAATATAATAATTTTAAATAAATTATGGAATTTTCATTTGAGAAAACACTAATTTATAAAAATTCAAAGAAACCAAAAAATAATTCGCCATCACAGCAAGTACCTCAGTATACGGTATGCATCGACTACTAAGATTCGGCGATCATCAAAACTCGTTTAGATACAAATAAGTTGTTTGGAAAGCCTCCACTAAATCTCCGGGATAAATTATTGATCAAAAAATAGGATTACTTTTGTTCTTGTAGTACTAATTGACAGGGAATTGCTAAGAATCGCAATATAGCCGCACACTCTCCGTGGTATCCTGAAATACGACTATTCGTCTAACAATAAGTCAGAGGTGGGCAAACTGTGACCCGCGGGCCGTACGCGGCCCCCGAGAGCATTTCATGCGGCCCACGAAGCTATGATGAAAAAGCGATCCATAAAATTTAACACAATTTCATATTACTTTTGGTAAGATTATGGTGAGAAAACCTTTATTTTTGAAAATTTAGCCCTAAAATCCTTGTTTGTGCTTGTTTTTCACTTATGTATGATGTCTAAGAATCTGGGAAATTTCCGATTTAAACTCTAATCATTGGCACCTTTCAATGCGGTTCGCCATGCAGAAAAGGTTGCCCATCCCTAGTCAAGTTATCGTAATGGTCTTAGTGATAAACCCATAGTATAATCTAAAATATCCCATAATGTTACCAACAGTACCTACGAAAAAGTAATTGCATCCGCGAATTCTTCCAAGATCGCGTCAAAGAATTTCCATGCCAGGAAGAATACATTTACAAGCATTTTCTCTCATTTTTCGTTTCTCCCCAATCCTCCGGAATAAAATAAATAAATGAAAAAAAAACACCTCCAATATTAACGGTTGATCGAAAATAGAAGCGAACAAAAACATGTCGTTAACCCACGGAAATTCCAAAGCAACCTCTTCCTTCATCCCTCCCTCAATGCGAGAGATGGTTCTCCCTCTGATATAGGAAGGACGGATAGAGAGGGAGAGATGAAGAGAGGTTTTTGGCTTGCTGGAAATAACGGCATCCGTCCTACGAGGGAGAGAATACAAAAAAAAGTCTCTCGAAACGTTTTAGGGCACCGCAGTTTCTCTTACGCCTCCTTGGAGGGGGGAAGAACCCCTGACAGAGGGCGGTTCATTTGAAATTCCGATCGTTCATTTGGGTTTCAGTTTGGAACGCTCCGTTTTCCTGGTCCCGAATAGCTAAACAGGTTCGGGATGACGCAGGGCCGGGATTCGCGAGGGGGATGTGAAGGAGAGCGAAAGGCATCAGGAGAGAAAGAGAGAGAGAGGAGGAGGAGAGAGGAGGAGGAGAGAGGGGGGAGGTGTATATATATATATATATATATATATATATATATATAAAGAGAGAGAGAGAGGAGAACTTTCTCCGATTCCATTCGATCAATTTCGGTTTTCTCAAAGGGGTCGTGGATTTCGAGAGGTTTGACTATAAGACAGGGGTTCCCAAACTTTTCGATCGTCGCTAGATATATGTTTAAAAAAGTCATTATGTGAAAATAAAAATAAGAGAACGCTGATCGTCGGCAAACTTTCCGGTCTGGATGGCAGCATTGAAAGTTGTTTAACTCTTTAGACGGGCCTCGTTATAAGTTGGGAACGCTTGAGCGAATATAAAGCATAAACATTCCGAAATTTCAACATTCAAGATATTTTACCGTAGTTTCGATTAGTAAGTATGTAGTTGGCCGTGTCAAAAATTTAGGCATCCCTTTTTCGTCAGTTTAGCGGGCTGCAGTTCGACGACCCCTGCTCTAGGTCGCAAGGGTACAAAAAACAGCAAGAAATGTCGGGTATACATCGGATTAAATATATCAAATGAAATGATCTATTAATGTGCCTTTTTTCTTGATTTATTGACGATTAGTATGCAATATGAAAATTGCTCTCAGAAAGTTTATAAATTGAATATATAGCTTGGCTTATTTGGAGGAAAGAAATATCTAACAAGGAGCCGGAAAATTAATTTTCATTCTTGTCATATGATGGAGTATATTACGGCGTTGGACAATATTTTTATATTTATTACAATTTATGAATAGATATTTTTGCTTATCTTGGCTAATTCATTCGTTTTGACATGAGTAAGACAATTTGAAAATGTGTATACATTTTAAAAGATAATAAAAGTAAATTGACGTTTTAAAACAAAAATTTTAATGTTATGTCTAATCATAAAAAATGATTGATCGTTAATAGTTTCCACCGTAGAAACAGGTAGTTGTACGGGATAACTTTGGAACGCTCTAGCGCAGGTTGAGCATCATAATGTATTGATAAGTTTGTGAACATTTCAAAAATATATTTTAGTGAGCCAAAGTAAAAGCAAATTATCAGAAGATTACAAATATTTACTCTATTTGTTAAAATTAAGTTTTGATGAAATTCAATAATTAACTGAGAGAATCAATTCAATCTTGGCAAAAATGGGAATTTAGAGAAAATGTAGAGTAACATATCCTGCGCTGGATCTTAACAAAACGCCGCATATTTTGCCGAAGCGAAGTTAAAATCTGTATTCTGCCATATTGAACGAAATGCGTTTCGTCACGGTCTTATTTTTTACCTTCTCATACGAAGTATCGAGAAAGTATTTTTACAGAGAATCGAGCAGTTTTACTCAAGTTCAAACATTCGTCACAAAAACTTCACCGTCACTATTACGTAACCTAATGAACGATATTTAAGATGAGATGAAAGGAATTTTATCAAAGGCATTGAATAACTGGTAAATGTGGAAACAGGTGAAAAAATCTGCTATGACCGGGAATCGAACCCGGGTCTGAAACAGGGGAATTTGTCTGCTACGGTAGTTCAGTGGTAGAATACTCGCGCGGCAAGTGGAAGATCCTGGTTCGATTTCCGGTCGTAGCAGATTTTTTCACGTTTCCACATTTTCCATCATTACAGCTTATGCCTGTCGCATAGGGGTATTTGGATCAATCATCCCATCAATTGAATAACTGGATTAATTAAAGCCGATATAATTAGATAATGAATCGATCACGTACTATAGCTCAAAAGCCGTACAATCCCTAATGCTCTCCAACTCCCGTTAGGGATGTATGAATCATTCATTGGCTATTTATGGATTCTCTTCATAATTGGATACGGAATGAAGACTTCGAGTTACCTCATCAATATTCAAGATGGAGAAATCTTAATGGACGTCGAAGGCAAGTACTTAAACATTCTCCACGTGGATGAGACTTCCGAGACATTCAAATTCGCTTCGACAGCATCGATTTGAATTGTGATTTGCACAATAATAAACCCTTTCCAAACTATTTTCAATTAAACTTATACAGTAGAACTCGTTTATAACGATCACGCCTAAAACGAAATCTCGGCCATAACAAAGAAATGTCTCGATCCCTTGAACTTCTCCATAAGGGCATTGGTTAAATTTCTCGGATGTAACGAACACGCATTTTACGAATTCTCGGCTGTAACGAACAAATGTTTGGTCCCGTGGCAAAAAATGCCCCACATATACCGAATTCTGGCGAGCAGAGCGATAAGTAATGAATAGTTTCCGCCCGTTTACCGCGCACGTGTTCGTAGAGGTCCCCTTCCTCCATCTACCCTTTCCATGCGAATTTCCACGCTCCCTTTGTTTTGAAATTGTTATTAAAAATGTGAAATGTTTAAGTAAATTAATGACCATAATAATACTATTAATTGACCATTTAAAAAATCGTATGTAACAGCAGTCGAACATTTTACATGCCGCGAAGTTGATAAGCATCTCTTTGCATATGTAAGTACGGCATTGAAGTCGACTCACTGCAAATACAGTAAAAGCTGTGTTATCCGGCTATCTTGGGGATTGTGGAAAGCCGATTACGACAAACATCCGGTTAAGTGGGCGTTTTTCGATTTTGACATCGCAAATTTAGCAATAACCAAACAAAATTGGGCTTAGTAGGTTCACTATCGTACTCACCAAACATAACTATGCATGGGGTTTGCATTTTCCATTTTAATTCTTCCACACGTAGTTAGATATAGACACTATTTACCCATTCTTATTTAATACGCTTACATGATAAACAAGAAGATTATTGAAAATTTTAGAGCGTCCGGGAAGTTTGGGGATTACGGCAGTGAACCTGTTCCCAAAATTGAATTTATTGGATTATATCTTTCTTATTTATCTTCATTATTTATCTTTATTATTTATCTTTATTTAATCTATTAGAAAAGGACGAAATTATTTAATTCTTCTGAACATTTCTGTGAAAACCAGCCATATAATATTTTATCCAGTTCCTCCATTTTTGTCTTATGAAGCGTATGATGTTTATTAATTGATTTACTCGTCTCAGAAGATGACACAAATTTCATTAATTTAGCCTTATGAGCCTTGATATCGTAGAGCGTGGAAGATCCGATGTTGAATTCTTTTGCTATGGCTGCTCTATTTTTTCCTTTTTCAATTCGTTTGATCAGCTCCAGCTTTTGTGTTAGCGTTAAACTAACCTTTTCTCTCCTGTTCCTTGCTTTTAGGTATTTATTTTGATGCCACATTCAATGGATGGGTAATTTTTTAAATAATAAAAAGCGATAAAACTGGAAATTGTAGAAGTACACCAAAACATCTAGACAATGGAAATGGCTTACGTAACCAAAAACGCCATGCATACTCGGCAGCCACAGAAGTATACGGAGTAAATACGTAATATACATATCTTATATTTTAGGAAATTTGAAAGTGGAAGTTGTGGTATTACACACATAAAATTCACACAAAAATTCATAAAAAAAGAAAAAGGAATACAAAATGAATTGTATTTGCGTAATTGCCGGTATCTAAGGCTGACCGGTTCTAAATAGCCGGATAGCACAGCTTTTACTATATGTGTATACGTGTTATATGGGACGTATAGGCCAAAAACCATGTTTCTCGTATATAACGTAGTAACGCTTATAACGAAGCAATGAGTCGGTCCCCTCCAATACGTATTAAACGAGTTTTACTGTATTTTAAAGTAAAGATTCGAGACAGAATGGAAATTTTAAAAGAAAATATCACGTTATTAACGGGGAGGAAATTTATCTGTAGTTGAAAGTTTTAATATTTTTTTCAGCAACGCAAAAAGAGTGCAAATTTGATTAAGTTTGTCGAAGTTTAAATTTTAAAGATGAACAACTTTCGATTCGCGATATGGAGGTTATTTTTAACGACTCTTACTGTGAGCATGAAGTTTCAAGTGTGTGCTTGTGAGGGTTTCATTAAAATTATTATCTTTCTATTATCTTAACCTATTTACGTCAATTTAATAGGGAGGAATTGTGAAGGCGCTCCATAATACTCCCACGTATACACGTATATCCGGCAAAAAAATTGGACAAGTTCTCAGGCAGAAACCTTTTGTTGTTCAGCCCTGATATAACAGCCCCCTCCTATCCAAAAAGGTTGAAAAACAATAGAAGTTTGGCACGCGCAAATTCTCGTGTTTTAGTTTCCCGTTAACCTTAAAAGAGTCCCGCATCGAACAAAGTTTTCCTCACGTCCATCGTGTCAAGGGGGGGAGACGGGCCATCGCGTGTTTTCGAAAACTTTCCACGCGTATCTATATTACGGATCGTGATATTTCTTCCGCGCCAAAGATGAACGCCTTGGGCAGGGGAGAAAAAAATAATCACATTTGTTATAAACTATCGCTTGTTATTTTATATTCACTGCATCCTTGTTTTACTTTTTACCAACTTTTATATTAACTTCGAAAATAGTATACATATTTCCTATATATTTATGAAAGTTTGTTTGTTTGGTGCAACTATACATTTCCACACCTTTAAACCTAGAGTAATTAAAGCTAGGGTAAAGAAACTTTCAATAGATACTTTCTTTACAAGTAGAAACCAAACAACCAACCAATTGGGGGGACCTTGTGACTTCAAACGACTCCAGCGCTAGAAGGCTTCTCAGTCTAAATCACAAAGCAAGGGAGAAGTGAAACCCGGTGCCGGCATTAGCCTACTCTTAACGAGAAACACCAAGGGGACCAACGGCTTTACGTCCCTTCCGAAGGACGGGGCGCTGATTTGCATGTTCTCCACATAACCACGCAACCCGGTTCGCACCGAGTTTGCTAAGCGTAGCAGGCCAGCGCCCGCACCACTACGCCACGACTCCCCCCGTATCACAAGTAGAAAATCCATACTAACAACAATTAATAAACAACGAAATTAGTTTTCCATTGTTGAGTGTATGTGTTAAACTCTCGTATTCCTGCCTCAAGTTTCCATTCTGTTGGAGAGAAAAGTTGCGTGTGCTAAGATAAATAAAAGCTGGTTTTTAAAAATATTTTGTTTTTACTTTCAACTTATTTTAGAATAATTTTTACTTCGGTTCTTATGCGCAATCCCCCCGCAAGACTCGTGGCGTCGATCTACCAGTCAGAAAGAGAACTACTGCCTTTGCCGACATTTACCCAACGGGTACTAATGGGTTGTCCCGGACCCCTTTTGAAAAATAATTTTGGTACTGGTCGGTTATCCCCCCGCAAATTACATTGGTTCCACTTGCGGCGCAACAGTCAAGAGAATATAACATTGGAAGGATATATGACGAGCCTTCGGCTCGCTTTATTTTAATGGGTAGTCGTCTCCGGGCGCTGCCGCGCTCTTCCCCTCGGCTGGAACCAAACTATCCCTCCCCGTTGTCCGGTGATTGGGTTTGTAAATGTCGAGACCGGCCAATCAGTTTCTGTTAATGTTGTCTAAAATTTCCCCCCCCCGCAAATTATTGGTCGGTTATCCTCCCGCAAATTACATTTCATAATAAAGACACTAAAATACATGATAACTTAAATGTTTTATTTTTCGAAAATTTTAGACAACATTAACAGAAACTGATTGGCCGGTCTCGACATTTACAAACCCAATCACCGGACAAGGGGGAGGGATAGTTTGGTTCCAGCCGAGGCGAAGGGCGCGGTAGCGCCCGGAGACGACTACCAATTAAAACAAAGCTAGCCGAAGGCTCGTCAATATATCCTTTCAATGTTATATTCTCTTGACTGTTGCGTCACAAATGGAACCAATGTAATTTGCGCGGGGATAACCGAGCAGTAGCATAATTTTTTGCGTTAACCCTTTCTCGGAAAAGAAACATTAAAACAAACTGAGAAAATGAGAATTTGTCAAAAAAAATTTTTATTTACAAGTATCCGAAGATATTGGCGAGCCTTCGGCTCGCTTTCTTTTTAAATTATAATGCCTTTTATACCGGGTGTAGACGTCTCTGAACGCTATCTCGCCCTTCGCCTCCCTGGAACGAAACTAACCCTCACCAATGTCCGGCGATCGGATGGGTAAATGTCGCCACATGCAGATCCCTCACAAGTTGGACTGCCTAGACCTTGGGTAAATGTCGCCACAGGCAGTAATTCTCATTCTGACCGGTAGGCCGGCACACGAGTCTGGCTGGGGGATTGCGCATAAGAACCTTTACTTCCTCCGTACCTGAACGTCTCGACGCCACGTGACAGTCATATGTTCACTCGCACGCGCGTTCATTTTTTCTCTCCTGAGAAATAGAGGAACCTTTTATCCTATCCTCAAAATGAATGCGTGGGAGTAGAAAAGAGTGGTGGGCAAACAAATCACGAAACACGAGCAAAAAAAATCCGCCATGTTTGTTTCCTTCATCTTTCCTTCGTTCTTTTGTTCGCACACCGAGAAGAAGAAAAAATAAACACCTCCGTGTCCCCTTCTTGTTTCCTCCTCTTCTCTCTCTCTCTCTTTTCCTTTCGTTCTCTCTCTTCCAATTCAACCCCTCTTCTCATATCTTCCCCTCTCCTACTTTTTCCTGAAAAACTTCATCATATTACACTCTACGCCCCTCTCCCTATTCTCTCTCTCTCTCTCCTCTCATCCATCCTTCCTCTTTTAAAAAGGACCCTCTCCTGTTTCTCTGCGCCTCGTGACCGACAAAACTCTTTCGATCCTCCCTGTTCGACCCACACGTGACTTTCATCTCGACCCCTTGAGGCCAATTCTGCTTCTATTCCTCATCCCCCCCCCCCCCCCCCCCTCAGTCCTCTCTCTCTCTCTCATCCTCTCTTCTCCCCCTCTCCATCCTTCCTCTTATATTTCTCTCTCTCTCTCATATACATCTCGCCAACTTTCTTTTTCTTTTCTACTACGCTACTTTTTTTATATCACTCCTTATTATTAATCTTGTTTCCGCTCCGGAGTTTGTTTTCTAGTATAAATCAAGGGGACAACGGGGGAGGGAAGAAGAAAAAAGGTTTTTATTCACTCGCGTTATCATACATTTTTTACGTCTTATCCTCCTTGTATATTAGTATTTTGTTTACTTTCTCCATACGTGGTACAGGAGAAAGTATATGGTGCTTATGTGCAATACCCCCGTCAGACTCGTGGCGCCGGTTGCGGGCACAAGTGGAACGAATTGTTATTATTGTTCATCATATGACTGTTATTTATGCAACAATGGTAAGCAAAATTTTTTGAGATAACCCTTTCAAGAAAAACGAAAGCTTGCAACCCCAAGACTGATCTGCCTGTGGCATTTACCCACCCGACCACCGCCTAATGGTGAGGGATAGTTTCGTTCCAGAGAGGCGAAGGGCTCCCGGAGACGGCTACACCCGATATAAAAGGCATTATAATATAAAAAGAAAACTAGCCGAAGGGTCGCCAATGTCCTCGGTTACTTGTAAATAAATAGTTTATTTTGACAATTTCTCATTTTCTTAGTTTGTTTTAATGTTTTTTCTGGGAAAGGGTTATCGCAAAAAATCATTTTTCAAAAGGGGCCCGGGATAACACAGTAGTACCCGTTGGGTAAATGTCGGCACAGGCAGTAGCTCTCATTCTGTCCGGTAGGCCGGCGTCACGAGTCTGGCGGGGGTATTGCGCATCTCGATTATGTATCTATATGTGTGAGATAGGAAGTTTGTGAGAGCTCTAACGCAAAAACTAATTATCATATCAACACAAAACTTCATATTATTTAAGATTTTTATTATGGTAATTCAAGATCTGAAAGGGTTTTGGCGGGAAACTGGTCAAACAGGAAATGGATGTTTATTCTTGCAGTTTTTACTTTTCCCCCCTCCCAAATATCTCGTTTAGGATTCAATTTATGTAAATATTTGTCATTATCAAAGTAGATAATGTAATTTTCGACAAGTTTTGTTTGAAACATTTTTACATAAAACCTATATATTAAGATATATTCGGATTTTTCGTCTGAATTTATGTTATGTACATCTCAGAATGATACCGTTGCTTCCGTTGCTATGATAACATCTTCTAATTTTTGGTAATGACGCATTTTAATTACGCATAGATATTTTCTTATCCATAGTAACAGCAAACAATTTTATTTACTTATAGTTTTTTCAATGTAAGCATTATTTAAAGTTTAAAAAAAAACTATTCATAAGTGTGATTTCCGCTAATGATTTTTGAGGACGCTGATGTCGTGAGCAATCGCGTTCATTACTTTGTATGGAGAAAGTCATGTGCTGGACACATCAGATTATTTTTGGATATTTATTTTGTTAGTGAATTTTTTGCGGTTTAATGTCTTTTGAAAAGTCGAATTCCTGCTGAATATTGACACCATATCATTTTTTCTTCACCTTTCTTAACAAGAAACATCTCCAGTCCTTGACAATAATCATTCTCCCTGTAATAAACTTGTTCTTAAAATTTTTATAGAACTTACGATGCCGATACACTTTCCTTCTCCAGTGGCATTCAATACAGTTATCACATTCTCTACATTTTGACATTTTTTTATCCATTTCCACACTACACACACACACGTTTGTCTTTCTCCCCATCGCACACTCATTTTTATTCATTGAGTATCACGTATTATATACGATAACGTCTTCTTCCGTTCTTATACTATACTTGGGTGTCATAAAAAAAAATGTCGCACGGAAATTACCTTGCTATTTCAGCTTACGTTAGCGAATCATACGAGTGTAGGACACGAAATATTTAACCTTTTCGCGGGCGGTTGGCGATGTGCTTTCCACTAAATACATCCTTCAACTGGGCCCGTGGGAGCGATTGTTTTTCAATATTTGTTACTGCTGTCATTTACGATAACCTTCAAATTAAAAATAAATATTTTTCAGTCGTAATGACGCGATTGGGTAGGCCTTCAATAAAACAACACATAGGTACCTCTAAAGCCTGAAGGAAAGGGGGTGGTTTTGTGCCTAGCAGACTCCAAAACAATTAATGTACATTGTAAATTTTCTTTATAAGTTTTATTTATTTTTGGATATTTTATATGATTACAGTTGTATATGGAATTCTCTGATTATTCTGAACTGCACTTTGCCTAACGGATAGTGGGAAACATATTTATCACGTATCTATTAATGGTTAATGGAAGTTTAAAACTTAGATCGATGTAAAAATAAATATGCTGTTTATTTTTTTATTTTTAAAATTGAAAAACACGACGATAGAACTTATGGAAATAATTTGCCCACGAAAAGGGTTAAGACATCCAAGCGAATTAATTCTATATAAAAAACAACGGCCGTTTTCCATCGCACATTTTTCCTTTACTCCTGTTTCTTCTTTCCTTTCTCCGCTGGCACGGTTAACACAGTCGGCTCCTTGGAGAGAACGCTTTCCCTCTTCGGAGTTTCAGAGAGAAAGAGAGGGAGGAGGGTATTATATAAAAGCCTTATTCTGTCCCTTTGTCACTCCCTCTGTCACGCTCTGAAACAGCTAAAATACTCAATGTGGACATTAATTTGAAAAATTTGGTTTTCTTATAGTAAATTCCATGCTGAATCGCATTATATACGTTTAAACTTTCTTAAAAATAAGCAACTACCTTAAAAGTTTAAAAAACTTGAAATTCTTGTATTCCGCGTATGCCATCGTTTTTAAAACATACAACATCATATCTCGGCTTATATCGATCGAAAAGTGTCCATTATTTTTTACATAACTTCTTTAACGATTCCTAATGAGGTTCCTGTAACTGAAAAACATAAAATTTATGATGTGCCTTTAAAATATTTAACAAACCTAACATTCATCTCAAATTTTTAGTCGAGACATGAAAAAGTTGACATTCAACAAACTTTTTTCTAATTGGTTTAGGTGGGTACATCATTCGAATGAAACGTATGGAAATATTGAAATATGTTTTTGAAAAAGATTCAATATAAATAACTTTAATAGTTTTTATGATACTGACTTATATACGATACGAAAGCGCGGGGCCGTGCGCGGTCAGGCAAGCGATCCGTACGTTGTTGGCGGGAAAGAGATCGTTGGCTGATGTTTCTAAATAACATTAAAAATTAAATAATAGAGCAATATCCTATAGCCATAGAAAGTTAGATCTATAGCAACTCCGTGCTTCTAACTTAGCCATTTTGTCTCTTTATCGGTAACCCTTGATTTCTCGAAATTATGTGATTTACAGAAGTTCATCTGCACTTTTTCAGCTATATACTTCCTGTTTTCATTACCATTTGATGTAAATGATTTTAATTACTATGATAAGCATAAATAACTGTATGAAAGCAGGGATTAATGATTTTAATTGAATTACGAAAATGAGTTAGGGCTTTAATGGTCAATTATCCTATGCTTTAGGTGATTTGAAATTAAAATAATACCTTTGGGTGATTTGAAATTAAAATAATACCGACTTCCTTTGGTTTATTATAAATAAAACCCCGTCATCTTATGACGGGAAATATTCTAGTGTGTGTGTGTGCGTGTGTATATATATATATAGAGGGAGAGAGAGGGGAATGGATAAAGATGAGAGGGGGAAGAAGCATTGAGGCGGAATGCCGAAGATAACGCGAGGAAGGAAAGTAGGGCTCTCTTGAGCGAATAGATGAGGAGGGGAATATAAAAAAATCGGTACAACATACATTGTGCAAACTTTCTCATATATTAATGCGTCGTTTATTTATCTTTAGAAAATGAAAAAATCGCATGAGCCGGTTTTTAGAAAATTCAATTTTTGTTAAAGTTGCCCAAGAAAAAACTAGTCTTATATTAATTCATTGAGAAAAATGAAATACGTCGTATTATTGCAGACGTATACTCAAGTAACTGAACGAAATTTTATCAAAATCGTTCAAGCCGTTTTTGAGAAAATCGGATTGTTTTTAAAAATGCATAGAATAACTAGTCTTATATTAATTTTTTTGAGAAATATGAACTACACAGTATTATTGAAGACGTAAACTCAAGTAACTTTACGAAATTTGATCAAAATCGTTAGATCAGTTTTTGAGAAAATCAAATTGTTGTTAAAAATGCGTGGAATAAACTTCCCTTAATTATTGAGCAATGCCAACCATTTATTTAGAGCTTCTGCTCTGTATGATAAAATGCCTAAGTACGAGATTTCATTCATTTTTGCTCTACCGTTTAGGCTCTAGAGTCAATAACAGCCAGACAGACGTCATTGCGAAAACCACTTTTTCGGACTCAGCCACACCTAAAACGTATATTTCCGTCAAAATCTCGAGGTCGCTTTTTTCGCGATTACAATACTTTCTCAATATACTTCATATATGAGAAAGTAAAAAGAGGGATGAGAATGGATATCGGGGAAGGGAATTGCCTTTTGGGATTAAGGAGAGCAAGGGAGAGTGAAGATTGGGGAGAGAGAGAAATGGAGGTTAAAAGAGGGTAAAAGTCGGAGACACATATCGAGCTCTTTCTCTCTTTAAATCTTCATCCATGAGCAAATTTTTTTAAACGCTCGAGAATATATATCTTCTTATGTAACTGACTCGACCTTTTTTCGTTTGTTTTTTGTTTTTTTTAAAGGTTTACTCTCCAAGTTGTTTCACATTTTGACGGTAAAATAAGACCAATACCGCTCCGTATTATCATATCATAGATTTCACACCTCGTGGATGATCGAATAAATTTTCGAATGCTTAAAACCTCGTAGACACTGTTTAGCGCAATCAATTTCTCGCGCAAAATGGTATGATAAAATTTGGAATATTAGAATCCAGGAAAGAAATCGTTGTTTTTTTAACCTAACCAGTAAAAAAATGTAATCGGTTGAAAAGAAATTATCGCTCACGGTGGCGGTTTTCCACTATGAGTTAAAATGCGCGCGCATATGGCCCTGTGATTATCAACGTGTACGTATTAATTAACTGGATTTTGTAGACGGCGCAATGTCCCAGGTAACAGAGGCAGAAGTTCGTCTATCATCTTTCCTTTTTTAAATTTAGCATTGCTTTATTTCTGCAACGTTACGTGCTGCAAGCATTGCCACAATTTTAAATTCGTGAAACGTTCTAAGCACTACCAATTTGGTTTTGGAGCGTAATTATCCCAATCTTATTTCTCTCCTCATTAAAGATGGCAAGTATTTTTTAAATTTTATCTACTGTGAATTTGTCTTTGCCGCCTCACTCTCTGGTTGAGCAAACGAGGTACTTTGCTATCTCGTTTGTGTTTTCCTGGATACAGTGGCGCACTCCCCCATCCCCTTGGAAAATTGTGACTTTCCTCAACTGTGGAAACATACATCGTCATTTTAAATTTGGGTTCATGGGCGACGTCAGCAAGGAATAGGAGACGGTTTGCTCCCTTTGTTTTTAACGTAAATATAATTAATAATGTAATACGCGATGTTCCTCTCAGACGGTGCCAATGGACCCAAATTTAAAATAGCGATGTATGTTTCCACAGTTTAGAAAAATCACAACTTTTCAAGGGAGGGGGGGGAGCACTGATGTTTATAACTTAATGTGTAACCAGTTATCTCTTTATATTTATCCTACTTCTATGTAACTATATTTATATTCTGTTCATGTATGCAAAGAACATCGTTTTAAAATATTTAAAAAAGTATTATTATTATTTTAGAAAATATAGTTAATATCTTGTAGATGAGATTAAGCTTTCTGCGATTTATGCCTATTCCAGGAACCGAAGAAATTCCTGAGAGAGGTTTTGTTTCTATTATGAAATACATAAATTTATAACAATTTTTAATGAAAATAAACTAATACTGCCTATATTATACAGCGTTTCATTAAAATTTTTATTTATGAGACATATTTCATTGAAAAACAACATTTGATTCATTTCAGGAATAACATCCGATTCAAATTATACAGGAGATTCTATATGTTTGATATTACTCGTTCCCGAAAACATCACCGAACAAAAAATTTTTGAAATTATCTACCTATTTCAAGGATCTAGCGAAGGGGTGGGCAAACCACGGCCCACACGCCGTATGCGGCCCGCGAAGCTTTGGTGAAAAGGCGATCCGTAAAATTTAACACAATTTCATATTAATTTTGGTAAAATTATGGTAATAAAACCTTTAGTTTTGAAAATTTAGCCCTAAAATCCTTGTTTGTGATTGTTTTCACTTATGTATGCTGCCTAAGAATCTAAGCAATTTCCGATTTAAACTCTAATCTGGCCCCCCTAGGCATTGGCACCCTTCAATGCGGCCCGCTGAAGTATACGCAAACACCGATGCGGCACGCCATGCAGAAAAGTTTGCCCACCCCTGACCCAGCGTAATGTGATTTACGTCTCCATATACGGCAGGGCTTCCTTTTCATGAGAAGACTAATATGTGACACACACGGGAAACAGGAATATGTACATTATTTTCGTGATACGCGACAGCTTATACTGCGAAAACAAAAAAGCACTCTATCTCGTCCCGTTTCGCTTTCCTGTGGTTTTATGACGGGAGGGAGATAAGATCATGTCGTGAAATCGTGATAGACAAAAAAAAACCAGGAAGAGAGAAAGGGAGAAAGGAGAAGGAGGAGGTTTAGCGTGGGACAGGTGGAGTGGGTAAGAGAAAGAAAGTGTAACAGAGGAAGGGGAGAGGATATAAAAAGGGCGTAAAAAGGAAATATTCCACGAGTAAGGGGGAGCGAGTTGTTGAAGCGTCCGAGATGGAGTTATATTTGAAAGGTGCAGCGGCAAACCATCGGAAGTTTATGGGCGAAGGAGTTGAGAAGACTACAAAAAAGGGGGATGAAGGTGGGAGGGCAACAAAGGGGTAAATGAAGTCGGAAGCTGAAACCGCAATTGAATTCAAGAGAGGCAGAGATTGTAGAGGAAAGGAGGGGAGGGGAGAGGGGGGGGGGAGGGAGAGGGAGAGAGGGGGGAGAGAGGGAGAGAGGGGGGAGAGAGGGAGAGAGAGAGGGAGAGAGAGAGGGAGAGAGAGAGGGAGAGAGAGAGGGAGAGAGAGAGAGAGGGAGAGAGGGAGAGAGAGGGGGGAGAGGGAGACGAAGAGAGAGAGAGAAGAATAGATAAGACGAATAGAGGGATGGAGATAGGGAGAAACAGAGGGAGGAAGAGAGAAGAAGGGAATTAGAGGAGAAATTGAGGGAGAGTGTAAGAGATAGAAGATGAGAATGAGTGAAAGAAATAGCAAGTGGGAAAATGACAGATAGACATGATGAGGAAGATGGATATATCGAGAATAAAAAGCGCAGATAAAGAGGAGAGAGGGAGGGAGGTCGGTTTCTTTTGTGGTAACACGGTTTGTATTATGGGAGTTGACATGTGGGCGTGGCAACGCTGGTTTGAGAAATTGAATCTGACTGGCCGCAAAAAATTCGCATAGGAGGACTCTAGACGTCAAACCGATGCGTTTGGTTGAAATATATATATAATATATATATATAATATATATATATAATATATATATATATATAATATATATATATGTGTGTGTGTGTTTGTGTATATATATATATATTTACGAAAATGTATGGTGCCACCATCACACTGATTTATTCAACGCACGATCATTTTTTTAAAAAATAAAACTGGTTGATTGGGAATACCGCCGATATATTTTTTAATTCATCGCCGTAACGAGAAAACAAAAAGGCATAGAAATATTTCTTTTGTTTTTTGTTCATTTGACGCTCGAAGCTTTGGCGCAATGCGACAAATTCTTTGGTCTCATTTTCCCGTCCATTGTTTCAAAGCTCGAATCCATCAAAGATATCCAATATGAAAATTCATCGTCTCATCAATAATTCATATCCGCGACTTGTCTTGCTGGGCGATATTCATAACCTTGGTACGGGAGTTTTGAAGTTTAAGGAAAAATTCTTATTTCGTAAGGATTTTACCCGGGAAGGAAAGCGATCCACGCGTTTATCAATGGTTTCCGCGTTTTTTTTAGGGCGGACGAAATAAGTAAGCCAACTGGAAAAAGAAATCATGCGAAGGTGTGAAATTCCAGCCCTTTCCCACACTTGCGTCTTGATCGAATTTTGCGTATTTTATCCTTGGAGAGATCGCGATGGGATTTACCCTTGAAAAACCATTACCGTAAAAAAAATTCGAACGGCGGAGTAAATATGACCTCCAAATCTGTGCAAAAGAGAATGGTATTAATTACTTCTGCACATGGGTTAAAATCTCGGAAGAAGATGTGACGATTTATTCTTTTTGTTTACATAAAAATTATACAGACGATGGATGAAATACGGTTTGTTTCCTTTATTAACCAAGATAGACCAAATTTATTCTTTAACTAGCTTTTCGTACCCGGCTTCGCCCGGGTGCATTTCGGACTGCAACTTTTTCCCGCTTAGAAGACAGCTTGAGAAAATGATACATACTAAAACTTCTCCTCTCCTTTCTGTAAACTACATTAGGAGTCTTGAAATAAAGTGGAAAGAACACGAAACGAACCAATACGAAAACTACAAAAACCACCATGAAAAAAGAAATGAATTAAACGCTTACCAATACCCGGTAGAAAAGCATGTAAACCGACAAATAAATAATCGTGGAACATAAATTAAGAGTACAACCAAAGAATATAAGTTCAATGTAAAAACCACCAAGAAAAAAGAAATGAATTAAACTCTAACCAATAGCCGGCATAAAAGGTGTAAACCGACAAATAAGTAATCAAGGAACAAAAATCAAGAGCACAACCAAAAAATATAAACATAGACTACTAAATGAACAACTAAGAACGAAAACAAAGAACACAAAAATGGACACGAAACGAAAGCAAATGAAAACAACAAACTAACCAAAACCAACCAACGAATAATCTCCTAAAGCTCAATGTATCTGACGATGGCGACTGACGCTTTCTATTCAGGTGCAAAATAAACAACCAACAATCACAAAATAGCGTGTCTTAGTGATGAGTAAATATTGATTACGCGGAATATGAGTTTGTATGTCAACATAATAACAGGAGAACCTAAATAAGAATACCTATTATTACTCTAAATAGATATAAAATTATTGATCTTAATTGTGTTTTCCATCGTAATTAATTGAATAATAGATTGAGATATTCGAACGAATCGATTTTAAATAATGTAGTAAAATGTTTTACTTTTCTAACGTAATTAATTACGGGAGTGTATCGGTAGTGTTTACATTTTACCCATGGAACCGCAGACACGAATTCTTAATTTTAGTTCAGAAGACATAATAAAGTTCAACAAAAGTATTATTCAAATAAAATCTTTCGAAATTCACTGCGTTACATGTTCACAATGTTAATCTAATTTAGTTCTCGTATTAAAATAACAATTACTCAAGAGTGAACCTTATTTCCAATTGATAAAACTCTTTTAATTCAAAACGATATTATATATTACAAAAAAGTATCTAATTATCATTGAAACGCAAAATGGATGAGCATGGGAAAAAACTTGCATATTAGCATGAAATGCTCAATTCAGTTTTTATTGATAAACTGATAAAACAAAACACAAAAACTTTAACTTTATATATCTTCAGTAATTTTCACTTAAACAAAATATGAAATAAAATAAGACAAAAGGCATATAAAAACAATTTAACTTATATCCAAACATACCTATAATGCGAATGACACGATTACAGAAAAAGAAACAGTTCACTAATGTTTATTCGCAGAATTAACCTGTGTATAGAAGACCATAGATAATGAAAGAAAAACATACAATCAAATCAGAAGATATTAAATGAGTATTTCATCAACTATTCTACGTTAACGACATGTTTATTAGTGATGTGCGCGAATGAACACTGGAGTCGCGAGAATCGACTCCATCGACTCCACGCCGTGGAGTCGCTTCGCGTGCGAGGAGTCGACTCTCTGATGACGTCACCGTGGAAGGGTAGCAAAATCGTCTCTCGCGCACTTCGTTGAAGAGACAAATTTTCGTTATGGTGCGGATTTTATTTTGAACCTAATTTGCTCGGCGCAACATCTTCGTCGCTGTTTGTCCCTTGTGCTTCAAATATAAGTGCACCTGATTATACAGTGAAAGTGTAAATTGAATTCGTTTTCGTATAGTAGCATAGAGTAAAACCACTGGCGTTTTATAAGATAATAGTATGTGTTATTATTACTGTTTCACCTGTGTTGCTGTCTTCTACCTTCACTTATTACGGTGAAGCAGTTTATATGCGTTATGGAAATAGGATAAAACATTTTCTGTAGATAAAACCATGGTTTTAATATTTTTATAAAATTTAATAAAACGGGATCGGGTTCCCGGGTTTGGAAATTTAGAATCCCGAAATCCCGGGATTGTGAATTTCCTCCGGGATTGCAATCCCTAGTTGGAACTGTTATATATATTTTTATTTCTTTTCTAAAACTAAAAATCACAGATTAATAGCAAAAACTACATCTTATTCATTCCATTATTTTCAATCAACAACTCAACAATTATATCAACAACTTATTACAGTTAATATTTGAAGATAATTCATTTAGTTTTAATTGCAAAACATTTACAAATAATATATTTTGAGTTTTTGTCTTATTTATGCATTACAAGAGACCGCCTTCAAAAATATAAATAACGTACAAACCCTAACATAAGCATCTAAAACACCTACCAAAATGTTCAATTTCATTACTATTAGATAATAACATTTTTTTGTTCCTTATAAAAACCTTTCAACTAGACTCCATTATGACTAGTTCGTACCGTTACAACCTCCTTAATTGGAGTCGACTCCGGAGTCGACTCTCTCGACTCCAAGGCAGCAGGAGTCGACTCTTCGCGACTCCGTTCGCGACCCATCCCTAATGTTTATAGTTCAAACGTAATTTGTTTACATCGGTTGCTAAGTATATCCAAATGCTGAGCAATAATGAAAATAAGATTTTCCCTTCAATTCGTCTTATTTGATCTGTAAGCCCCTCTTTTAAAAAATTATTCCAAAAGAGGAGATAATTTACCACAAAAAAGTCTGCGAGAGCATATGTCTGCGATATATATGTAAGGAGTTAAAAATTCGAGAAATTTACGAAAAAATTTTAAATGGAAATCCCATATAAACGAAAATATTTTATTATAATTAAATAGTACACCGAATCGGTTTAAAAACCTTACTACACCACCGTACACATGATGACCGTTAATATGACACCTTCCTCTTTTTTCTGCGTGTTGTAGTTTCTGAGCCTTAGCAGAACATACATACATACATACATACAAACACCTTACTTTATAGATATGTATAGATAACGCACTTTTCAGAATATGTTATTAGTCTAAATTTGAAATACGTATTAAGAAAGATCAACATCGCTTCAGAAATGGAAAATGGTCGTCGTCAACATTACGTTAATTTTCCAAATTTATGCTATGATTATAGTTGTATATGGAGTTTAATGTTGTCCAGGATTCAATCGTGTGATTTAAATTTCTCTCAGTGACTCAGAAATCAAACCTCTAGCTAACGGTATAAATGGATTGATATAAGAAATACTATATGCTGGGGTATTTTTTGTACTACGATTCATATTTCCACGTTGAAATTAAACAGAGGCCTTAAATAAGCGCATGAAGTAATAATAATTTTTGTAGGCATAAACGTAAGAAATTTATTTTCAAAAGAATTACATATATTTGAAGGCGTTGTATCACTATTCTTTGCAATGATTATATGCTATAAAACACGTTTCGCAGAAAAAATGCACCCATTCCCATATGATAGATTAACCTCCATATATTCTCTCCGGGTTAAACTTCTACTCTTAGTAAACGGATTTGAAATGCATAAGGGTCTTGTAGACTTCAAGATTTAGCGAAGAGAGAGAGAGAGAGACTCCATGCACGAGAACAATGCTTCAAAAAGACCGAAATGGGCTAGGCGCCCCCTAGAGTTTCGAGTTCCTTTGTCATGCAAACTCTCTTGCTTTTAAAACATTCAGCAAGTAGTATTAGAGAGGGGTCCCGTGTCACTTAAGAATTTAGCCGACCTTTAATCACTCCCCAAAGGTTGCGGTTTTAGTGAGTCGACGAGCGGTGACTGTTCTGGACCAATCTCTTCTCGTTACATATCCTGCACCCTTAACGTTTTGTGAAAGGGTTCTTGGTTATCCTATGTCCCTGCGGGGCGCAGTAGTTTCTCGTGAGTTTCCGTGAACAATCTTTGCCCTCGGAGGATATCTATCTCTCTCTGTTAGTGAATATTTGAACGTGTAGTAACTTTACGTTACATCCAAGAATATCATGCATTATCATCCTGCGCAAAGCTTGATGGAGTGCAAATTTATTTTTCCTTCCATTGCGTCGCAAGGCGACTGAATCAATTAATTAATTTACGATATATCAGCCTATTTGTCCGACGGGAATGTTTTTCTTATTTGGTTTAGAGAGTGTGGGCATCGGCAAAAACTTATTTTTTCATTAAAATAATATAAGGTGTGCTTATCCTGTTTAACATTGTAAATTCCCATTCTAAGAAATTCTGCAACGCAAGATATTTTTAATCGATATTTCAACTAAGTGGAATTTGTCATAGCAAATGAACATTTCACGAGACGTACATTCGTTCCTTAAATTATTATTTTTACTTTCCCATACGTGGGAGAGGAAAAGTATTGTTTTCATGAAAAAATTCGAATTCGAGATTTCATCGGAAATACACGTTTTGGGGCCCCCTGAACACGTTTTGACAGTTTTCTCGACGATGTCCGCGTGTGTCCGTATGTGTGTGTGTGTGTGTGACAAATTTTGCGTGCGCTCTAACTCAAAAACTATTCATCAGATCGGCATGAAATTCTACATTTGTGATTTTATGTATATTCTTAAGATTTGAAAATATTTTTATAACAATCGATAAAGCGGAAGTAGCGGTTTACTCTTGTAAAATTTAAGTTTTTCTTAAATATTTCGCTTAAAACTGAATTTTTGTTAAAAAACACACACGCATATATATATTTATATAATTATGTGTGTGTGCGCGCGTGCGTGCGTTTTTTAAATAAAAATTCAGTTTTAAGCGAAATTTTTAAGAAAAACTTAAATTTAACAAGAGTAAACCGCTACTTCCGCTTTACCGATTGTTATAAAAATATTTTCAAATCTTAAGAATATATATAAACAATATATATATAAACAAATATAGAATTTCATGTTGATCTGATGAATAGTTTTTGAGTTAGAGCGCACGCAAAATTTGTCACACACACACATACGGACACACGCAGACATCATCGAGAAAACTGTCAAAACGTGTTATATATATATATATATATATATATATATATATATATATATAAGTTGAAAATATTACTTTTTTCTACAACTCTTGTTTGAAATAAATTTGCATATGAGGAATATTTCAAGAGATATTCAATTTTCTTCGAAATTGAATTGAAGTGGGCAGCTCGCGCGCGCGGTGGTGACGGCAAAGGTGAATTTACCTCGTTGTTGGCAGCGAGACGCGGAACTTACGTATGGAGAAAGTCACGTGTTGGACGCACCAATTTATTTTATAAAATATTCCGCGCAATTAAGGTAACGTTTTTTTTTTTGCAGTCTCAAAAGTTACGATTTAAAAGTGTTGCGCGACTAAGGGGGAAATTTAGAAATTAAAGGAACTCGATGAGAAAGACATCTTTATATATCGTTCATCGAAATACGATTGAAAATATCTCATAGAAGATTCTCTGAAAAGGGTCAAACAAACGAGCACCCAACAATCATCTCTTGCACGAGTTCCCACTGAACCATGACGCCGCGTACGAAGTTTCGCCTCCGTTAAAAAAAAAAAATTACGACTGAACCCCTCTCCGCCATGTTCCAAGCAATTCCGCATCGTTAAACTCACATATTCTCGTCTTCCGTACTCCCATCTACATGTTAATCATCATTTCCTTATTTTTTTTTAATTTGCTATATAGAGAGAGAGAGAGAGAGAGAGAGACAGTCGTTTGGAACTGACGCGTAGAGATCTTGATGACGTCACACCTTGAACACCTCATCCGGAAATATGGAGCGAAGCGGTCGTTTAACCCCTTTATGCGACAGTGTCTCTCTGTGTGTGTTTGCGACGTTTTATGCTTTATGTACAGAACAGAGATATATTAAAACCGCAATCGCAAAGCACGCCTCACTTTTTCCTCTCTCTCTCATACGTATACATCTATATATATATATCTCCCTCTCTCTCTTTACGTTTCTTTGCCATTATTACACTCATCCGGTACATATAAAGCTTCTCCCCATTTCACATCTCCGAGATCATTCTCTATCTGCGAGAAAAAATAAACAAACCACTCTCTTCAAAGTCTTACTCTTCCGTCTCAACCAATCGCACTCCAACCATTCTCCCATCCCGTTCCTCTCTGAGGAAATTTCGAAATCTCTCTCTCTCTCCTTCTCCCTCTTTTTTCCCATCTCGTCATTCTCTTTCGTCACCATCCCGCCCCCTTTGTGTGTGTGTGTGCGTGTGTGCGCGGGGGCGTGGCAGGGTATAGGGTGTGTATGTGTGTGTGTATAACCTTCAGGATTCCATCCACGCCTACTCCTCTTCCAGTCATCATCCGTCTCTTTCTTTCTCTCTCTCTCTCTCTATATATATCCCTCTTTTCTTCCTTTCACGTCGCAATTACTCCGTGCACTCAACCCGTCCGGCAATGGGAGAGTGGGATGATGGGAAGAGGGTGAGAGGGAGAGAGAGAGTGAGATGGAGTGAGAAAGGGAGGAGGAAAAGGGTTGCCTTGTTAAAGTTTACGGATTGTTAACCGGAGACGTAACCGTAGGAAGGGCGAGATTAGCTTTTTAATTTCCCGCACGTTCGAATCGTAGACGGAGAAAGTACGTATTAAGATCGTGAAGAAAATGAAGATTTTTTTTATGATTGTGCTCGCTTTAAGTTTCATCGAGTCCGAAAAAAAAGAGTTTTTCAATGAAACTGTCTTTATCTGTAGAATGTTGCCCGCGGGATGCTCTTTGGTGAGTGTTTCTCAAAACTAGATGTCGCAGCACGCCGGGGTGCTACATTTTTACTTTCTCATACGAAGTATCGGGAATGTATTGTTTTCGCGAAAAAATTCGACCTCGAGATTTTTACGGAAATACACGTTTTAGGTGTCGCTGAATCCGAAAAAGTGGTTTTCGCAATGCCGTCTGTCTGTCTGTTACTGGCTCTGGAGCCTAGAGGGTAGAGCGAAAATGAATGAAATCTCGTACTTAGGCATTTTATCATACTGAGCAGAATATACATAGAAATGGTTGACATTGATCAATAATTAAGAGATCAAATTTCGTACAGTTACTTGAGTATACATCTACAATAATATACTCCGTATTTTATTTTTCTCAATAAATGAATATAAGGCTAGTTTATTCTTGGGCAACTTTAACAAAACTTGGATTTTCTAAAAACAGGCTCATACGATTTTCATTTTCTAAAGATAACTAAACGACGCATTAGTACGTATATGAGAAAGTTTGTACAATTTTTGTACCGATTTTTTTAACCTGTCATCGGGCAGGCCAAGTTGCGAATCCTGCGAGGAATAAACAATAGAAACGTCCAGGCGACCTGGTAGAGACGGATGAATTAATTAGAAACTACCGAAGTTTAGAATGCATTACTCAAATCCTATGAGGAGGATGGCACGGCGCGAAATCTCAGGCAAATGAAGAGCTCATATCACATATGCATATATTTTAACGCTTCTTTCTCAAAGAAACGACTGCATGTTCAACCCTTATTCTCTCCAAGACTAAGAAGCATTCGTAGAAACTTCTTATTTTTCAAATACTGCTGAATGAGAAGCCCCGAGAACATCTCGAGCGCACATCACCACATTATTTTCCGAAAAGTTTTTTTTCACATATGAAACATGGATGAAAAAATAACAGACTCTGGCTGGAATAAAAAAATCCGCGTACGGTTGTGTCTCCTTTAAAGAAAAATGTAAATACGAAGGACTGACCTTTCTCGCGAGTGGTTGCAAGAAAACGAGAGAATTTCATGGCGGTCATATCTTCTTTCCCTTTTTTAAAAAAAAACTAAGCACTCTTATTCTTCTTCTCTCCACTTTAAAATAAAAAGATCAACCTCCCATCTTTCCCGCCCCTTTACCCTCCCCCTTCCCTTCCCCTCTTCCCCTCCCCCTTTCCCCTCCCCTCTTCCCCTCCTATTTTCCCCATTCCCTCCCCTTTCCCTTCCCCTCCCATTTTTCCCCTTCCCTCTTTCTCCTCCCACGCTCATTTTCTCCCAGCCTCCTTCCTCTCGCGTGTTATTACTCTCCTCCACATTTTTCGCTTAAAAATATTCCAGGACGTCCATCTTCTAGAATTAATCTTCTCGTGTGAGGTGAATCTCCTTTCCTTTCTCTTTTCTCTATCTCTCTCTCTTTCTCCTTACCTGAAATTGCCCGTAATCCCAATCGCGCACCAAAACGCCCTCTGCTTTTCTCTCTCTCTATCACTCTCTCGTCTCGTCTTTCTCGCACTCTTCCGTAATTTCTCTGCCTCTCCCTTTTCCCTGCACTCTCCCCCTATACCTTGATCGCGTAGAAAACGACCTTCTTGGCGACCAGTGGGTGGAGCTAAGGCTATCTACCCCACCTCCACACCTTCCCACCCCTGCTATCCCTTCCCCTCACTCGGACGGAGAGTCCCTTGTAAGCAGCTCAGTGTTGTCAGTGGGCCGTAGGCCTGTTTTCCGCTTACGAAAAGTAGCGGCGTTTTTAATTTTTCGGAAAAAATAACAAACAGCAAAAGCTGGCAACCGCGAGGGATGTTCACGAGGGAGGGAGTTATAGCGGGAGTGGGGGTATACCCCTCCTCGGAGAGGATGCGCGGCAATTTCTGCGCAGGGCGTTTTATACGCGGTCAAGCTATAATACGTTTCCTCCCTCCTCCTCCTCCTCTTTCTTCATCTCTGTTCCTTTCTCTGTGTCTCTCACCACCTCTCGATTTTATGCTAAGGATGCCGATTGTTTGTCCATCTGAAATTTTATTGTACTAAACTTAATGCATTAGTTAGTTCCGACATTTATTAAAAATCTTTTTGTTAATTCCTTCTAGTCGTTTCACGCTTTCATCATTCAAAATGTACTTCTCTGATCAATGTCAATGTTTTTATTACAACTTTCGTGCTCTCTACTCTTACTGCAATATATATATATATATATATATATATATATATATATATATATATATATATATATATATATATATATAAAGGTAGCAACAAGGTGTTGGAGGAAGCCCAGTGGACACTTAACTAGAATGAAGAGCCGCTGGGGGTGCTGAGGACACACGAAAAAAAGAGTATATGTTTCTCCGTCGCTGAAGAAGGGCATAAGCCCGAAAGCTCCATTTTTGTGTAGTTTTTGTTTATTTGTGTTTTTCGTGTGTCCTCAGCACCCCCAGTGGCTCTTCATTCTAGGTAAGTGTCCACTGGGCTTCCTCCAACACCTTGTTGCTACCTTTCCTTTTCCTTAAGTATTTATATATATATATATATAACACCATATAAAAGAATCACGTGTTCCTACAGGCTACGAGCTTGATTACTTCACATCCATACACAAATTTCGTCGCGCGCCCGGTTATAAATAACTGTCGAATTTATTTAACTTTTTATAAACGTATCCGCGTTGGTATATCTCCACACATACAAGTGTAGAATATACCTCAAAATTAATCACCCTCTGGAATCATTATATTTTACCGCAAATGCTGTAAACTTAACAACTTTTATGTATTCTACAAAACGCATGTATGTGTACCTGTGTATATACATATATACAGTGGAACTTCTATAGGTGAAACCTCAAGGGAAACAAAAAAAATGGTCAACTTATAGAAAATTCGAATTATAGATAAAAAATAACGAAAAATATTTTGCTCTGTAAAATTAATTCACTTCGAGTTGTGGAAAATACGAGTTGGTATAGACCAGTGGTTCTCAACCTTTTTCCTCCTGCGTCATTCCATGTTCAGTTATGCTTCACTCCCTTCATAGTTCCTTCACCTTCAAGACACCTTCAAAGATAAATTGAGCTTTCCCTACCTCATATAGATAAAATTCTGAAATTTAAGTAAGAACGCGTATTATTTTCCTGGTTTTATCTATTTTTATAATCCAAAATATGACACGTTGTGAATGTATCAAATATACGCGTCAACCCTCATTAAACCTCGCGGCACCCTGTGGTGTCATGCCACCCCGGTTGAGAAACACTGGTATAGACGTTCGACTTATTGAAGTTCGACTGTATAAATAATCCCATTAAAATGTTACCAACTTTTATAGCCATTATTATTATTGTAAAATTTAACTCTTTAAAATTTTCTCGACCATATTTTAGAAAAAAAGATTATATATACGTATATATATAAATACTAAGGAAGAGGAAAGGTAAGTAAGGATATTTTGGGCAACTAGGTGTTGAAGGAAACCCAGTGAACACTTACCGGAAGTAGAGCCGCTGGGGTGTTGAAGAGACACATTTGTAGAGGTTAGAGCTTTCGGGATGATCCCTTCATCAGCACAAATGTGTCTCTCCAACACCCCAGCGGCTCTACTTCCGGTAAGTGTTCACTGGGTTTCCTTCAACACCTAGTTGCCCAAAATATATATATATATATATATAATGGTTAGGTGGAGGATAGGGCTTTTTCGTTTCAGCATCGCAAATAAAATTTTTTCGTTTCTCTTTCCATTATCATTTTTTCTATCGCTCTCTCTCTCCCCCCTCCTCCCCCCCCCCTCTCTTTCTCTCTCCGTCTTCATTTCCTCTTCCCTTTATATTTTTGCTTGTTGGTGCTAATCTTTCTTCATCGCGCTTTAATGTTCCTTCCTCGCATTCTACTCATTTGTTTCCTTCCTGTTCAACTCTTTCTCAGCTTCGCCTCTCACTTCCTTAATTTCGTTAATCGTTCATTTTCTGGGGCCTGTAGGGGGCCGCATAAATCTAAAAGCATTAGCCAACCCTCTTCGCGGGATATTTTTCTCATGCCAAAAGACGCGCCCTGTGCGAGGAATTCTGAAAACAACGGAACAAGCTCCCTCTATCTAATTTTGCGCCTATTTTTTTTTAAAGAAGATAATTAACTTGCATCCCCTTTCATGATAATAAATAAGGTGTTTTATTTTCGTTTTTCCGTTCGGAGGGAGGGAGAGAACTCGAAATAATGGGCGTGAACCTTTATTAAGGAATAACCCGCATTTTTAATAACACGCCGTTGGATTTTTAGTAGGTGAAAACGTAGTCATGTTTGGGAATAAAAACACGACTAGCGACAATAAACCAGAAGTGAACTCGATATTTAATTGCTTAAAAACTATATTGCTGAAGGGGTGGTGAAATGCAGGGCCAGCGCTAGGAGTTTTGTCGCCCTGTGCAAATGCTGGTTTTGCCACCCACCCACCCACCCAATCCCCCATTGCTTTTACAGTACTACGTATTTAAGTGATACCCTTGGAAACATGCAATCTTTAAAATTTCACCTTTCATCAATGAAGCAACAGGCATAATTGCAGACGCTGCATCTTGAATGTGAGCTAAGCGTGAGGTAGAAGGGCGAAACGAAGGCCAACCTTCCTTCTCGGCACGTTTACAGAAAGCATACACAGCGCATGCGTCTGCCGTATCTCTAAAGCTGTTTATTTTAATTAAAATTTAATGAAATAAGTCATTCATGAAACATTCAAGAGCAGAGGCCCCTTGTGAGTCCTACAAAGTCTTAATGAAGGACGTGTAACTTAGCAGGCAACAACAATCTCAAAATTATGTATGTGAGACGTCGAGTCCTATACTTAACGAGTGATGTTTGGCAGAAGTCGTTTATGGACCCCCTCTGGCTGATGCTGATTTTAATTTGGAGAGTTTTAAATATCCAAACGAGGAAATCACGGATCGCTCGGTTTTATTCGAGTTTCGTAGCGTAATGCTTATCAAAATAAAATGTTTCTATGCATTGCATCTGACACTCATTTTTTGCCGCCTTGTGCAAGTGCAAGTTTTGACCCCGGCCCTGGTGAAATGGATTGTCAGATCGGGGAGAATCGAGATATTTAGGAGACAACGGATCTCATGACCAACGTCGCAATATCTGACATTAACTCGAATTTTCAATCTAAATAACGCGGCGGCGTTGAGGAACACACAGAGCAACACAAATGCTCTTATATCGCGAGTACTTTTCATTTGTTCTCGAGTTTGTTTGTTTATTGAAATTCCCGTGTCCCTTCGGAGTCATTTTCTGTCACCTGGATTCTTTTCTTATTTTTCATAGTCATTAATCCTTCAGCTGTTTGGATGCTTATGATTTATTATTAGCATTTAAATTGACAACGAGATCTTGTTTTTTGCTCTGTACGTATAACGTAATCATTTCTACGATTGAAAACCCATATCTTCGTTTTGCTAAAGATCTTTGAATAAACACATCGCCGTGCGGCTTTGATCTTTAAGAACCGTAACGAGATTGGAAAAATAGAGAAATTTTGAGCCATTTAGGATTGGAATTGTCTCCATCTTCGGTTTTTTTCAACGCTTGTATCATTTTCATTATAAAAAGAGCGTTAGCTTTGTAAGGTCTTTAGAGATGATAAGGATGCCGCCCAAATTTTTTCGGAGGTCGGAAACACCTGTTCCGGATGATGAATTATGAAGCCGGGGAAAATGTAGTCGGCAATTAACAACCTGAGGGCGTTTTTATCCGATGCGTTTGGGGCTTAGGGGAGAAAAAACGAATTTTTTCCATTAATCCACGGCTATAAAACTTTTACTTTCTTGTGCGTAGGAGACGGAAATAATTTATATTTTCCAAGAAAAAGAAAGTTCAAGATCTCCGGACACGTTTTGGGAATTTATAATATAGACTATAGAAAAAAGTTCGTGCCGTGCCGGGGATGAAAATAAATCCAATAATTATCGTGCATGATATGATATTTTACATAGGCAAAGATTATTCCTATGGCGCTTGGAGATGATTTATCGCGCCCTTGAAGGTACCAGTTAATGCAAACATTGTTGAGATAATAAATTATTATCGACGTTTAATATTTTTATTCGTAACTAGCAGAAATTTCTGACGTTGCCTGGGAAAATTTGTTTCAAATCCGATCGGAATTCTAGATCATACATGATATATAAGAATTCACTCGGCCGCCGTGTTGAATACAACGGGCAGAGAGAAAAAAAACTACGTATGAATTATTTCGAGGAGCCCTCCACAATCGTACCAAGTTTGATTCAAATGTAGTTGGAAAAATACGCGTAGTTTAATCAGTAACCGTCCAATTACAGATAAGGAAGTAGTCCGTTCCCACCTTTCTCACTGTGTATAGGATGTAGATAATAAATAAAATCAGGAAATTCCGGAAAATCAGGAAATTGAGGATTATATTTTCCTGATTATCCTGAATTTCCTGATTTTCCTGAATTTCTTGATTTTCTTGATATTCCTGATTTTCCAGAATTTCCTGATTTGCCTGAATTTCCCGATTATCCAGAAATTCCTGATTTCCTGATTTAACTGATTTTCTTGAATTTCCTGATTTTCCTGAATTTCCTGATTTTCTGATTTTCCTGAATTACCTGATTTTCCTGAAATTCCTTATTTTCCTGATTTTCCTGATTTTCGTGATTTTCTTGATTTCCCTGAATATCCGTATTTTTCTGAATTTCTTGATTTTTCTGATTTACCTGATTTTCCTGAATTTCCTGATTTTCCTGTATTTCCCGATATTCCTGTATTTCCTGGTTTTCCTGATTTTCCTGAATTTCCCGAATTTCTTGATTTTCCTGAATTTCCTGAAGTTCTTGATTTTCCGAAATTACCTGATTTTCCTGAATTGCCTGATGTTCCTG
The DNA here is from genome assembly GCA_036926305.1 of Uropetala carovei. NCBI lineage: Eukaryota > Metazoa > Arthropoda > Insecta > Odonata > Petaluridae > Uropetala > Uropetala carovei. Next base: position 4,638,535 of record JAXCHB010000181.1, on the reverse strand, counting down.
AATTTCCTGAGTTTCCTGAATATCCTGATTTTCCTGTATTTCCTGATTTTCCTACATCTTTTATTTCAAACAATTTATTAAGGAAAATCAGGTAAATCAGGAAAAACAGGAAATTCAGGAACATCAGGAAATTCAGCAAAATCAGGAAAATTAGGAAATTCAGGAAAAACGGGAAACTCAGGAAAATCAGGAAAATCAGATAAATCAGAAAAATCAGCAAATTTAGGAAAATACGGAAATTCAGAAAAATCAGGAAATTCAGAAAAATCGGCAAATTTAGGAAAACCAGGAAAATCAAGAAATTCGGGAAAATCAAGAAATTCAGGGAAATCAGCAAATTCAGGAAAATCAGGAAAACCAGGAAATACAGGGAAATCAGGAAATTCAGGGAAATCAAGAAATTCAGGAAAATCAGGTAAATCAGAAAAATAAGGAAATTCAGGAAAATACGGATTTTCGGGAAAATCAAGAAAATCAGGAAATTCAGGAAAATCAGGAAATTCAGGAAATTCAGGAAAATCAGGAAAATCAGAAAAATCAGGAAATACAGGAAAATCAGGAAATTCAGGAAAATCAGGATAATCAGGAAATTCAGGAAAATCAGGAAAATCAGGAAATTCAGGAAAATCAGTAAAGCCAGGAAATTCAGGAAAATCAGAAAATTCAGGTGAATCAGGAAATTCAGGAAGATAATTTTCCTGATTTTCCTGAATTTGCTGATTCTCCTGAATTTTCTGATTTTCCTGAAGTTCCTGGCTTTACTGATTTTCCTGAACTTCCTGATTATCCTGATTTTCCTGAATTTCCTGATTTTCCCGTATTTCCTGATTTTTCTGATTTTCCTGAATTTCCTGATTTTCCTGAATTTTCTGATTTTCCTGAATTTCCTGATTTTCCTGAATTTCCTTATTTTCCTTAATTTCTTGATTGTCCTGAATTTCCTGATTTTCCTGAATTTCCTGATTTTCCTGATTTTCCTGATTTACCTGATTTTCCTGATTTACCTGATTTTCCTGAATTTCCTGATTTTCCTTATTTTTCTGATTTACCTGAATTTCCTGATTTTCCTGAATTTCCTGATTTTCCTCATTTACCTGAATTTCATGAATTTCTTGATTTTCCTGCATTTCCTGATTTTCCTGAATTTACTGATGTTCCTGAATTTCCTGAGTTTTCTGAATTTCCTGATTTTCTTACATCTTTTATTTCAAACAATTTAATAAGGAAGATCAGGTAAATCAGGTAATTGAGAAATTTAGGTAAATCAGGAAATTCATAAAAATCAGGTAAATCAGGTAAATAAGGAAATTCTGGAAATTCAGGAATTTCAGGAAAATCAAGAAATTCAAGATAGTCAGGAAATTCAGTAAAATTAGAGAAATCAGAATATCCAGGAAAATCGGGAAAATCTGCAAAATTAGGAAATCAGGAAAATCAGGAAATCAATCAACCGTTATCTTGAAATCAGTGATTTCTCTTACGGGCGTCCCCCCTCCATAACCCCCCTCCCCTTGGTCTCATTTTGCTCATCTACAAACGTGATCTTATTCTTGTATTGAAAGTGACAAATGTCAAATTTGAACTTCCTAAGTTAATTCACTCCAGAGTTATCGTCGAAAAACCAAATCGATGGCACCCCCAAACCTCCACTTAAGATTTTTTTTGAGATACACCGCATAGCCTTTATTTTAAGCTGGACCAGTCTAAAGATATGCTGCAAGCTTCATAAAAATTCGACCAGCCGTTTTTGCGTCATGCGGTAACAAACAAACAGAAAGACAAACAGACAACAATTGTGCAAACCGGTTCAAATGTCTTCTTGTGATGCAAAACACACAAAAAAGTAAAATCCCGACAAAAAACAAATGTACAGACAGAGGTTACAATTTTATTTATATAGATTTGATCTTGGGTATCATCGCCAATTACTACCGGCGGGATTGGAAGCCGTGTCCCAACTTGGAGTGTTTACTCCATCTAGCCCTATTAATCTGAAATATTAACTTATTAATATACGAATTCTCAATTCCCACATTATGATACATGATACGGGATACGTTACAGATCATATTGACGTCGATGAAAATTTCATGTTATGTAAGGAATTTCTCAAGGTGTGGATGTTGCCAGATCCGTAGCATGAACACATAAATAAATGAGCATACATAAATAAATACGCACATAGATACATATTTATATGCATACATACTATATACATCCAAACATATACACTTTCACATATATGGAGATACATAAGCTCACACGCCTACGTCGAAAGCAACCTGCTAACAATTATTCCTCTCACATTATACCATTACTACAGCTCATGCGGCATAACATGGCAGCCGGAGAAGCGTGAGAGGGGAATGTAAAGAAGTGGAAGGAGAAGCTTTAAGGGGGAGCTGACGTCAGGGCATCTGCGCAGTAGACGTATTCTCATTGCTTCTTCCCCTCCGACGCGCATCTGCTGCTCAAACCTAAACATCATTTCCCCTATAGACGGTCCCGCGTCGAGAATGGACGCGCACAAGCTGTACAGTTCTCTCGCTTGCTATTTCTTCCTCAAACGTCTCTTTTTCTCTCTGTCTCTCTGTCTCCATAGTAACGGCACATAACACGCGACCCACTTTTCCCTTGTTTTGCATGCTGCTCCCCAACAGCACTACGACTTAGTTTTTTTTTTCAGATTCCGTTTGCTGAGCAACCTCGGCTTTGCGTCACCTAAGACTTTGTCCTCTTCGTGTAATTTTTTTGACACCTTAATTACCTTCGTATATGCTCAAGGATTTCAGCAGCGCAAAAACCGCGCTATTTCCTCAGCCGACACAGCAAACGTAGCGATCCGTTGCTCAAATCTCGAGAAATATGCATGCAAGCGTTCCGGGCTCGCTCTCAAATTATTATTTTTTTGAAAAACAGATTTGAATTTGAATAACTCGCGGTTGAGCTGCCACGAAAGAATGAGGCGCGACTTTCCCGAAAGCTTTCGTTCATTGTCAAAAAAAAAAGCGCGAAGAATTTTTCTCGATGCCATTTTGAGACATTTTTCAATATCAAAGATGAACGTATGAGATGCTTCGTTTAAATTGGAGCGATTCGGGAAAATGAATAAGAAATTAAACAAGGTGAAGGATGGAAAATTAATATTCCTTAGAGCTGGGATTTAAAAAAAACCCTCGGACGCGATGGGTTTTCTGATGGTTCGCGGAAGGCTCCTAAAAATTGAATGCAGGCATATACCCCGATTTACGTCGGAGATGCTTCCTGGAAAGTGCGACATAAATCGAATCGACGTAAATCGAAGCAGTTTTCTCATAAGAGTCAATGATATGAGGGGGGAATGCGTGCAGGAGTTAGGGATAGTTCGGAACAACCGATTGCTGTAACCCATCAATGCTGGCACTACATATTTATGCACGTACTATAATAGTCAAATTAAGTCCGAGTTCGGACGAAATAAAAACGCAGATAATAGATTCCCCGTCCGAATCAACGGAAGTGCTGCCTATCAGGGTCTCGCGCAATAGGATGGCAACACCGCTGCGTTTCTAATACGAATTTCGGACATAGTCGCCTTTCCGCGCGAGGCATTCTCCTCGCAACGGCGTTGTTTTCACGCAGATGTGTAGTCCTATCTGAAGAAGTTGGCATACGCTTGAAGAAACATTTGGTTTGGCGTATACCCTTGTCTTACGGATCAAGAAATTTTGGTATTCCACGAATTTTATAATCTTTAATTTATAAAAACTCGTTGAAAACTTTCAGAGGAGGGGATAGAATGGAAAACAAAATATATTCCAGTTGGTCAACAGAAACTGCTCCTAGGCCTTGGACCAGTTTTTTGCTATGGTTGTTTTGAAAGGATTGTAGTACTCTAATGGTTCGATTTACTATACAGTCGTTCACTTACTTATGTGAGTTACTATGATTCTCTTAAGGTTTACAAAAGTTCGTCATCCGGCGGCAGTAACTATGATTCTATTAAGGTTGACAACTCGTCATCCGGATTCAGCAACAATGGTTACCTTAACTCGTCTTAGGAATAATTGAAATGGCACCCAAGTACTATCCCGGCCCGACGATGACTTAACCTCGGCGATCAGACAAGAACTGATGTCTCTAACGTGCTATGGCCATTGCCGATATATATATATAGATATATATATATATATATATATAGAGCCTGCTTTTAGAGGACATTAATTCACCTGTCGAACTCGTCTTTTCACGGAGGAAATTGAGTTTTCGGAATCAAAGAACTTTATCGAAGCGCAGAGACTGGAATATAATGGGGAATGATGTCGACGAGGACATATTTTTTATTATTTTATTTCCTCTTCGTGTTACAACTTTCTCCGAGGCAAAATGAAAGACCGATGTTTTCTTCCCCTTTTGCTGCCAGAGACCCATTACAAAGAAAATTTGAATATGTCCGCAAGTTTTGACAATTTTTCCTTTAAATTCGGGGAAAAATTTATATTTATTTTAGTCTTACGGGACTCGAGGCAAATCAGAAAACTTATTATTTACAGGTATTAAGTTAGCTTTTAAATAACAAATTTATGGATCTGAAATATTCCTTGTTAAGATTACATTTCGTCGAAGTGAAGAAATTTGGTCAACTTTCGATATATCATGGCAACCCAGGTTAAAGGCCATAAGCTGAAGATATTAATTCGTTATCAGTCGTTTTAACTCCTTGTGATAAAAAGATTTATAAAAGTAATAACATGACAGACGACTACGAAGTTAGCATTTTTATAATACATAACATGAAGGGATATTTGCTTCGAGGTTGTATCACTGAGTGATTCGCATGCCCAGAGCTGGCATGAGTTACTTTATCGCCTCGGAAAGATATCCGTTATGGCAGCGGCCTGTCAATTTCAGTTAATTTTTATGAAGACATTCGATAGCATAAATGCTGATTTATTTTACAGCACTTAAATAAATGACGAAATAAAAAAAACTTCAAAAATCTTCATCGAATATTCACTGCTAGCGTTTATATTTGTAAATAACGCGAAGAATGACAGTGGAAAAATCACACCCATTGTCAGATTTTCGGAGACCTGGACTGCCGTCTTGCTCACTGCTAACTCGGCCCGGCCTTGTGACGACACATGTTTGTAGATTGTTTTTTCATTTCTTAATATAGCCGTCGCATTCGACTATGTCCCTGAAGTGATGCTATTCGTGTCATTGCTAGACAGAATGGTTAATTTAAAAGTTATCAGCGTTTCGAATTACGTCAGTCGAGGACAAGTGTCGCCCGAGAACATTTAGCGGTCCGCGAAGCTGAAAACCATGCATGAAATCAAAGTCAGCTTCATATTTTTTACTTAAATCACCTTGAACATTGGAATTTTAGAGGTATAAAGATTTGAGGCTTTTTTCACGTCTTACCGCTGGATCTATAAGTAAACTCCTATGTAAACTCCAACCTGGACCACCGATGAATTCGCATCCTCCAATGCATCGCATGAGTCCCGCCACGTGTGTAAGAAAGGCAGCTGACCCATAGTTACGGCTGTTTCTGCGTCATCGGCAGATGACGCCGTAAAGATTGAAGGCTCTCTTTCGGTGAGTAAATGAGCATCGTTCACATTTATACGGCAAGACCCCTAAATGTGTCTTTTCCGAGGTCGAGAGTAATTTTGTGTTGGACAACCCTTTTAAGACACAAAACATTTCGCCGTTGACAAAAGAATCAAAACTTATATTACTAAACGTTAACTTATTTTTCGATTTAACAAGTTCATCTTAAGAATTATGAATATCTATCTTAATGAAAAAAATATTATCTCAATTATCATTCTGAAGCTTTCTTTTAGGCTCTCGGAATTTTTAGCTTTCTCATGGCTTAGCTACTATATAGGCGGTTTTTTTTTCCAGAAAAATACCCAACAGTCACCCTTGGCCTCACTCAAAAACGAGGTCAGAAATCTCAACCCTTTTTAAAAACGGGAAAATCCGTCCCTCGCGTTTAAAAACCATTCTGCCCAGAGATCCTCCCATACTCTCGAGAAACGCGTCCACAGCGAAAGATATTTTTCTCAGGTTCCCATTTTCTTTTGTCGGTCTGTACCACATTTGGGTCATTCTCTCTCTCTCTCTCGCCTGTTCCACGGAAGAGGGCAAAAATAAAACTCCACGAAAATATCTCTTCCCTTTCTCTTTTTTTTTATGTTCCCCATTCCGCGGCTCAAATGGGATTACACGCCACTCTTCTCCACGCACTGGAAATGCTCCGAATGAAGTCCATCTCTGTTTTTATATGTATACGAGGATCCTAAAAAAAATAAAACGGTTAAGTAAGCGTGGGTGCATATATGTATATATATATATATATATATATATATATATATATATATATATATATATATATATATATATACACACATATATATATATATATACATATATATATATATATATATATATATATATATATATATATATATATATATAAATGCGGTGAGTCTCCAGAGAGAGAGAGAGAAGTATGTACTTCACCTTACGCAACGATTGCGACGGAATGTGCGAAGCTTAGCGCTCGGTTGCCGGGATACCAGGAGAGGAAATAGGGTAGGAGGGGGGAAGACCGGAAGAACCGCACGGCCATGAGCGTAAAAAACGAAAAAAAAATAGTGCGAAAAATTGAGGAAAAACAGTGCATAGAAAGTAAGAAAAAAGTCGCGAAAATAAGCCCAGAATACGGATCGTTTGAGCCACACTCGAGGATGGACGACTCTCAGAGGTTTCCAGACAGCCGCGTCGAAAGACACAACAGAATGTTTTTTCTTTAAGTTCACGCGTGAGGGAAACGGGCTGGGGCAAAGGGTTCTCAGCATTTTACAAAAAGGAGGTAAAAAAAAGAATTGTATACATTTGTGACACTGTCTATTGTGATATATTATGCCGCTCCTCCAAAGCAAAACCTGGAAGCTGCGGTTGATTTAAAAAAAAATTAGGAACGAAGTTTAGTGCTACAGCGTTCGCGTGGATTACGTTTCTGGAAATCAAGGGAATGTCAAATTCAAAAAAATCGATGGGAATAAGTTTCATTGAGTGTCTGCTAAGCGAAGGACTTATTTGTTTGTAGTAAATGATACTAATCGAATTCTTTCGTTTTTACATGAATGAAGTAGATAGGGAAATCCAAGAAATTAAAATCAAACTTTCATCAAATAACAAGGTATGAAATTTATGTGTTTCGTCTTCAGATTAAAATTAACAGATAATTATTAAAATTCAAAATAAATCGCGAGGAAGGATGAAACCGACTAAAATCATTATTTGTCAAAATGAAATATGTTATATTGATTACATACAGCTGAAACTTCTTCGTATTCACGTGTTATTTTTTATAAATAAATCAACTTTTTGGAATATTTTGCTGAACATAATAATTTCACATTTACTCCATCCGAGATTTTTGGAGGCGCCTTGGTTATGTAGAATATTATTTTTGCTGCATTTTTATTAAGAAATATAGCGCTTTTATTAAATATAACTGTCATATTTGAGTACTACATTAATACCTATTTATGGGAAATTAAACTTTTGGCATTTTTGCTGGAACGTTTAGCGCCTTTTGTAAGCGGCGCCTATGACAAGTCCCATCTTCGCCATACCCTAGTTACGGTACTGCGCCAGCGTAATGAAATATGAATACAATAAATAAATAAGTTAGGAAAGTGTACAACGTATCACAAATGGGGCGCGTTTCGTGCAATGGAGTATTTGAAAGCAATTATATACTTGTACGTAAGGGAAATAGCGTTTTAAAGTCCTTTTCTTCATCATAAATAATCCATTTTCTTCCTATTTAATAGTATTACATGCACACGTAAGGAAATTAAACGTTTGTTTGGGAGATTGTTTATGTTAGCAACAATGAAGTAACCATGCAAAAATTTTCAAAGTTCAACTCCATATAAGACATTCTTGTTTGATTTTCTCGATAACGGCTACTCCCACGATGAAAATTTATAGAAAATGAAATACTCTACTTTACCAGTTCTACAACTTTTATTTGAAAAATATGTTGACATGAACAATAGTTTACGAGATATGACGAAAATTTAATTTTTTGTCTCTAGTAAAGTGGTACCCCTGATTGGCGTAAGTGATTCATTTTTGCGATTTTCTTATTATATTTGATTGAAAGTCCTTAATGTCAAATTTCATAAAAATCCGTTCAGTAGAAGCCGAGAACGAACATGCGGACGGACGGACGGACGGACAGACGGACGGACGGACGGACGGACCGACCGAAGATAATAGGCGCTCACGCTGTAAGCGAAACGCCTAAAAAAGACACCGAAATGTAGAAGATGAACCGCCGATATAGGTTTTAAAAATTTAAAGTGGCCGTTTATTATTTTATCAGCCCTTTGGTTGTTATCAATGGAATAGGACCCGACGTGACCACATTAAACAGCAGGATACGTGTATGTGTGCACGTAGGTGTTTGTGTATGGAAGCATGGAAGATGGTAGAGAGATTAAGATAAAGCATCAAAAGGGAAGAGACGTTGCATAGAAGGAGGCGAAGGGAGTTTAGAAAATGAATTGGGAAGAGAGGTTCTTTGGGTTACGAGGTAGAAAAGGGTTTTGGAAGGGAGAGGATATGGAGAGCGCCATCATGGACGCACATAGAAAGAGTGAGTGGTCTAACGAGGTACATTTCGGACGTATTCTCTGTTGGAATTAAGCGGAGAGGACATGGACGGAATGGTAACGGGAGGACCTTAAGAGCTGCGTTGTCCTTACGAATCCCTTTCGTCTAGATGTCCTTACGAATCCCTTTCGTCTAGAAATGGGGTCGGTAACATGTGACCCTCGTGAGCTCCACGAAGATAATTATTACGAAAAGTCGGATCGTTAAAATTTAACGCGTGCATTTTCATATACTATGCCATTTAAAACTAAGGTTCTACAACCTCGAACGTTATGATGTTGTCGCTTAAAATGTTTAATTTAACGTTCACTTACCCGGTATCACATTAGAATCTATGCAGAATCTCTTTGTATGTAACTTACAACGTGAAGTCTTGATCCAGTCTGCAGAACTTCCAATATGACCCGACGAAGCAGTGGTGAGTTCCAGTGCAACCCGCCATTTGGAAATGGTCGCCAGATTCGGGTCTGGAGCGAAGGGATAATTTATCATTATATTTCACTCTGAGAATCATTGAAATAGAATTTCATAAACCATATTTTATTTTAAACTCCTGGATCATGTGTTATTTCGTTTCGGATCTTATTTAAATTTATCAACAGGCATTGGCTGCACTTTTTTCGGTTTTTCATGTTAAATTCAAGTATCATCTCGAAGTACTTTTCATCTTATGTATTTTTGGTTTCATTTTGTACAAATAAAATCTAATTCTTACTGGTCTTAAGCATTGTTTATTATTATTTTTCGGTTATTTTTATAATCGTCATGTCGTTTTTTTTACCTATATCTATTACCAAAACTTCAACACAAGCTCTTCAAAGATGGTAGATACGAAAGCCTCGATTTCTTTCTTTTATCAAATACTGTATCAAATTCAAGTCGTTCAAATAATTTTAAAAAGAATTGGGATGTGGAAAACTCAATAACAGAGTGCGCATAGAGTCCAAATTCAGGGCAAATAATACTAATTGGGGGAAGAATAGATACGGCTTTTGTTTCGACGTAGCAAATCAATCGCAACACAAAAGTAAAAAAATCTGATGTGGCCAACACATGACTTTCTCCATGTTTGGGGTATAGATATTTAAATTATTATGAATACCATTATAAGGCAAAGTTATTGTTTCGTATCGTAAAAGAATTCAGTCGTCCTTATTGCCGTAAATTACGTATATTTTGAATATGTTTACAGAATTCACCGCAACATGGTGGCGCTGAAAATCTACGAATAATGTAATTAGCTACTAAATGTCCTACGAAAATTTGTTTCAAACAAAACTTGGAAGAAATATTATTCTGTACAACTTTGGTCCTTACAAAGATTACCAATAAGGACGTTTTAAAAGAGGTATTAGACGGAAACCGAAAAACCGATTATTCATAAATAATTCCTAAAAAAAATAACTGCTATGGAAAATTGTTTCAAATGAAAGTTGTAGGAAATTACATTCTGTATAACCTTTGCATAGAATTGTATATACAGTAACGATGTTTTAACGGAGAAATATGGCAAAAGCGAATCGGGTATCGACTCGACTTCCGGTTAACCGGTATTGTCCAAAAACTAATCATTTCATACGAAAGTGTTATATATGAAATTTGGTAATGATATGGCAAGTACTTATCGAGTTAGAGCGCCCACAATCACATACACACGCACGCAAGCGCACACACGCACACACACACACATAGACATCATTCCGAAAATAGTCTAAACTTGTTCTAGGGATCAATATATCAAATAAACTATCGGTTTTTCGAAAAATTCCTATCACATATTCAGACAACATCGAGAAAATAGACAAAATGTTTTCTTCTGCTCCTTTCTTTGCTCATCTAACGCAGACTTTGTTCTAACTTTTATTCGCCTCCAAAACCCTTTAAAATCGTTAAAATTAATTGTAACCATTTTTATTCTTTCATTCACAAAACGTGTATTTCCGTTGAAATCTCGAATTCGATTTTGTTCATGAATACATTAATTTCTCTATACTACATATATGGAGAAAGTAAAAAAATGACTAATTTTAATTTAATTTTCAATGTATTTCTGTACTCTGAAATCAGCACCACGCGTAAAAAGCCTGGTGGCTGAAGTTGCGTTTTACGTAGCCTTAACAACCAAACTTAAGCATTACCTTTAGCTATAAGCTTTTCAAGTACTCTCCTTGATTTCCTTGGAGACAATCACAAAATCTATATTTTCATGGTTCATTTTTCCTTCCATTATGATAATGCGAAAAAAGGTTTTAGATACAGTTCTAAGGGTGACTGTAGCAAAGCTCCTAAGCTACCGAAAAAAACCGAAGCTGCAATCATCTTCCAAAAAATCTTTTGAGACTCAAAGAGCTTTATAATGAATATTTTATAAAAATATATATAATTTATGAAGCTTTTTAAAAAGCTTTCTCATCCTGGAAATCCGCGAAAATTAGTTCCCTTCCCTTCTTCTCTTGGTTGCACTATCCAATCTAAAGAGGATTGCACGAAAAATTGAACGGAATCCTTTATAAGAAGTGAAAGTGTTTGGGCCCACCCAGAGAAGATACGAGATTGTTCAAGAAGATGAAAACGAGAAAAAAAAGTAATTTTTATAGGAAGGGATGGCAGCGGAATGTTTGTAAGGAAGGGATTTTTTTTTCAATCACTTACGCTCGGTATTTTCCCTCAATTTTCCATTATTTTGCTCTCATTTATCCTTAGAACCAATTTCGTCGAAAAAACGAGCGAAAGATAGGAATAGAATCGACGTAAAACAGTGCGTAATGATGTCGGAATTATACGTGGAAGTTGAAGAGTAAGAAGGCCGCAGGTGAATGACCACCCAAAAGTTTGGCGCTGGACGCGAGAAATTTTGAAGGCGGTCCAGTTTACAGGAATTGCATATTAACGCAGACTTTTAGGAAGCTTAATTATTTACACAGGCGTGTGATTGTTTCTACACGTGCTTACCAGGAAAACAACAACCGGAAGTAACTATCACTCTCTTTCATCATCATTCTGCATGCATTTGAATGTCGATTCTATTATGTAATTGCGTATGTTATTTGCCGTTAAAAGGCTTTTATTTAGGTATTGGAATTAATACTGCATTTATTGGGTAATTGATGCATAATAATATCACGGATTTGATTAATTACCTCTAAAATTAATGTAATTCAGCCTTTTCCTTATTTCCTTTCAGCATTACCTCCAGTTACAAACAGCGCTGCAACGAACATACCTGATACTACTCACGTTGGCAAATGCCTTGTAATTCGGTGAGAGTATGATGCTCTTAAGGTTGGCAAATACCCGGTCATCCGCCGGGATCATAATTCTAATGCCTCATCATCCGGCGAAGTCATGATTCTATTTTTGTTGGCAAATGCCTCGTTATCCGACGAGAGTATGATTCTCTTACGAACCCGGGTCTTCCACTTGCCGGGTAGGTGCTTTAACCAACTAATCTATCATGCCAGTCTCGAACTCCATTCTCCGTGTTCGTTAGCAGATCAAGTTCAGAATTTTTCTCCTTCTCCATCTTCGCAATTGTGTTTAGGTCTATGCACTCACGCATAAAAGTTACATTTCTATACTTTCCATCTTGTTACGTATATTACCTTTAAAATTTATTTTTAATCCTTTCCTTATTTTTTGTCAACGTTTAATGCAAATTGCAAAACTCACAACACCGTGCAGACTAGCGAGTATCAATTTAAAATATCATAAACAAGTTTTCAGCTGACTGATCACCAAGAGCTACCAAGAAATGAAGAAGATTGCGGAAAGCAGAAGCATGTGGAGAGCTAGGTTCAACCATTAATAATAACCACTGACCTGTCTACGGACAAATTACCTATGATGATTTGATATACTTGGGTTAAAATAAATCCGCTGTTTTATTCTTCTCTTAATTATAAATGATGTCTTAGAACTTGTAAAATTATTTTTAAGAAATGTATTGAGCTGAAATAGAGATCTTAATATATTTTTAAATTTACGAGAATGCATTACTGACATCACTTCATGTTTGGCGGGTAGTTATACTAGTTATGTAAACATTTTTCTAAAAAAAAATACTATGTAGCTTCGTAGAAATTGACGTCCAAAAATCTAGCGCATTGAAAAATGGTGCTAAAAATTCACTGCCAATAACACTGGTGCCTAAAAATATAGCGCTTGAATATCAGATGTCGAGGATTACGAACATGTAGCCTCTGCAAATCCGACCACCTTCAAAACCTTTGGCGCCCACTCATCCAGCGCCAAGTTGTCCAGACACCCAGTTTTCCGGCGCCCAAAAGTCACGTAAAACAGAAACTCATACACTGAATCGCTACATCGCTAATAGCTCATTTTTTTCCGAAATCCGAAATCAGTTTGGGGCAAGATGAACAAAGGACAGCCTCGTGCAAGCGTTGCGAACAAACTTTCCTCAGATGCTGGTCGAAATCACGATAATGTTTCGCCCTCGCGCATTTATTCTTTACAAACGGTAAATTTTCATTAAAAATTCTTTATAATATAATTCTTTAAAAAATTTCAGATCGCTCGAGCTACTTTCATCACATTTTCCCTTTTCCTCTTAACCACCGCGAAAAATGTTCACATTTCCTGCAATGAGCGCTATATCTATTTTTAAACATAATAAAACTACCACTTAGAGAATAGATACAAAACAAATTTCGTGTTATGTGAGACGCATTTACTACCCAAAACGAAATTTTTGTCGTGGCAACAGGAGCGTTGGACCAAAACAACCGAATTAAAATTCCGAAGAAAACGTTAAGTTTAGAATTCAAATTCGACCATCTCACGAAAGGGTAAACGAGTATGAGGAACTTTCTTGGAAAACGTTTTTAGGCGCACGGTTCACTCTTAACATTTCTGTCTCCCCTCTCCCAATTTTACATGAGATGAAAACATAACACTTAAACGAGCTGGAACTGGGAAAAAAAGTGGTCCTCTGGGGTAATGCGTCAAATAAATTTATACGGCATGCCCTCGTCTCTCCCCACCTCCCCCCAAAGATACGCGTGGATTCCGCCCGAATTAAAGGGGGGCGTGTGTTAAGGGTTCACGGTTGCCTAAGGTGAATTAGGGGAACGGAAGAAAAGTTTGAGGGACGACAGGATGGGCTGAAGGACGTGAAGGAGGGATATGGACGGAGATGAAGGAAAGCGAGATGTGAAAGGGGAGGGAAGAGGGACGGAGGTAATGGCACTTTTGGAAGCATCAAAGATGGAGATGCAGATAGGTGAGAGGGAGAGGAGGGGAGAGGTAGGGTTAAAGTAGAAAAAGTGAGTTAGAGATAAAGAGGGATGGAAAGGGAGAGGGGGGGGGGAGAGAGAGGAGATAGATATTTGCCTCAATTTGGGCTTGATTGAGGCTGGTAAGCCACCTTAACCCGACGGAGGAGTAAGGGAATGAGAGAGAGGGAGAGGAGGGGGGAGGGGGGGGGAGAGGGGGGAGGGGAGAGGGGGGAGAGGGGGGGAGAAGGGGGGAGAAGGGGGAAGAGGGGGAGAGAGAGAGAGAGACTTCAAAAGGAGAGAGGCCAAAGGGTGAGTCAGCGACGTGAATGATAGAGTGAGATCGATGATATGTGAGAATATTTGCAAGGGGAGTAGAATTTTGGGAGACGGAGAGTGAAATGGAGTACGAAGAAATTCGGAACACGTTGGGGGGAAAAAATTGTGTGCGAAGGAGATGGAAGGCGAAAAAAAAAAGGAAAACGGAGTGAGAGTGGGAAGGCGGGGGGGGGGGGGGGGAGTTGACGGGAAGAAAAGGAGACGGTGGAATGGGGGGATAGAATCGTTCGAGGAAATAGGGAAGAAAAGTTTTCGCGAGAAAGTTTTGGAAGAGGCGAGGCCATCGGAGGAAGTTCGGGGAAATGGAGAGGAAAAGGGGATGAAAGTGACGGAATTATGGGAAACGGATGCCGGAGGGGGCGAAAAAATGGAGGAAACGAAGGCTTATCAACCCCCTTCAAAAACAGGAGAGTCGGGAGGGATGGAGGAAACAGATGAAGGAAGAAAAGGCGGAAAAAAGGGGCATGACGTACATGATCAGCAGAGGAAGGGATGGAGGAAACAGATGAAGGGAGAAAAGTCGGAAAAAAGGGGAATGACGTATATGATCAGCAGAGAGAGGGACCAGAAGAGCCTTAACGGGCCGAGGATTAAGAAATTCGAAAGAATTTGGAAGTTAGATGGAAATGTCGGAGACGGAAGGGAAAGAGAAGAAAAATATTTCAGATCTAGCGAAAACTAATGATTGGGGCAACGTATGCCATGCCACATAGAAGGTCTAAAGAGAGGATTATTTAAAGGATAACGATGATTTATATGAGTGTGTGTATATATATATTGTTTCAAGGTGCAAACATTTTAAATGAAACGGAATCATTTTTATTACGGGTTAGAAGAGTTGCGTGTAGTTTGAATATATAAAGTCCGCTTTATTTGAGGGCGCGAGGCAAATATTATATTTTTATTTCAAAATGACGTATATTAACAAAATGTTAAAATATATAGCATTAGCATACAAAGTTATTTTGATTTTTGTACAATTAATATAAAACATTTGGGATTAAAAAGTAGCCTACGACCTTCCTATTTGTGAAGAAAGTATCTGTTGAAAGTTTGATTACTTTAGCTTTAACGGTGTTTAAATGTATAGATGCACAAATAAACAAACAAACAAACAAACTTTCATAAATATTATATATATGTGTGTGTGTGTGTGTATGTGCACGGAGTAACGAATTTAAGATTGTATAGATAGGGAGGGTGAGATAGTGTAACAAGCCGAAAGATAGAGAAAGAAATTATGGAATAATGAGGGAATTGCAAGTTGGGAATGAAAGAGCCCAAATGGAAAGATTTAAGTGATCACGGTCATTTTCATGGACTAAAAAATAAGTGGTACATAGTTTAAGGGAACGCCAAGAGCGTGAAGTGAGAGTCAAAAAGGAATTTAGGAAAGCAAAAGGCATTTGGTTTAAAAAAATACACATTACAGTGCAACAAATGTTTATAAACGTACATAGCATATAGGAGTGGACAACATATAGTTAATTCGAAAAACACAAGTTACGGTTATGATGTTTAACATAATAGGAAGGAATTGAATCGAGGAAGAGAATTAATAAAATATGCAGGATATTAAGAGAGACAAAAATAAACTTTAAGATTATATTTTTATTTGTATTCAGAATAGGTTTGGTTACGAAAAAAATACGATTGAAAATCACAATTAGCAACCGTTATCAAAGAAAGTATATATTGAATTTGACCATTTAAAAATTTGAGAAGTTTTATATATTTTCATAAATGACGATTTATTATTTTATCACTCCAATGTAGACTTTTATAAATCTGGTTTTGTAACAAACATCCATGATTTAAGATCATTCGCCTTGAAACTAACCCCTATTAGTTATGAATATTACTTAAAACGACGTATTTGGATATTGCGCCAATAGCGGAGAAAATTGTGAAACCTTAAAAGAATGACGCGATTAAAAATCACTTCCGAAATCCGACAAAAATAAACAAAGAAAAAAATTTTCGAAAAACCTCTCATTCGTCTAAAACAGAGATCGACAGCCTTTTCTATTCGTTGTTGTGAATGCTTCGAAGGACCGCACTGGACATCGCGAGAGCTTCGTCGGGCAGTATGGGCGTTCTAATCTGGAGATTTTGTGGTCTCTTATTAGTGAAAATCAATTCTAACTTGTTTACTAGCGTTAAAACTCCACCAGAAAAGTTTTTGATACCATAATTTCACTGAAAAAATATGAAATCGACTGCGTTAAATTATACCGTAAACTTTTTCATCATGGCTTCGTGGGCCGCATAAAACGTTCTCGGAGGCCGCATGAGACCCGCGGGCCGTAGATTGCCGATCACTTGTAAGAAACATTTCGTTTCCGTAGAAGTGCATGTAATTCTCTAAACAGAGTCCTCGTAATTTCTTTTTAATTTTTACAAGGCACTCGCGTGCGTTTTTCATACTCGAAACGGAAATTACTAAAAGGGAAGGAAGAGTTTTTATTTTTTTAAAAACTGATTTTGGGGGACCAGTTAAAGAAAAAAAAGCCAACGTTAAATTACTCCTTCCGTGGCATTTAGTATATGCCGCTGTGTTTGCACGCTGCCTTGGGAACGGCATGAAAATTTAAAGTCCATCCTTCATGCTTTCGCTCTGCGCATCCTCATTCAAATGTTTACTTTTCTTATTACTCCTGGTTCTTCTAATTAAATCCTCTTTCCTCTCTCTCTCTCTCGTTCTCTCTCAACTAGACCATTCCTCCGAACAAATTAGACGCTTTAAAGAGCTGTAATTTGAGCTTATTAAGGAAGCAAATAAATGCGTTCATGATCCTTTGCCAATTAAGACAGATCTAACTGCCATTTTCACTCGAGAGGCATATTATTAAGCTTAAATAATACTAGTGTATCAAAGACATACAACTGGTGGTAGCACCAGGACTATTATTTAAAGATGCAGGAGAAATAAAATTCATATGCTGTGTACTTTGTGCTCCATAATTTATTCTCTTTCCCTGAACGATTTTTAACTTCTGTTTTATTGATGTTCAAACGATTCTCCGTTGCTGCAACCCAACTAGTATTCTTTTACGCGTGTTCTGCGCGTCGCTCTCTGCCTGGTAAATTTTTATACACCTTCTGCGTGAGCTTTCTCTAACAATAGGTAAGTCAGCGGTTCCCAAACATTTTTCGCGTATTACCGAAAACACATAGTACTAGGTAAGTATGAATGTAGTGAATGCTGGCACTAAACTCGCGTACCACTGGCAGAAACTTCGCGTACCACTAGCGGTACGCGTAACATAGTTTGGGAACCGCTGCTCTCTAAGTTGTTTTTTTGGACCTGCTTTCTGAGTCATTATGGAGTATTTTCTTAGGTCTCTCTATGACTTGTGATTTATTATTACTGCACCTCTTTTCTTATGTAAGTGAATTTAGCCTATTTTTAAACCCATCTTTTCAAACAAAACTTCAACTTTAATTTCATCCTTCACAATAAATCTTTTCAACTTTAGTTGCTCGTATTTTTTTTATTAAGGCAAGATTAAAAAGTTTGTTTTTTTATGATAGGTCAACTGATAAAGTTTTTCTGCGGGATTGAATAAGAATTGATAAAGATGACAACTCCCCAAGAAAAGGCCAAATGTGTAGCCAGGTTCCTATAAACCAAAGCAGATACACAAGTTCAACGAACATTTCGTACTAAATACGCCAAGAATCTGTAACTTTCTTTTTGAGTTGTCCTTTCATATGCAAAAATTGTATCTTACCATGGTTTTTGTTAAAGAGTTACAACATGTAAAAGTTGTATTATAGGTTTCTTGTAGACACTCTTCAGTGGGACTTCCATAAGTCGAAGGGAAACAAAAAATATTCGACACAGAAAATTCGAGTTATGGAAGTAAAATAACACGAAAAAGATTTTTTCCTCTAAAATGAATTAACTTCGAGTTAAGGAAAATTCGAGTTATAGAGGTTCGACTTATATAAGATCTATTGTGCGCAACAGGGACCGATTTGTCCGTATCCCGCGTTACCATGGAGTTGTGTACCTTAACGTTCATAAATCGACGAAGTATTTAAAAAATAAAATGGTAATATTTTTTAAATTAATTTATCTTTCTCCCCCCCCCCCCCCCCTCCCACTCTCTACGTGACAATTCAACACTTAACTGCACTCCTCGTTATTTCCAGCCAGGCTACTCCTCCACGCGTTTCAACAACACACCTCCCTCTCTCCCTCCTCTTCGACTTTTAAAAGAACCACTTTCTCTCTCACTGCGAATGTACTCCACTCTCTCTCTCTCTCACACTATATATATATACACGCACATACGTATATATATATATATGTATGTATGTATATATATACTTGTATCCTTTCTCTCTTTGTCTTCCTCTCTCCAACCAACCTCACCTTCCATATATACCCTTTTACTCTAACCTGTTCCCTTGGCTCCCATACGAACCCTTCCTTTCCCTAGCACATACATTTCGTTCACCACGCCCCACACCATCTCTCTCTCTCTCCTACTTCTCATTCCTCTCCCTCACTCAACGAAGATAGGACCTCCGATTCTCCCGCCCGCTTTCTCTCTCCCCCCCCGTCCACTTTCTTTCACTCTCTCTCTCTCCCCCGTCCACTTTCTCTCACTCTCTCTCTCTCTCTATCTACCTCCACAAATCTCCTTTTCACCTCGACCCTCTCAACTCATACTCCTCATCCTTTCTCTCTACTCTCTCTCTTTCTCTCTCCCCCCTCAACTACGTCAAGCTTTAAACGCTTTTCACCTCCTACTTTCGAGAGCGTTCCAAACCACATATCTCTCTTTCCTGAATTCATAACTAATTACGAGCTAAATCCGTAACGCTGCGCTCGTGATATAGGATTAATCGGATCGTAGTTACCACGAGCAAAAAGTAATGCAGTGGATTTTTAATTTTTTTTTAGCTTATACGAAAGTAAATCATTGTACCGGCTCGAATGCTAAACATACGTGGATTAAAAAAAATAAAAGTTTTTGGGAGGAAAATAAAGGTACTTAAAAAAATAATCATCTCCTAAATTTCGGCATTGCGTGATTGCACGCTGTTGTATACATCAGGGGTGGGCAAACTACGGCCCGCGGGCCACATCTGGCCCGCGAGATCACCTTATGTGGCCCGCGATGTCTTTATAAAAGAGAACCCTGAACTGTGAAACAGTAAATTTCACATTTGGTGTTTAAAATTATGGCCGGAAAACCTTATATAACGAAGCCATTGAATTAAAAATGTATTACTAATTGATTTTCACTAATAGGACCCTTCGCATTTTCTCAAATAACTTCCTATGTGAGACCTAATGTGGCCCACCTAACCACCCACAACTACTAATGTGGCCCGCCTCGGTAAAAGTTTGCCCACCCCTGGTCTACATAAACACATATTTCAGGAAAAGGAGTAATTAACATTAATTTTTTAAAGATAATGTTTAAATTTAAGATATAAAAGTAAAAGTTTCGTTCTAATATCAGTATTATAATCCTTTAACGCAATTTACCTTTACAAATCCAATTGCTCTGCATTTAAAATTTTCGCATTGACTCTAATGGAAAATAGTTTTCGATAGGCAATAGTAATTTATTATCATATTCCATCCTTCAATTTCATCTTTCCTTTACGTCAGTTTTCCTGTGCAGTGCCTAATTCAAATAGGAATGGTATCGGCGTGCCAAAAGTGAACGTGAAGCAAAAAATTATTATAATTCCATGAAAATAAGTAGTTATAAAAAACTTAACGGAAAATGGGATTTCTCGCAAATAACAATATTAATTTTGACGCGAGATCTGTTTTACTTCACAAAATGGTTTGAAATAACAGTTAAACCCATTGGTTGGCCGTTGAGTTGCTTCATTTCAATCATCACATCAATTTGTGGTTGCAGATTTGTAGTGGTTTATAATTTTATGATATTTCAAAGGTGGTCATCAGGAAATCGATTACGCATTTTTGTTTTTTATGAGGCACATTGCTGAAAAGGTTTGTTCACATACGTAGGAAAGTATCACAAATTCTGTGCCGTACCACAAGGAAAATCTTGGCGTGCTGCACTTTTGTCACCGCTGCATTAAGTAATATATTAGTTATACATAGAATGTTTACAAAAATTTATTGGTTATTCCCAAACATACTCCATTACAAAGCCATATCAATGCTATAAAAGTTAATCGACCGGTACACAGGGTGTTTTCAAAATTTATCAGGAAATGCGAAAATCTATCGGAGGAACAACACGTCCTTTATTTATAAAGATATTTTTGATAAATTTTTATTCGGTTGCGGTATTTTCCGGTTATCCAAGTCATTTATTTATTTATGTCAAATTTATTTTTGTCGAAAACGAACCCTTTTCTATTTATCCTCGTTTGCACGCGACACATGCACTTTCTATAAATATTGAAATGGAGACTATTTTTATCAGCTTTGCGGCATTTTATTTATTTATTTCGAGCGATCACTTTCATAAAACATCGATACCATTTTGTATGTGCTATATGACACGCATTTATTCACCTAAAAAAGGCATATCTTTTTCCTTTCGATCATTTTTTTTCCATTCCCTGGCGTTTCATCTCCTTAAAAAAAAAAAGCTTTGCCCGCTTCTCGGCATATCACTCAGACCGGCCTACCTTTCTATCTCCTCTTAGTCCCCCTAAAACCGGAATGGGAAAGGTTTTTTCTCTTCCTCCTCTCGCTAGGAGATAAAAAAACCCGCATCGCGTCAACATCCCATCTTTTCCCCATATTGCTTTCGTCTTCTCTTCTATCTCCATACCTTTCTCTCTATCTCTCTCTCTCTATATATATATATATATATATATATGTGTGTGTGTGTATATATGTATATATATATATATGTTGTCTTTGAATAAAGAGATTGGGAAACAAGAGAAGAAAATCAGAAAACCATGGATCACTAAGGAAATGCTGGCGAAAATGGATCGCATAAACAATGAGTTGAGAATGGTAACAGATAAAGCTAGGGAAATTTGGATAAAAGAAAAATGTGAGGAAATACAACAGATGGAGAAGTTAGGACGGTACGATATGATGTACATACGCTAGGGCACTGGAGTTAGAAGATAAGAAGCCTAATGGGATTCGTGGTAAAGGAATTATTAATACAGATGGAAAAATAGTCGCAGAACCAAAGGATGTAGAACAGGTATGGGAAGAATACATTAAGGAACTATACAAAAAGCAGGCAGGATCGGCACAAATAGAACTTGAAGAAGACAACTTGGAACCAAGTATTATGAAAAGCGAAGTAGAAAAGGCGATACTGGAACTAAAGAAAGGAAAAGCTACAGGCAGCGATGGAATACCGGTAGAGGTACTTAAAGTCATGGGATCGGAAGGACTAAAAGTGATTACGAAACTAATTAACAAGATTTACGACTCGGGAGAGTGGCCTCAGGATTTCTTAGATGTAACAATGACCCCTCTAAAAAAGAAGCCAAAGGCAATGCAGTGTAAAGACTACAGAACGATAAGCCTACTGTCACACACTTCGAAGTTCATCACCAGGATTCTTAATAGAAGACTAGAGAATAAGGCAGAAGAAATGCTATGGGAAGATCAGTTCGGCTTCAGAAAAGGAAGAGGAACCAGAGATGCTATCGGTGTAGTGAGAATCAAAAACGAGGAAATACTACGAAGAATGGTAGAGAAGCGAACGATTATACAGACTATCAGAAAGAGGAAGGCGAACTGGATTGGACATTACCTGAGGAGAGAGTGCATGATTAAAGAAGTGCTAGAAGGAAAACTGGATGGAAAAAGAGAAAGAGGTAGGAAAAGGTTTCAGCTGGTAGACGACTTGAAAGAGAAAGAGAGCTATCAAGACATGAAGAAAACTGAGGAAAATAGGGGTATATGGAGAACCAAGTTTAACCATGAATAATCACGGACCTGCCTACGGACAGACTACCTATGATGATAATTTATATATTTATTTATTTGTGTCTCTCTTGTGCTGACGAGGGGAGCATCCCGAAAGCTCCAACAACGTCTAAAAATGTGTTTCTCCGACACCCCAGCGACTCTCCTTCCGGTATGTGCTCAATGGGTTTCCTTCAACACCTAGTAGTTGCCCTAAATATCCTTATTTACCTTTCCTCTTCCGAAAAAAAAAATATTTATATATACCTCCCTTCCTATATCTTTCCTCCTGTTTACCCTTAATCCTCGGCCATTTGTCTTTCTCCGCAGTCGTCCTAATCTTTCTTTGATGGACACCTACGTTCTCGGAGATTTGTTTAATCAGGGATAAGATAAGGCCGTCTAATCAAATTGGTCTCTCTCTGCCTGCCCTCTCTCTCTCTCTTGAGTCCGTTTTGTACATTTTTTCTCATTCGGAAGGTAGTTTATTTTTTTAAAAGAATTAATTTCTATTTAAAAAGTAGAATTTCGCGATTAGCACCGCGTGTGACGATAATGTGACAAACTCCGTGATATGGCTTGACTCCTTTCCAAATTTTCCTTGAGAAAAACTTTTTCTTTAACCAGTCGCCAAGTATTATTCTATTTCACATGTAATTGCGAACTTATTAGAGGATTCTTTGAGATTTTAATTGATTCGCATGGAATACACATAACATACTCGGTATGATTACTGGAATCCAGAAATGAGAACACTAATATTTATGGTGCGGTAGATTGAAGTATTATGACATAAGTTATTTAAGTTAATTCCACCTAAAGAAAGAGTACATAATGTATACTCCATTTCAAAAGTGGGGCACATCACGATTTGGACATTCATTTTGCCTCTTCCGTGAGCTTGTCACCTTAATCAAGCGACTAGAGGACTCTCGAGGCATGTGTGTGTATATAATTCGAAGTTAATTCATTTTAGAGGACAGAATCCTTTTAATGCTATTTTTTTCTTTAAGTCGAATATTTTTGAGGTTCGACTTATAGAAGTTCCACTGCACACACACACACACACACACACACACGCACGCACACGCACACGCACACGCACGCACGCACGCACGCACGCACGCACACACACAGACACACACATATATATATCGTGCGATGTACGCACTTAGCATAAATGTTAAGTGCATAAGTAACCTTTTGTATATTAATAAAGTAAAATGTTAACGCAAGTTAATCGGTAATATACTATAAAAACCTTATTCTGTCCCTTTGTCTTTTTGTCACTCCCTCTGTCACGCTCTGAAAAACATAAATATACCTGGCGAGAGGGGACTAAGGTCAGCTTTTGAAGCACAATAGATACTCCCGGCGAGAGTTTCGAACCTTCGCTCGGATCAAAGGCAACCATTTCAGCAGGAGGTATGATTTCAGGTCAAAGAAGACTGCCTCAATTTTATTTCAGAATGATCATCCCCGTCATTTTTGACGGGCACTTATACTATATTACTATATAGTATAATATATTTCCCTTCTTTTTGCCCGAATATAAATCTCTCTGAAGAGCCCCCTTATACTAATTTGACCACTACGTATAAAGGTCCAAGTGCATTTGGCATCCGTCATGGTTTTAAATAGTCTCTCCCTCTTTCTCTCTCCGAGGCGGAGGGAGAAACCGTCAATCCACGTCCGACGACCCGAATTTCACTCTCACCCTCTTTCCCCCTTAGTCTTTCTCCCTCTTTCTCTCTCTAAATATGTATGTTTTCATCTTATTTTATTAATTATCTTGTTCATTTCTCATAACATAAAAATATATTTTGTAAATCTTATCTTGTTAAACTTGCATGTATTATTGTAATTCCACTATTGTTCTTTTACGTATCTAGGGTTTTCGCAGGTTTTTTTCCATTCCCTTTCCCTTCGTTGCTGTTTTTCTGCGTGATCTTTTTTTAATAGGATGGCCAAGTCAGGTCTTTACTAGGTTTTCACCGCAATTACTTTGTCTTTTTATAGAAATTTTCCGAATTTGTAATTTGCTATTTTGCTCGTATGATTTTCTATTTATTTTATTCTCTGGCTCTTTTCTGTGAAATTATTGTTACCATTTTTATTCTCAATTGTGATTGTTGACGCGGGGTTACATGTAAGAAGGGACTATGTATAGTCTCAATTTCGCCCTAATAAAGTCGTTTGTCTGTCTGTCTCTCCCCCCACACCACACCATCCCTATGTATATACTGACTCCTATGCCGATTTCTACACGTCCCTTTTATCCGTCCTTTCTCCCTCTCTCTCTCTCACTCACTCCGTCCTTCAAAGTCCACTCTTCTCTCCGCAGAGGGACACACTCGCACTCTCTCCTCTTTCCCTTCTTTTCCTTTTATTTTCACTCTCCCTTTGGGAATTCAAGGAAGAGAGGGCGAGAGAGAGAGAGTGAGAGAGGTGAGAGAGAGAGTGAGAGAGAGTGAGAGAGTGAGAGTGAGAGTGAGAGCGAGAGAGAGAGTGAGAGTGAGAGAGAAAGAGAGAGAGAAAAAAGAGGGAGAATAAAAAATGGCAGGTTAGGACCGAAGGGAAAGGAAAGAGAAGATTGAAAAAGGAGAATATAAACGGAGGAAGATAGGGGGAAGGAAGAACGGAGGAGAAAATTGAAAAGAAAATGGGGGCGAAAAACGTGGGTGAAGGTCTCGGGGAAAGGGAGGAAAAGGAAAATGACCAAGCGGTCGCGCGGAGAGAAAATATTAAACGAAGGAAATGAAAAATGGAATGAACTTTTAAAGAGGTGAATGCGGTTGCGTGGGAGACGAAACGAAACGTTAACACGGCATAAGCGACGAAAATGAATAAAGGGCGAAGATATGAAATTTCTGGCGAGAGTTAAAAAAATAAGTGGGGTGAAATTTTTCGAGTAAATGGCAAAAGTGATCAGAGAGATAGAGAGAGAGAGAGACAAGAGCAGCCCTAAAGTTTACAGTTCCCTCTGAAACACACACTATATAGGTGATACTCCAATTTTAATTGTTGCACCTTGATATAAGTCAGCTCTAATTGCGTTAAAAAAGCTAACAAGTGCTAAGATAACGTACATTTATCAAAATAGACTTTGAAGAAAAATTTCGGCGCAGTTAAGGGCCCCTGACCGCTTTTGATGATTTTTTTAAATATCGTTTTATCGTATTTTTAAATGTATTCTTCTGTTTTATTTGATTTTTATTTCATTAAATTGCTTTCCGTCATTTTACGTATCTGTATTTTTATTCATTATCATTGTTACTTTATATTTATCTTTTTTTGAAAATTTTATTTTCCCGAGATAGACAGATTTTTCAGCATTAAAATTTACGCGTTCGTCGACAAAGAAGACCCAGCAATAGCGTTCGGTCGGAAGCTACATTAGGGGATGGGGGGCGTTTACGACCAATCCTTAACGGTGTAAAATAAAATAAAAATAGTGACTTCCCTTGCTACAGCGAGTGGAATCGGAACCTAAGAAAGGAGAGTTTGTGGAAACGTCACGAGAGGAAACAGAACAAATGCGAACCAAAAAAAAAAGGAACAAGGAATGTGGCAAAGAATTTGTAGAGACACGGCACAAGGGAGACGGAAGAGCGACGAGTGTCGTAAGGGGAAAAGGAGAAGAATCGAACCGTCTTTTTCCGACTCTCTTAGGTCGCATTGTACGAGTCCCTAAACCTCATACTTTCGTCTGCCGTTATTCTGCAGCCATGGAAACCCGCAGTCCACCCCCATTCCCAACCCCAACCTCAGTCCACCCCCGCACGAAATCCACCCCCCCCTTTCTCCACACAGACTGCACAAAAAAATCTCATAGCCGTTTCACGCATATTTCGTCTGAATTGGTAAGGTAGCTTAGCGACGGGATGTTTCAACTCCGGAGTCCTTCACTTCGCGACGGAGTCTTAAATTTCACTCATGTTTAAAAATTTTTTTTGCAGACTGCCGGCAAAGTGAACTTTGGAAATCCTATTATTAAAAAGCGTGAACTGTGGGCGCGCGCCTCCTTTTAAACAATGGATCGGAATATTATTCCGGATTCCTTCCAGACCCTCGATAGGGTTCCCTCCTCATTTGATATTCTTTTCTCTCTCTCTCCTTTTCTCGTCATTCACGTCTTAGTCAATATAATCCCTTCATCTTTCTTTTTTTATAAAATATTTTATATGCGTTCGTCCGATATTTACATTATATATATACAGGGCCGTGCCCACACATTTTGCCGCCTGAGACGAGATATAATATATAATTTTTTACTAAGTAATTTTATTATATGTTAGTCAAAAACGATAGGGAATAATAAAAATCTATTTATTAAAATCCATAATTTTATTTCAGATCGATCTAAACTTTTGTTTAAATTTATTATCGAGCATACTCCAAGAAGTTGATTTATTTGTGTGGAACTAAAGACATTTAATTGAAAATTTGAAATCGTATGATAGGCTTAGACAGGGCTGACTCAAGACATTCATGCGCCCCAAGCAGATTTCAATTATGGCGCCCATAGAGTCATACAAGTTATATGAGGAATAGTTTATTAGTTTAATAGGATACAATTATTTTGATTTTGTGTGTATTTTTATGGTTGATGAAATGAACCGCATTTTCACTTGCTACGGATTCTCTCAGTCTTCTCTAGATCTTCTTTGAGGAATTTATGTAAAGACCCGGATTGTTTTTTCGGTTCTAATTGAGTCTTAGCCTTTCTTTTGCGATATTCGGCACCAGATAATTTTTTATGGCCAACCATCGTCCGCCTCGGACCTGGGCTGGCCTTATGAATTTATTGTGATAGGTTTTCATTTTTGTCAAATTTTGGCGACACCCTTCAAGAGGCGCCTCAAGTGGTTGCCTCGCTGCCTCACCCATCGGCACGACCCTGTATATATATATATATATATATATAAATACTACGGTAGAGGAAAGGTAAGTAAGGATATTTAGGGCAACTATGTGTTGAAGGAAACCCAGTGAACACTTACCGGAAGTAGAGCCGCTGGGGTGTTGGAGAGACACATTTGTAGAGGTTAGAGCTTTCGGGATGATCCCTTCGTCAGCACAAGAGAGACAACTAGTTGCCCTAAATATATATATATATACACACACATATGTGTGTGTGTGTATGTATACACACATACATAGGTATATGTATATATTTTGGGGCAGACCATTTTTTGTTCCCTCATATCTCTTGAACGAATGATCGGATCGTAAAGCATGTTACACTGGCTTGCAATGGTTTTTAGCCCATAAATAATTTCGTATCTCATCTAGATGTTAAACTGTGAATGCTCAAACTTTCCAAAAGACTATTTGGTTGCGGTGGCTCCGCTGGTGAGTCTGGGGAAGTTTCAGTAGCAAGAAATTGAACTACTACATATTCACAGCATTCTGTGCCTCAACTTTAGAAATGATAGCGGAAAATACGGATTTCAACGTGAGTTGTCGTTTTGACCAATATATGGCGAGAGAAGTTATAACGCTTAATTGTACGAAAATTTTAGCTTATTTCTATTATGTCATTTTATGCCTCAATAATGTTCACTATTGGATTTAAAATGTTGAACATTTTTATAAAACAATTAACAACTCGTAATCAGTAGATGGTTCCTTTGGGAATGTATTTTTATTCCTCACGCTGCGGTAGATGGCTTCTGGGTATAAAAGTATCTTCGAAATTTCAGAACTTGCGGAATGGAGTACCGTGGCGTAGTGGCTAGCGCTTCTGCTTGCTACGCCGAGTATACCCGTTGAAAAACTGCGAATGTTACATTTTTTCAATAGATCTTGCGGCCCCCTATTTACGTGTTTAAGAGGAGAGCACGCGAATCAACGCTTCATCCTTCGGAAGGGACATAAAGCCGTTGGTCCTCCTTCGTGCTTTTCGAAAAGAGTGAGCTAATGCCGGTACCGGGTTTTTCTTCTTATTAGCTTTGTGATTTAAACTGACGAGCCTACATCAATCATTGTAAGAAAGAGATTTTCGCACTTAAAAGTAAGTAAGAATAAAAAAAGTTCAAAAATAAAATCTTTTTGCTTTATGAAATACGCGGCATTAAAAGAATACAACAAGAAAATTTTCGGATTACTTGTTCGTTAAAAAAGATTTTGGCGTCATGTTCTTTTCATTACTGTTACCTTACATATCATTTACGTAATAATCTCATTCCATAAGCTGGAGTAAATGGATTTTGAATATAAAGTTAATAGCAAAACACATTTTTCTGAATGAAGCTCAACCTTGAAAACCTCCTATCAAAGCGAAATTATTACGTAAATTATACATATGTAAAGCAACAGTAATGAAAAGGTTATGACACCAAAATCTTTTATATGGAACAAATAATCTGAAATTTTTCTTGTTTTATTCTTTTAATGCCGCCTATTTTATAAAGCAAAAAGATTTTATTTTTGATTTTTTTTTATTCTTACCTGTTACGCACACTGTTTTTACTGCGTGCGCAGTCTCTTTTCCACCTTTCCATATCTTTTCTTCCATCGACTTTTCTTTTTTTAATTAATCCTGCAGACCGTTTTCATACATATATTTTTTTATGGTTAGGGTCCCACGCAATATTTGAATTTTTATCCTCCAGCCCGGTTTTTACCAATCGTCAATGCGAGATTAATTTTAGGGGAAAATGTGAGATAAACGGGATCCCTAATTAGCATGAATTTTATTTATTTAGGAACGCTTGCTGTTTTATTTTATTTCTATGTTACATTAATGTATCTTAAAGAAAGAAAGATACGAGCGAGAAAATTATGACTAAAATGAGACTCGGAAAAAAATGGCATACTTGACGATTTTCTCGCGTTGTTTACGAATCGCACTCCATGTTCGCAAAAAAATAAGATTCTTAAAATTGTTTTGAAACCTCGTAAAAATATGAAATATTTATTTTCAAGAGAATAGGATCTTTGTTATACACAGTTAGACATCCAATCGAGGAAGTTATGCTGGAGTGGAAATTATTATTCGTTAAGTTGGTAGCTCGTGTTGCCTTTCCATAAAAAATATTGACTTCGTAAAATAAGGATTTATTCGTTCACAAATAGAAAAAGGTCATGAGTTTATTTTTACGTCGGTTCTCTAGATTTTGCATGGTTAGTCATATGAGATTTGGTTATTCAAAGGATATCGATTTCAGCGAGTACGGAAGTTTTTATTGCTAGCATTACTTGTATTAAAATATGCTAGCCAAAACGTTATAATTAAATTATTTTTGCGTAATTGCAATGAAATAAAACCGCTTTTCAAGTATCAAACGTAACACTACTTTATGCCCCTCAAAACTATTCTATCAGTCTCTAGATTTGTTAAATAAGAGAAAATTTTTACTTGAATTACATCATCATCATAGGTAGTCTGTCCATTGACAGGTCCGTGATTATTCAAGGTTAAACTTGGTTCTCCATATAATCCTATTTTCCGCAGTTTTCTTCATGTCTTGATAGCTCTCTTTCCCTTTCAAGTCGTCTACCAGCTGAAACCTTTTCCTACCTCTTTCTCTTTTTCCATCCAGTTTTCCTTCTAGCACTTGTTTAATCAATCATTTATGTCTGCAATAATACTATATAGTTCATATTTTTCAAAAAAATGAATATAAGACTAATTTATTGTAGGCAAATTTAATTTAGCTTTACGAAATACTGCCACAGAGAACGTTCCTACCTCCTGGCTGAAATGCGCAATTGTTTACAGAACCGTTCTATGCTGTTTATTTATTTAATTTGTACATTAAACGGCAAGGTTGAGGTTATGTGCCCCATTATTCCACTTAACCGTACATAATTTACAAACGAGTATTTACAAAAAATGCAGTTTTAAGAGAACTATCGCAATAAAGAATTGACGCGACAAGAAAACAAATTCGTGATAACAAACGCTAGAATTGTGATGGGAAAGGCTAGAAATCTAAATAACTTGGAGTAACTTTTTCCAGCGGGCTTTTAAGCTAGTTTACAAATAAAATGAGACAATTCGAGTTATAGTATGACTTTCCAGTGAAACGAATAATATTTTTATTCATTATGCTTTTGCCTTGTTAAAATGGAATCGCTCCAACTTTGTATGATGACCAAGTTATTATCCTTTGATCGTAGATGAAATGTTTATTTGTCAGATAATTAATCGGAATAATGAGTGTTTATTGCACTGGAGGCCGAAAAGTTTGAATTTTCAAGACCCTTTAGTTCTCCCCCTTTTGTTCTCGTGCTGAAGAAGCCTTGGTAAAACTTTTGCTTGCCCTCCGGCTTCAGTTTCCCCGTTATTCCAATCCCTTCTTTTCCTCTCCCTATCTCCATTTCTCCCCTTTCCGATTCGTCGGCCTCTCTTCTGCCCCTCATTTCCTTTCTTCTTGCCAAAGATCTCCTGTTTCCTTATAGCTTCCTCTTTTCTTCATCGAATTCCACAGAGAACGAACGATTTTTTATATAATATAGAAGACGCGCGCGTGTGTGTATATTTACATATGTATATATATATATATGTATTATATCAATTATGTGAGTGTATGCGTGACGATTATAACTCCTAAGCGAGCGTTTAATTAGTAATTTTTGTAGTTTGATGTGCGTTCGTCAAAAACGCTTTAATGCTCGCTTATTCCAATTATTTTCAAGTTAACAGTTTCATTCAAATGTATTTCCAATAACGAACGCGGTTGTACACACCCTTAAATATCTCCAATACTTGCGTAATTAACTGGTGAGTCAATGAGTTCAAGAATATAAACACTAAATTTTTAAAGAAAACTGAAAAAAGTACCCATTTGAGATGCATCTGATAGTCAAAACAAGATTACGAAAAAAGACAAATGCGCACTTCGGCTGTAAGGCAGCCGTCGTCAGTGGTAATTCACCGACAGCGAACGTAATGTTCTCACTTGTTCAATGTTTTTATACAAATTTTATTATAACTTGACCTGTCTGTATGTATGCCGTGTTTCAAATCTCAATAACTAATACGTTTTACTTCCATATCAGCTGGGAGTATGAAATTTTGTCTGTTTGTAGATTATGGTATACCCCAAACGTAAAAATTCGCAAATCTCACAAATGTCCCTGGTTCGACTCCAGGGGATAATTTCCATCTCCCATAAGATAACACGTATAACGCAACTTTTAGAAGTGCAAGCTTTTATTATTTTGCAAAATTAAATAGGAAGAAATTGACCTACAATCTTCGGAGTTTCTTAATGCATTGAATCGTTTATTCTTGAATTTCTTATCGGACATACGGGGCGAACTTGAAAATTCTCTAGTGAATGGAAAATCAATGTATTTTTTTGGTTTCTCAAGATCTACTTCTACCTGAAAATTTCATAATGTATTTTTACTTTCTCATACGAAGTATCGAGAAAGTATTGTTTTTTACTTTCTCATACGAAGTATCGAGAAAGTATTGTTTTCGCGAAAAAATTCGACCTCGAGATTTTTACGGAAATACACGTTTTAGGTGTCGCTGAATCCGAAAAAGTGGTTTTCGCAATGCCGTCTGTCTGTTACTGGCGCTGGAGCATAGACGGTATAACGAAAATGAATGAAATCTCGTACATAGGCATTTTATCGTACTGAGCAGAGTATACATAGAAATAGCTGACATTGATCAATAATTAAGAGTAGTTTATTCTACGCATTTTTAACAACAATCCGATTTTCTCAAAAACGGCTCTAACGATTTTGATCAAATTTCGTACAGTTACTTGAGTTTACGTCTTCAATAATACTGTATAGTTCATATTTCTCAAAAAATGAATATAAGGCTAGTTTATTCTAGGCAAATTTAACAACAATTCGATTTTCTCAAAAACGGCTATAACGATTTTGATCAAATTTCGTACAGTTACTTGAGTATACATCTAAAATAATACTACTTATTTCATTTGTCTCAATGAATGAATATAAGGATAGTTTATTCTTGGGCAACTTTAACAAAAATTTGATTTTCTAAAAGCAGGCTCATACGATTTTCATTTTCTAAAGATAACTAAACGACGCATTAGTATATGAGAAAGTTTGTACAATGTTTGTTGTACCGATATTTTGCTATTGAAAATATTCTTATAGGGACGATACAGACAATTTTTGACATCACAATTCGCCAATAGGCTTAGAAAAAACTCGACTGAAAATGACCGCCTCCTAGGATGTACCCGACGATATGACCCGGGACATTTCACAATTCGCAACGTAAAAGTTATCCCGCTGAATATTAAAAAATAATATTTCCCAGTAAAGAAAAACAAAAATATTACTCCCTCGTGTGATAACGACAATTTATGATCAATACAATAATAAAATACAGTGTAATTCTACCTTCCGGTAGGTTTTAGGCACACACCACTAAATTCTGGATATCCGAAGCCTTTCTCTGAAAATTCTCATATCCCATTCTTTCTTTCAACGAATCTAATGTACCTATCCTCTTTGCCTCTTTCCTAGCATTCTTCCATCTATGACGTCTTTCAGTAAACCGTTTTCTTTAAAATTTTGACCCACCCATTTCTTCTGTCAACCCAATATTACTCTAATTAAGTTCCTCTCTTCCCCTGCCATATTCAAAACTTCCTCATTCGTTTTCCTCTCTGTACAACTTATTTTCTCCAACTACGTCATACCCACATCTCAAACGCCTCTTTATCTCCTCCTATCTTTTCTAATTGTCCATGTCTCGCACCCATAGGACGCTACCCTCCATATCAGCCTTTTCACTAAACTCTTTCTAATCTCTTTACTTAAGCTTCCGGTCAACAGCTCTCGTCATCTCGAATTTAAGATCGACTGTTAAAAAAGTAACGCATTTAAAACGGAATTATCATCAACTTCCCTTCGGCGTAAAGTTCCATCAGATCGACGTTATGTGGGAGGCTGATGGTTTTTTCTTTTTTTATTGGGTCCTTGTATACTAACAAGGTTTTTGGTGTAATGTCTCAACCAAGGTCTCTTAAGGTTTCCTCACGTAACGCTGATACCTCATTTGCCCTCCCTGATTGCCCTTCATCTTATCTCCCTCCCACACAATCGCCATCTACCCCTTCCTATCTTTAACCTTCCTTTACCCTTACCGTCTCGGTTCCCTTAACTACCTTCCTGTCTCTCTCTCTATCTCCCTTTCCTTGCATTCTTCCGACACCTCTCTCTCTCTCGCTATGCTTCGTATCACCCTCTACTCCTCACCTCCAATTCTCTCTTCCCTTTAACTCAGCTTCTCCATCCGGCTCTCTCTCTCCCCTTCATTCTTCCTTAGATCACAAGACTTTCACCGATCCAGAAACTAACTCTTCCTAAAATCTCTCAACCTCCCTTTTCAACCCTCCCATCTCTTCTAAAGGGGCCATTCAATACCCTTTAAGACTCTTTCGCTCCTTCGTTTTTACCTCTTCTCTCCCCTTCCCCTCACCACCCCCCCCCCCTCTCTCTCACTCTCAATCTCTCCTACCTCCTTCCTTTATATTCGTCGTTTTTTTGGGGCCAAACGGAAGTAGAAGTCTTTTGAAAATCAATCCACACTCACCTCACGGGAACCAATCTCTTATTCTCAAAAAAAAAAAAAATAATAAAACCGTTTTCTATCTCTCTCTCTCTCTCGTTTACCATCTCCCTCTCTCTCTCTCCTCAGTTTATCTCTTTCCTCCTTCCGAAGTTCTTCTTAGGCGCGTTTCGCTTACAGCGTGAGCGCCTATTATCGTCGGTCGGTCCGTCCGTCCGCATGTTCGTTCTCGGCATCTGCTAAACGGATTTTCATGAAATTTGATAATAAGGACTTACGACCTAATATAACAGGAAAATCGCAAAAATAAATCACGGACGCCAATCAGGAGGTACCACTTTACTGGTGTTAAAAATGAAATTTTCGTCATATCTCGTAAAGTATTAGTCATATCAAAATATTTTTCAAATAAAAGTTGTAGAACTAGTAAAGAAGAGTATTTCCTTTCCTATACATTTTTATCGTAGGAGTAGTAACTGTTATCGAGAAAATCAAAGAAGAATGTCTTAATTCGAGTTGAATATAGAAAATTTCTTGCATGGTTACTTCTTCATTGTTGCTAACATAAACAATCTCCCAAACAAACGTTTAATTTCCTTACGTATGCATGTAATATTATTATATAGGAAGAAAATGGATTATTTATGATGAAGAAAAGAACTTTAAAACGCTATTTCCATTTCGTACAGATATATAATTTCTTTCTAATACTCCATTGCACGAAACGCGCCCATTTGTGATACGTTGTACACTTTCCTAGCTTGTTTTTTCTTCTTTTCGATTCCATCCTTATTCTACTTTTTTCCTCCCCCCCCATCTCACCCCTTATTTCACTTTCATTTTCTATCCTTTCTACAGCTCTCTACTTTTTCCCCTCCCCCTCTCTCTTTCAATTTCTCTATTCCCTTCTCCCGCAGTCTTTTCCTCCCTTTACCCTATTTCCCTCTCACTTT
The DNA here is from genome assembly GCA_036926305.1 of Uropetala carovei. NCBI lineage: Eukaryota > Metazoa > Arthropoda > Insecta > Odonata > Petaluridae > Uropetala > Uropetala carovei. Next base: position 4,603,924 of record JAXCHB010000181.1, on the reverse strand, counting down.
CCATCTCCGTTCCATTCTCTCCTTTCTAAAAAACTCCCGTTCCAATTCCGTTGCCATTGATAGTAGACGCGGTGATCACGTGACCTGCCATCTCCTCTTCCATCCATACACACACCCCCGCATCTCTCCACCCTTCCTCTCTACCCCAAAAACGTCCCCCTCTTTTCCACCGCCCTTCACTTCTCTGCATTCCGCTCGCCTCAATATAGGGAGAGAGAGAGGGAGAGAGAGGGAGACTGAGGGTTTTTGGAGGGTGTAAAAGAAAGGGCAGATAAAGAGGAGTGAAGTGGAGAAGGAGGGAGAGCGAGAGGGAGTGGTTATTTTCTCGTTTTCGAAGGTTTAACGCTTACGTATGTATGTATTATGTATATATGTGTATGTGTTTGTATGTATGCATGTATGTGTGTGTGTATGTATGTGTCTGTGTATATATATATATATATGGGTATTGTATGCTTTCAAATTGTCGATAATGTTAAAGAGTAGGTGTTGAAAAAAGAGAAAACTTACGTTAAAAAATTGCCTTAATCGCGATAATCTCCAGTCCTTGCAAGATTTAAGGCGATAAAACTTGACTAGGAATTTTAAGCGATATTGTAAGCAATAAAACAAAGCAGTGTGTATATGTATGTATGTGTTTTTAGCAAGCGTTTATGTGTATTTATTTAACAATAACAATTTTTGCTTTTATCTCACAAAAAATGCCGATATGTCTATGATAACTACAATTAAATGTTCCTATCACCGTTTTACATCTCGCACGTATTTATAATTTCGGAAAAATACTAAAACGATTTCATAAATCGCATTAAAACACCGTGCTCAACTTTGAGTCCGACGCCCCACCAACTGTCTCAATCTCTTTCTTTTTACTTTCTCCATACGTAGTAATGGGAAAGTATTGTGTCCATGAAAAAAATCGAATTCGAGATTTCAACGGAAATACACGTTTTGAGGTCTCTCGAACACGTTTAGATTTTTCGGAATGTTGTCTGTGTGTATGTGATTGTGGGAGCTCTAACTCAAAAAGTACTTGCCATATTGTTACTAAACTTCATATATAACACTGTAGCATGGGCACAAAGAATTGATTAGTTTTTAGACAATAACGGCTAATCGAAAGTCGAGGTTTATTCGAAACCCGATTCGGTTTTTGCGATATTTCTCCGTTAAAACATCATTATTGTCTATACAATTCTATACAAAGGTTAAAGAGAATGTAATTTTCTACAACTTTCATTTGAAACAATTTTCTATAGGAGTTATGGTTTAGGAATTATTTATAAATAATAGGTTTTTTCGGTTTCCGTCAAATATCTTCTTAAAAACGTCGTTATTGGTAATCTGCGTGAGGACCAAAGTTGTAGAGAATAATATTTCTTCCAGGTTATGTTTGAAACAAATTTTCTTAGAAACATCCATTTCGGAGATATTTTGCTTTTTTCGTAATTTTCAGTATACAGCGCCACCGCCATGTAGTGGTGAATTCTGTAAACATAATTAAAATATACCTAATTTACGGCAATAATGAGGACTGTATTCTTTTACGATACGAAATGATAATTTTGTCTCATAATGCTATTCATAATAATTTAAATATCTATATCCCAAATATGGAGAAAGTCATGTGTTGGCCACATCAGATTTTTTTAACTTCTTCCTCTATACTTTCCCTCACACTTCCTCTTCATTGGGCGTGTCCCAGTTCGGACCGTCCTCGTCTCCGCCATTCCACAAACTCCAATTTATTTGGGCGGGTTTAAGGATCCAAGGTTAAAACAGAGTGGACGACACACGCACGCGTGGGAAATCTCTTGTGGCAAAAGAAGAAAAGGGCAAGATTATGAAGAGATCCATTTGCACAGTCTTAAGGGGGGAGAAAGAGCGACGATAGTGATATATGTAGACCGGCTAATACTCATTTCCCTGCGAATGGAGAAAGGTTTTCTGACGTTTATGACCACCGCAACTCGGACACCGAATTCACGCCTCGTAATGCGACGAAGCACGTAAAGACGGATGCTTTTTACGATGAGTGACGTGAGAAAGGGAAGAATAGTCCTAGGACCGAATGAGAGGACGCATAATACGTAACTGAAATATACCGAAAAGGCAATGCGTAATGCGCGTCACTATGGGAACCGACCGTCGCGGGACGAAACGCATTAAAGATCGCTCTCATTTGACAGGAAGTCGCTGAAATGACGACTGAACATAGCATGGAGAGTAATAATTAGAAATTAAAAAATTTTTTTTTGAAAGAATCGTCTGCAGAACTTTTCAGACTAAAATACACTGGACGGGACCTGTACATTGAGCACACTTAATTTTTCCTTTTTGCGTTTCACCTGGAAGCAAGCCGAGTTGTATCGCATAAGGCAAAAATCGTTCTAAAAAATATATCTATACAGAGATCAACGGTGGTAATTTATTCATTATTGTAATAATAACGACTACATTGTGCTTGTGGTACTTATTTTCGCATTGATTTACGTATATAGTAATTTACGAGTTTATACATTGCCCTTAATGACGGTACATATAATATAGGTATATTTTTTCTAACTTACCGATATTTGACACCTCTCCGTCGCAACGGTAAGTCGATGTCAATCCAGTTCCGCTTATAAATATATCGTCTCCTCGCAACGACAGATCGGCTGAATCATCCGCTGAAAATCAGCGGAAAAAATCTAATCGCCGCTCGCCCCGCCCCCTTCGCTTATCTCCGCACCGTCAACCAGGTCACCTCAGCATTTACCGAAAAAGAAACCTTATCTGCGACCTCGCTCGTTCACGCAAGCCTCAACCCCTTCCCCCCTTTCTCTCCTTTACCCTGTTCCTTTAGTAAGTTTAAAGTCTTTTCTTCCATTCTGTTCCTTTTTTCCGTGTAGCCCGCATATCCCCTTTTGCTCTCTCCTTTAATCGACGCGTTTTATTTCATATTCGAACTTATGTTTTCGCTATGTCTGCCTGTCCTTCCGTGCAATCGATTAAATTAAAATAGAAAGTGAACGGTGAGAGACATAAGACTGATATTTTCAGGATGTATGTGACCTACGAAGCCATTTAGTTTCCTTTAGATTTTACTTTTTCCCTTCAATTTTTCTTTGCAAAATTATTATCCACCTAATTCCCTTGCGTTCTAAGGCTTTGCCTTCGTACATAACCTGCGCCCCATCCTATCTCTCTCTCTCTCTCTGCGTCATTATGTTACACTCCCCTTTTTTTTAAGCTAACCCATCGCCTTTCAACACTCTCAAAAACCCTTCCAACTCCTTTCCTCTCTCTCTCTCTCTTCCACTCCATCCTCGTTTCCTAACAGCGATCTTTCGGCAGCCTTGAGAACGAGATCGAAAAAGCAGACAAAGAAAAGAGAGAGGAAGCGAGAGAGAGAGATTGAGGAAGACCGTACAAGAAAGAGTTAAAGATGAGAGGGAAAGAGAGATAGGTAGAGAGAGAGAGAGGAGAAGAGGGAGTGGTAAAGAGGAGAGGGAGAGAGATAGGTAGAGAGAAGGGGGAAAGGGAGAAAGAGGGAGAGTTAGAGAGTAAGAGGGAGAGACAAAGAGGAGAGAGGAAAAAAGAGGAAGAGGTAAAGAGGAGGGAGAAAAAGGAGAGGTAAAGAGAGGAGCAGGAGAGAGAGAGGGAAAGAGAGGTAAAGAGGAGAGGGAGAAAGAGGAAGAGGTAAAGAGGAGAGGGAGAAAGAGGAAGAGGTAAAGAGGGGAGGGGAGGGAGAGGTGGAGAGGAAAGAGAGAAAGAGGGAGAAGTAAAAATGAGACAGACAGACAGACAGACAAAGGACTTTATTGAAGGAGGAAGGGAGTGAGAAGTAGGTGCAAGTGAGAGAAAAAGAGAGAAATAGCGAGAGGTAGGAAGGGAAAGGAGGAAGAGACGTGAGAGAGCGGGATTGAGGTAAAGGATATACTACTAGGGTGTGGGAGAAAGGGAGGGTTAACTGTTGTATGCTTGGTGGGAGGAGATCGAGGAGTGTATATAGTAGAAGGAGAGATTTGAAAAAGAGACCGCCTCAGGAACGGAGGAGGAGAGAGAAGACGAAAGGGAAAAAAAGAAAGCGAGACGGAGAAAGAAATAAATGAAGCAAGGAATGAAGAAGGCGAAACGGTAAAGAAAATCTCTCTTTATATAGATAGAAAAGAAAGAGGCGACTATAACAGGAAGGGAGGGAGGGAAGGTTTCCGAGGATATTCTTCTTTGTGTGTGCCATTCATTATGTTGTGCGAGGGAGATCTTTTGTGGACGTTTTATTTTTCTCGTCTCTCCCATCCCTCCTCCTCTCTCGCATTTAGCGAGAAATGGGCGTGGTCAAGGCAGGAGGATGAGACGTGTCGCGTTCGAATGTCGATCGCCTTCCGTCGGAACATCTGCTCCTGTAGGTTTTCTTTTTATTTTTTTCCTTAAAGAAGGACTCGGTCGCTTTATTTTTTTCTTCTTTCTCATTCCGAAAAAAAAACGCTTTCTTTTCATGCACGCAGAACGACGTCTTTCTTTCTTTCTTTTTTATTTTATTCTGCCTTATAGTCACTACGCGAGCGTCCTACCACATAATAATACGATGTAAACACGAGGGACGAGTCCTGAAAAAGCAAAATTTAAATGTAATGTAAATCCATACCACGTTCCGTATCGCTTTTCACGCGTACTTCTCCAGATCCGAAATTCCCAAAAAAAAACCTCTCTCTGATGCACATGCATCTACGTGCGAATACAGCGTTGTCGCCGTCTTGTAAACAAAGCGCTTTGACCATCAGAAATGCATCTTCCTCCCTCTGCGATCTGGAATCCCACAAACTGCGTTAATGCGTGTCATAATCCGCGTAGTTTGAATTTTTGGTATTGAAGCCTTAAACTCACCCTGTCATAAGAAACTGTGCTGTAGGAAGGCCAAACAAATTTTAAAACAGCTGTCTGTTTTAAAATTTGTTTGGCCTTCCTACAGCACAGTTTCTTATGACAGGGTGAGTTTAACGCCTCAATACCAGAAATTCATTTTGTCGATTCCGGCGTTATACGAAAACCCTGCTGCTTGAAGGTAAGGAGTATCAAAAACAGTGTTATATAGAATCCATGTCACAAGCAACCGTGCTATAGGAGGATCTGGAATATTAATAAAGAAACGCGTCTTACGAAATCCTGCAACAGGAAGGTCAGGAGTATTGAAAACAAACTAGCGTATGTTTCAACGGATTTGGTGAATCTAAAACATCGACCATGTGACATGTAAACATCGAAAGAATAAGATAGTACACAGTTTTAACCGTCGAATAAAGCAAAAACGAAGAAAATCGGTAGATATTTTGATGAGAGAAGGAAAAAAACCTTGCAATCTGAAAAATTGAAAATTACATGTAAACTTATGGGAAGATAATTATTGAATTAAGCACCCACTCCTTCCAATTTTTTTATCGCCTATGTTACCCGCAGGGTACAATTATATACCTGTGCGAAGTTTCGTGGTCATATCTTCAAAGTTGTCTAATTATTAAGTTACGTAGTTTTATATACAGTTTGCTTTGGAGAAATCTACGCCACATGAAAATATCATTAAAACAGTTTATTAGTTTTATTTCATTTAAAAGCAACAAACATTTCGTTGCCATGTAAACAAAGCAGAATCGCACACAGAAATTGAAAAACGGTACTATTATTACGTTATAAATTTCCCCATATACTATACGCATTGAACTCTCAACATCGGCGACAATGGGAGTTGTCATGGTAGTTTATATTTGGTATTGTTTTTTCTAATTTCTAAATGCATTTTTACACTAATTCGATCCGGATTCGGATTCTGTCTTCAATAAAAATAAACTTCGTTTTTTTCTTCGTAGAACCATCCAAATCTCAAGTTTTTACCATGTTTCTAAGTAATTTTAAATTTCAAATGAAAAATAAGCTGCACTCATCCATATGTTATTCAAATGGAGAAAATGAAAAAAGAAAATATTTTTAAAATTAGAAAGTTCAATATAATCGGTTTTAAAACCTGACTACACCACTTAACTCTTTATTCCGGTTAAAATGACACCTCTTATTTCTACGTGCTGTAGTTGCTGAGTTATAGAATGACATACATACAAACACTTTGCTTTATAGGTATTGCTTTATAGCTGTTGGTTTCCATGGTTATTATTTGCAGACACGCGCACGCACACACACAGACGCGAACAACGAAATTAATATAAAAGTTAGCGTTGTGGAGAACCCGTGTCATAAGTATTGTGCTATAGGAGGGGCAGGAGTATTACGGACAAACCACGCTTTAGAAAATCCATTTCATAAAAAATCGTGCAATAGGAGGATCAGGTATATTAAAAGTAAACCTTGTTGTAGCGAATCGGTGTTATATGAAACCGTTGTATGATTGGATCAAGTGTATTTCCAATTTGTTATAATGTGTACCAATGGCCAACAGAGAACGCAGCCAACGACGAGAAATTTTCTTTCCCCTTTTACCTACACGAGGAATTCATTTCGCCTCATTTTTAACACATTCGCTGCGGGGGTGGTGAACACGATTTTTCTCGAGAACGACGTTTTTTTTTTTAAATATTTACACAGAATGCGAAGGAAGACGGCACCCGCACAGAATGTGTTAACCTCTCTCGTCTTAATCATTATTTCCCGACCCGCGTGTTTTTACGCAGCGTTTTCATTCCTCCTCTGCGAGATGATTTAAAAGGTCCGCTTTAACGAGTCCGCTGGATATAATCGATGAGCTAGGGGGGGTGCGAAGCTCTAAAGTGTGTAGATGGCGACCGATAAGGGTAGATGTAGGGAAGGTATCGGCATTTTTTTTCCTTCTCCCCTCCTTTTCGAGGGTGGTCCGTTCATTATTTGGCACAATGGCAGGATATCGAAGGTCGCGCGAAAGAAGAGGGTCGGACGCCAGTGTAGCGGTCGATTCGACGGTAAACGTGTGGGGGCGGGGGTAGTTTTATATGTAGTCGGAAAGGTTCTCCTATCGAAGGTTTAAGACACGAATGAGAGAAGGACGAACGTAAGAATAAATGGACGAAGGAAAATAACATATCTTAATCGCTCCGAGTAAAGATATTGGCGCCATTTAGTACGCTGGATTTCGACATAGTAGCAGGTCAGGATTTGAATCCTGGAGGAGGCCGATATTCTGTGTTTGAGCTCGTCCGCTATTAGTATGTACTTTGTGTGGACAACGAGTCAACAGATGGGAAGTTAATCATTTCATTACCCTACCATTATCGGAACGGTTGAGTTCCGATGACTAAAAAAATCGGTACAATATACATTGTGCACACTAGGGTTGTCCTTATTTTTCGAACTGTGAATTTCTTCCGGGACGCCCCATAAATTTGTTTCATTTGGTTAGACAATAAATTGTGTTAAATATTGTTACAATCGGATAACGGGAAAACGTGCCGCATCGCACTTCAACTTTATATATTTCATCATTTTTTGTGGTATTTGGGTCATTCCTAGTGAAAACGGAGCAATTCTAATTTTGGATTAGAATTATCGTCGAAAAACCAAATCGGTGACACCCCCAAACCCCCACTTATAAATTTTTTTGAGATAACCCACATTGCCTATATTTTAGGCTGGACCAGTCTAAATATACGCGGCAAGTTTAATAAAAATTCGACCAGCCGTTTTTGCGTGATGCGGTAACAAACAAACAGACAGACAGACAGACAACAACTGTGCAAACCGGTTCAAATGTCTTCTTGTGATGCAAAACACACAAAAAAATAAAACCCCGACAAAAAAACAAATGTACAGACAGAGGTTACAATTTTATTTATATAGATTGTATTTCATGGAGGTACTCCGACGCGAGGGACATAATACATAAGTGGAACGAAAAAATATGGATATTTCTCAAGTTTCGCGTATTTTTATTAAAAATATTGAAGGAATGAGTAATATTTAAGTTAATAACCTTAAAGAACTGCCAAAAACGATAATACGTTGTGTTTTTTGAAACTACTGGCGAAATACTTTACGAGATAAGAGGCAGCGAATTTGACAGATTTGAGCATGGCACGCGCTCACTTTCTGGGCCGGATCTTGGCAATTACAGGGCAGATGACATGAATATTCGAGACACATCACCAAAAATGTCTAATAAGGTGTTGGTGATAATATCAAAACAATCCGTTAGAATCCAAAATTAGAATTGCTCCGTTTTCACCCAAATACCACAAAAAATGATGAAATATATAAAGTTCAAGTGCGATACGGCACGTTTTCCCCTTATCCGATTGTAACAATATTTAAGACAATTTATTGTCTAACCAAATGAAACAAAGAAGAAATTTAAAGAAAATTTTTTGCCTATAACTAAGGACCACCCTAGTGCACACTTTCTCTTATAGGTACTAATTCGTCGTTTATTTGTCTTTTGAATAATATGAACTATGTGGAATCATTATAAACATCAACTTAAATAACTATACGAAATTTGATGAAAATCGTTTGAGCCGTTTTTTAGAAAATCCAATTGTTATTTAAGTTGCCCAAGAATAAAACTAGCATCATATTCATTCTTTGAGAAATATGTAATATTATTGAAGACGTAAACTCAAGTAACTGTATGAAATTTGATCAAAATCGTTTGAGCCGTTTTTGAGAAAATCAAATTGTTGTTAAAATTGCCTAGAACAAATTGCCCTTAATTATTGTGCAATGTCAACCATTTCTTCGTGGTTTCTATTCCGTATGATAGCATTTTCGTTCTACCGTTTAGGCTCTAGAGCTGTGGACAGACGGATCCACAGACACAGACGGCATGGCGTAAACCACTTTTTCGGACTCAGATACACCTTAAAAGTATATTTCCATCAAAATCTGGAGACCAAATTTTTTCGCGATTACAATACTTACTCAGTATACCACGTATATGATAAAGTAAAAATTAGCGTGTGAGCTCTCAAAAATGAGGGCTTCAGCCAATTACTGAAATCCATAATGACGAGCAAAGTTTTTTGGACGTAATTTGGTCTTTGTTTGCATTCGAGTTTTGAACAAATTCTATATAACTACTTTTTCATTAAAATGAAAAATAATCCATTAGTTAAACAATTTTTATATCAAACTTTTATTTGAAGCACGAAAAGAATGTGTCTGGAGCTAAGCCTATTTTTCAGCCTTACGAAGAAAAATCATCGCTCCCTTTTCACTACGTAGAGGAGCCTTTCGTAACAACGGAAATTGTATAGGCCTTTGTCTTTGTAAGCAATAAGTCGATAGAAGACCATCGCCTTCTTTAAACAATACACAAATCGATATCATGGCGGATAATATAATTGTAATGCACTCTTAACGAAAGGTAAAAGGACGAACGTTGAGACATAATATTGTACGTAAATTGTAAAAAAAAAAGCAAATTTTATACTTCTGGACTTTGTTTTAAATCTAAAAATTTCATGATAATTCATCGTAATTTTAATATGCAAATAAAAATTACGCTGCTCCCATTACCACTAATATGACCACAAGGTTACAAACACGCAAATAAGCAACGGAAAATTATGTATAAAAGGTGGAAATACAATAATATTATAATAAATATTGTATACTTAAATTAATAAATATAAAAAACTGTTTACAATATATCTTCTTTGAAAATTTATAGACAGGTAAGAAAGAAAATCCTTGAAAATATTCATTTTTAGGAGGGGGTTCGCGATATTTGGATCATTATAAAAAGGGGTTCGCGCGGTCAAAAACTTTGGGAAACACTGGTCTATAGAGAAATTTAAAGATTCCGATGAGGAAATAAGACCAAATATGTCACTCGCCCTACTGATGGCGGCAGGTAGATTTCACTTGATAGAATGTTATAATTACCGACAACCTGAACTTATAAGAAAATTTTATTTCCAGAAAAAAAATTTATTAGGTGAAAAAATAAAAAAATATCAAAAATATTTTTTTCAAGTAGGAAAAGAGGTAGGCAGCGTATCCCACGGGCGATTTTCCTAGAGTATGCTTAACACCGGCAAGGGGTTTTATGTCTTCCTTCCGTTCTTATGCGAGCGTGTGTAAAACGCAGTCGTACCGGTGTTTAGACCCATGCAAAACTACGAAAAAACTCGAGGTTTTAAAAATAAGTTATGAAATTTTATCATATCAATTATTCTTAATGCAAACACCTCAGTAAATATTTAAAAACTTTTTTTTAATTTTTACTTTGATTTTTTTGTTTTCGCTTGATTATAACCGATTTGGAGAACAAAATTCCACCAAACATTTAAGTTTAAGTCAGAAAATTTAGCGTTATTGGGGATGGGGGAGGGGGGGATAAGCCCGTCAGCCCCTCCCTCCTGGTTGCGCGCCTGATCTAGACTAATTTATAGGTGAAGAAGAAGAAGATGACGCTGTTTCATTTAACCCAGGATAAGATATAATTACTTATAGAAACGAAGTGTGGATCTCGAAGAGAAGAATAACAGATGAAACAGAATTCGACGCGTTTTGAGAGGAGAGAAATTTTTAATCATTTCGATGATGAAAGAATGCAGATAAAGCGGTTTGGAAAGATTTTTAAGAGAGGTAAGAGAAGATTTATAGGGGTATGTGGGACAGTTTGAAAGGGACTCGTGAATCAGAGAGTTTAAGAAGAGGTGGGCAAACTCTTTACGAGGCATGCCACATACGCAGTTGTGGGTGCTTAGTAGGGTTGCCAACCGGCCGGATTTTTTATCATAGAGGCCGGTCCTGTAAGAGGCTGTTTTTTAAAAAAATAATACTAATGTAGGTAAAGTAGGAAGTATAATTTGCCTAATATGTATATAAAAAGCATAATGTCACTTTGTGTATGACGCTTTTATAACGTGTTTCGACAAACTTTCCGAGCAGGTAAAAAAGAAAAATTTGGCAGGAATGATTGATTCATATATTAAAAAGAAATGACGAAAAAAGTCCCGAAGAAAGAACATGGTTCGACTTCAGGACGTAATTTATATTTCCCATAAGATAACGCGTCAAAGTCGATTTTTCGACGTAAAGACTTTCATTCATTTGCAAATTAAAATTACTTAAAAACAAGCTATGAAATCGGGATTGAACGGTTCTTCGCCTAAAATATCAAAGGTTAATGTTATTAAAGACAAAATTCGAATCCATGCAGAATTAGCGTAAAAATTAATTTTTAATCGCGAAGAAAGCATATTGCCCTGTGGTACAACAATGAAAAGTTCTAACTACCATAGCAACGAGCCCAATACATTAAAATAGGAAATGATAACCTAATTAATAAAGATTGAACTGACTCGGCGGTTTAAAAGGTAATTAACGTTGTCATAATGAATTATCCATTGATCGATTTGTATTTAAAATAGTTCAAGTTCGAATAATGAACTCGGAACAAAAGCGTTGATACATACCAAGGACTCAACGTTCTTATTACCGTCAATTTTGTTTTTAAATGCAAAAATCGACAAAAAAGCAAGGAGAAAGTCTACTTGGTGAGTACATACTTTAAAATCAGATCTTCCGAGCAGAGCGCATATAAAATTTATACATTACTAGCTATACCCGCGCAATGTTTGCGCGGTTTTTCCAATTAATTTCTAAAAAAATGAAGGAGTAACATAAGTTGATCTCAATCATACACATTTAACGCTAAGAGCCAGAGCGAAACATTTTCCATTCATATTGACTCGCATTTCATACTCCGCTCTTTCGCCTATTTTTTCTGTCCAGCTAGGAAAAAAACACCCGAATCCCTTCCGAATGAGAAAAGCGAAAAAAAAGAACGCGAGTTGAATTTTTTTTAAGGTGGGTTTCTTTTTCGGCGTTTTTATTCAGGACCGCGAATTCCTTTTCCTTTTTATTAAATCGTGCGCATTAAATTATTTCTACGTGATTCGTTTTTTTTTTAGTATAAAAAATAAATGAACATCAACCTGTTGGGACAATTAGCGTTCGCGGTTTAACGAGGCGTTGAAATTAACGGTCCGGGAATGTGATGGGAGAGCAAAAAGGATTACTTAAGCCCGCATTAAAAGCGATGATTGAGGTTATTGTGCTGCATAAACTTTCTCATATAGGTTATAATGGATACGAAATGATTTAATGGGAGCAAATTTGTGTATAAGACCCATTAAAAACGCTAATTGGTCGTTAAGGGAAACGAGCGTAAAAATAAATAAACAATGCATTATATAATTTTATATGTACATATATGAAGAGAAATAGATCAACAATATCATGAGTTATGACGTTACGTAGATAGGCAAATAAACACCAACAAACAAACAAACAATGAAAATAAACAGACAAGCAAATAAACAACCTGTGCGTTCACGTGTGTGTGTGTATATAGTATATTTAAAAAACATCTTCACCGAGGAGTGGTTTATTATGTTACGTTACCACGTTTCGCGTCTCCACTCTCTTTTTTCGAAAGGAGCATTGTTGTTTTTAGACTCCCGAGCTATCCTCTGCTCTCGCCTCAAGTGGCGTTCCTCCATCTTCCTTAAAGCGTTGGCGGCGCGAAGCGAGTGGTTTCATTCGCAATACGCGTGGAGAAAAAGATGACGCACGATTTAAGTTTGTGCGTAAGAGTTTACAAGCGGCGTTCGAGGATAAAAGGGGTTGCGTGTAGGTCGGAGAGATCCTAAAGGACTAACGATAAGAGGGACGAAGAAGAAAAGCTAAAGACAAGCAGATCCTAAAAAAATAAGGAGGGATAAAGGATTTCCAAAATGGCCGAAGGGTAATGAACCGAAAAAATAAAAAGATCGTGATATATAAAAGAGAGCTCGCAACAAACGAGGACTTCTCTTCTATGTAGAAGGGAACGAGTCGAATGAAAAGTTGAGGGAGAGTGGAGCACTGGGTTTTTAGGAAATACAAATATTTTTTAAAACAGTGGAGGAGTGACTCCGCGCCCGAAAAAGAAGGAAATGGCGAGACGTCCAAACTTAAAAAATAAAAATAAAATAAAAAAGAGACGAACAAAGACGAGAGTTTTGGGCACAACGTTGGCATGGAGATACGTACAGGGAGGGAAGAGAAGCGTCTTTTTTTTCTGTCGCCGATGATGGTTTATCGTCTTGGCGGTAAAGTATCGTTTTCTTTTTTTTTCGAAGTCGATCGGACGCGATACATCCGAGACATTGGTTGGTGATTTATGTAGCCGATCGCGTAACAATAACACCGTCAGCGTCACAATGCGTTCGATGTACTCGATAGTGCGAGGTTTTGACCCGAACAATCGAGAAAAAATTATTTCCATTATTTTTCACAACGGGGTTCAAAAGAATCAATAATCTACGTAATTGATAGGTTTTTCGAACGTCTACAAGATAGGAGAACTAGGTCCGATCCACGAACGATTTGGTATTTTCTTTAAAAAAATATAATGATCACTTTTGCCTGTTTCAACAATCCAAGCTATACAAAAGACAGCGTCACTTTGTGTGTAATGTTTTTTAAGCGTAATATCTCGCAAACGACTGAACCGAATTTGACGAAATTTTCAGGATAGTATTAAGATATAATAAAAAAAACGTTTTAATGTAACGAACTCGAGATCAAACATCCGGATTCGACTCCAGAGGATAATTTCCATTTCCCATAAGGTAACACGTAAAAATTGACATTTTGACGTGCAGGCTTTCATTCTTTTTTAGATTAAAATTAGAAAGAATTGACCTACAATCTTCGGATATAAACCATTTTGAATAAAACATTATAAAGTTTCTTATTATTTTCATCTTTTTTCCACCTACCGTTCGAAATCGCTCAATTTAAACGTTTAATTAACACATTTTGAGGAATTCTAGCCATTTTAAGGGGTTGTTACCTTGCCTACATACTCCATTGTTAGACCTCGATATCATATTGTTATTTCAATCCTTATGGGTGTAAACGTGCTTTGAATGCTTTTAATACGAGATAGAGGGAGTGGGGGAGAGGGAGGGGGGAGAGATGGGGAGAGGGAGGGAGGGAGAGGGACCTCGATATCATATTGTGTGAGGGGGGGATGAGGAAACGATTTTCAAGATAGTTGAAGTTTCTGATGTTAATATGATCTTCCTAAATAGTTTGAACGATCGTATCTTTTCTCCCGCCATTTTTGACAGGCCATACACTAATGTCAGTACAAAAACCATGGAGATTAGAGTATTAAAATCCAAAAAATATCCGTTTTTAAGAGGACATTCGCCCAGATAAATTCCTGCTAATACTCCTATCACTTTGGCACATTAAACAGATATAAAAATGCTTCTGGGGAAAATACATTTCTCTAAAAAAGTAAATTAAATCCAATAACACTTTGAGATTTATTTCTTAATAATAATGAACGGGCTTGATAAATAATAGCAGAAGCTATTACTTTCAAGTGAAAAACATTTTAAATTTGAGCAATCTCTAAAATATTTTTATTGAAGCATACTTAAATCGTTTTAATCCTAAGAATTGAATGAGCAATTTTATTATCATAATGGATATGACGTGGATCTGGTAAAAAATTAAAATTTTGAGAATTAACAACGCCTAATAATAAAACTATAAACATAGCTTATAATTTTTTACTATAGCTATTCAGTTCGCTTCAAAACTTTGAAAGTTTTAGCAATATAGTAATACCGATTTTATTAGGATAAGTTTGCAGTTAACTATATTTTTAAATGATAAAAATAATGCTTGGAATTTGGATAGAAAATTATATATAGCCGTTGGAACGTTTAAAGAAGTAATAAAATTTGGAAGCATTTATAACTTAAACATTCATTGTCAAAAACAGTGCATGAACATAAAAATATTTACTGAGGAACAATAGCATTTTGTGAACATTTTAGGGTGCAGGTGACCTCCTCTTAACGCGGTGGATGCGTAACCGTATTGACCGGAATTTCGCGTGTTTTCAGAATTTTTCCCGCGTCCCGTACGAACTCTATTCGGGAAGCTATTTTCGAGATATCGAAATAGTTTTTTATTCGGAAGAAAAAGCAATTTTGAACTCTCTACAGTCTACAGACCACTGAACATAAAACATGCGGCATCTAACGATTATGTTTTAGAGTTAGTGGCGATAAACTAGGAGTCCACATGAGCGATTCTGAAGATGTTAGCAGATTCATCGCACTTATAGTCGGTCCATCATCGGAAGTCTGATGGCCTAGAAAACTGGGCGTACACGAGTTAGCAGCAGCCAATAGAAGACTGTTTGTTTGGGAAGGTAGTGGGGAGGAAACCAGTCTCTCTCCTGCGTTGCCGTTTCTACCGCCGTTTCCTTGCTGTGGATCAAAAAGAAGGATGGGAAGTATTTTATTTAGAAACTGCGTAGTATATCAGCTGAGCAAGAGCTGGCAGCGCGCACCGACATCTGCTCTCCCGCACGAAAGTTGAGAGGGGCGATGGAAGGGGAAACGTTCGTGATTGGCTACTTGCTCTAAGTAGGCCAAGAGACTTCCGAAGGGGGATCGACTATATCTCAGGTCGACGTCGGCGTTAAGAGTCTTGAGTGTGAGAGGAACCGGAGAAACACTTGGCCATTCAAAAGTAATTCGTATAGGGTGGCTATACCCCCTCCTCCGTGGAACTGCGTCTGGTGCTCCGTAAAAGAAGTCATTGCGGCGTTTATTATTGGAAAAAGTTTGCGAAACCCTGCATTACAGCGCTGCGCATAAGATGTTAGACCGCGGTCGTATTGAGCATAACACATTTTTACATTTTAAAAATTTGGCTTTCTGATTTTTTTACCATCAAATTTAAACCTCGTTATAACGAATTCGAGTTGGCGGGGGGGGGGGGGGGGGTGTTAATCGGGGGTCACTTGTATAAATAAAATAATCTATGCTTTTCAAAATAAATAAACTGTAACGAACTCGAGTGAAATTTAATCTTAGAACGCGAGATTATATTAAACACATCACGTTATCGTTAGTTCATAAAATAATAAGCGTAGCAACTAGAAAATAAACAGATTCAAGCTATCCTTTCATTCACCGCAAATCAGGAATTTCATTTATTTTTCCATGCGGTTCCGCAACCGACTCTTTGGCAATCAGGAAGCTCTAAGAACTTCTATTACGGGTAAAACAAAAAGAACGAAATTTATTTGCCGCCTCAATTGCTTCGCCGCTCAAGGGAAAGATCGAAGACGTGCCACTCAATTCAACTCGTGCGCCGTAGTCTCGACAGTCATTTTGTACTTTACTTTTATAGCAGTTTCCCAGCCGCCTAAAGGGAGACGGGACGGGCCAATGGATGAAACACCGGTAATCAGGAACACGCTTGAGAGTTAACGCCCCTTCTTTCAAAGATTGGACTAACTGCTTTTCTCGAACTTTTCTCCCGTCAGTTTCTGGAGAGCTATTCTCAAAATACTCCCAACGTTCTCTTTTTTCTCCCACCCGGCCCTTCCAACGTGGTTCCTGGCTCCTACATTCTCCAATTCCGCACGCACTTCGCCAGGGATATCACAGGAAGAATCTCTTATCCTCCCTCTCGTGTCTCATCCTTTCTTACGCTCCTCGCCATATTTGCCAACTCTTCCCTTTCGCCCCTTTCATTCTTGTTTACCTTGGTCTTTCGCTCTCTCTCTCACTCACTCCCTTTCATTCCAGCCCATTTATTTTCCATTTTCCTTTCTCTTTATCTCAGAAAATTCCTACCTCTTCTTTCAATACTACTTTCGTCCTACTCATTCATCTGTACCTCCATCCCTGCATTTCTCCCACCTCTCTCCTCTCTCTCTACCTCCGTCTTTCCCTTACTCATTCCTTTCCTATCTACGTCTCTCTTCCTATCTCCCTTACCTCTCTCCTTCTCTCTCTCCCTATCATCATCTCTCCCTCCCTCCTCAGGGTTATAGTCTGTTCACTTTCTTAAGTCTCTTGACCTTCATAGAGCAAGTAGCCAATCACGAACGTTTCCCCATTCCATCGCCCCTCACAACTTTCGCGCGGGAGGACAGATACCGGTGCGCGTTGCCAGCTCTTGCGGATTTCCGCATTCAGCTGATATACTACTCAATTTCTAAATAACATAACTTCCCTCATGTTAGCCATTGCAGATCACGAACTCAGCGGGGTAACAAAAACAACAAAACTAATAACAAAAATAATAACAAAAAATAACAGTAACAATAACTTAGAACTCCACAGCAACAGCAAGAAAACGGCGGTAGAAATGGCAACGCAGACCGATGTGAACGCTTCGAGAGCAAGAGTAAGACTGAGTTCCTCCCCACTACCTTCCCAAACGAACCGTCTCCTATTGGCTGCTGCTCTAAGTGGCGTACTCCCCGTATTCAAGGTCAAGAGACTTTAGATAGTGAACAGAGTATAAATGTAAGAAGAGACTATACGTATAGTCTCAATTTCGCCCTAATAAAGTCGTTTGTATGTCTGTCCCTCCCTCCCTCCCTCTCTCCCTCTCTCCATCTCTCTCTGTAAGAAGGGACTTTACAGTCTCAATTTCTCCCTAAATAAAGTCGTTTGTCAGTTTGTCCTTCTCTCCCTCTCTCTCTCTCTTCCTTTCCCCCCTCCACTCTCTTCCTTTCCCCCTTCCCCTCTCTCCCCCCTTTCTCCATTCCTCTCTACCTCCCTCTCTCCATCCACCTCTTCCTCTTTCTCATCCTCCCTCCCACGTTTCTCTTCCTCTTTCCCCCTCTCTCCTCTCACACACTACCTTTTTCCCTCTCTCCCTTTCACTCCATCTTCCCCTTCGCCCCCTCCCCCCTTACCCTCTCACGTTCCTCCCTCTTTCATTACTTCTCCCTCTCCCCCTCCCCTTCATCCCCCACTCACGACCATCTCACGGCGTGCTCTCCTGATTACATTCTCTCCGCAGACTTGTTCTTTCCCTCCGCACAACTTGCATCTTTCATCTCCTAACTTGCGTCGTGACCTCTCCATCCAAAACGTTCCACGGCATTGTTCTCTTTGATTAAACTGCGCGACTCTTCATGACCTCATGGTCTGGGGACAATTAACGGAATACGTGGTCGTTTTTTTTTCGAAAGTTTTAGAGGCAATTCAACTATGGGGAGGAAGAATATCTGTCATTGGTATCCGGGCGACGAGATGGTTCCCTCGAATGAGAACCTCGGAGTCGAACGCGTCACATAATTGGTGGCGATGCCTACGCACATCGACAGCAGGAAACGAAATGATGTCTCCAGGAAATTCCCTATATGTACGGAATTATATTGACTTTATCAATTTATCGTTATCCTCGGCTTTATTTTAATCTTTAACCCAAACTGGAAAGTATGAAGAAGAAACTTTATTAATATAAAACACTGTCAAATGAATTTATTGAATTGGTAATTCTAATTTACAGACACCAATTTTAAAATTACATTTCACTAACAGCTTATTTAGTTTCGTATAAGTAATTGATAATTTATCTTCTTTTATCCCTCATGGTAATTCTTTGGAAACGATTCTTTTAATTTTATTTTTTAAAAATCTGGTGTGGCCAACGTGACTTTCTCCATATTTGGGGTATAATTATTTAAATTATTATGAATAGCATTATTAGGCAAAATTATTATTTCCTATCTTAAAACATTACAGTCATCCTTATTTCCGTAAATTTTATTTTGAATACGTATTTTGAATTCGTATGTTTACAGAATTCACCGCTACATGGTGGAAATTACGAAAAAAGTTGAATATCTCCGAAATGAATGGTTCTACGAAAATTTGTTTCAAACAAAACTTGGAAGAAATATTATTCTCTACAACTTTGCTCCTCACGAAGATTACCAATAATGAAGTTTTTAAAGAAATATTTGATGGAAACCGAAAAAACATTATTTATAAATAATTTCGAAACAATAACTGCTATGAAAAATTGTTTCAAATGAAAGTTGTAGAAAATTACATTCTCTATAACCATTGTATAGAATTGTATATACAATAATGATGTTTTAACGGAGAAATATCGCAAAAACCGAATCGGGTTTCGAATAAACCTCGACTTCTGGTTAACCGGTATTGTCCAAAAACTAATATGTTCTTTCTGCTCATTCTAAAGTGTTAGATATGAAGTTTGGTAACGATATGGCAAGTACTTTTTGAGTTAGAGCGCCCACAATCACACATACACACGCACGCACGCACACACATCCACACACATACTCATTATTCCGAAAATAGTCTAAACGTGTTCTAGGGACCTCAAAACGTGTATTTCCGTTGAAATCTCGATGTCGATTTTTTCGTGATCACAATACTACGTATGGAGAAAGTAAAAACTAAATGATTCGTTTCACAGTCCTTCATGTTCGTAAAAAAGTCTTTCATATTTAGCAGCTCTTGCAACTCAGCTTTTCCTGGTGGTGGCATTACAGCTTCTTCCCCCCCCCCCCCCCATCTTCCTCCTTACCATCTTCAGTTGACCCTTCTCCCATTCCAACTTTATTTTCCACTTGGTCCTTAGATGCCTCTGTTGGGACACAGGCAATCAGAGCATCGCCGGCTGTTACGAACTCTACAAATGATGCTTGAACATGCATTGTTCGTTCGTTTCAGTCCATTCAGCAGGATCATCTCCTAATCCTCCGTCATCTTCAGCTTTCCTTTACTGCAACTTCTTGGTAAACCCAGCCTTTGGGGGAAAAATAGAGGCGTAGGCTGCAAAATGTTTCATTTCACTTTTCATAGGTCTATATTTCTTCGTGTAGATGGCGATACCTGGTGTCTATATATCCGCTTAAGAAATTATTCCTCGTGCCAATTTTTGTAATACACAAGCGCAATTTAGCGGTGAATACATTATACTCACATTTCCTAATTTCATGTATTCACATTTATGAGCAATAAATTAAGATTTTTCTTTAATTCACTCGCTTTGTTTAACCAAGAGTGGACATCCAGTCGCTGCATAAAGATGTTATGATATAAGAAACTTTGTATTCCTGTGGTTTTATAATAAATCGTTTACTATTTTAAAGCTATAAAATTTTTTTGAAATTGGAAATTATAAGGAATTCCTATTTTTACTTTCTCATTCATTTAGCAAATAGTTCATATTTCTCAAAAATTGAATATAAGGCTAGTTTATTCTAGGCAACTTTAGCAATAATTTTATTTTCTCAAAAACGGCTGAAACGATTTTGATAAAATTTCCTACCGTCATTTGAGTATACGTCTGCAATAATACTACATACGTCATATTTCTCAGAAAATAAATATAAGGCTAGTTTATTCTTGTGCAACTTTAACCAAAATTGGATTTTCTAAAACCCGGCTCATAGGATTTTCATTTTCTAAAGATAACTAAACGACGCATTAGTAGATATATGAGAAAGTTTGTACAATGTATGTTGTACCGATTTTTTTACTGCCATCCGAATCAATCTTTACTATTTTTTCGTCAATGAAAATACATCTAATAC
Source organism: Uropetala carovei (assembly GCA_036926305.1). NCBI lineage: Eukaryota > Metazoa > Arthropoda > Insecta > Odonata > Petaluridae > Uropetala > Uropetala carovei. Next base: position 4,583,562 of record JAXCHB010000181.1, on the reverse strand, counting down.
ATATTTAGGGAAGTACATTCGAGTTTGTATAGGATAAATCTTAACAATGGGAAATCTCTGTCTAGGATAAAAAATTACCTTCTTTCCATTGGCATGCTCTTGCGAAAAAATCTTTTTTTTTACCATTAAATTGCAAATCTTCTTGGATTTTCAAAAAAAATGTAAAATATGACGTATCCGCTGCGTGTATATCTCCCAGAGGGAACCCTCCTAAAAAATCGGTACAACATATATTGTATAAACTTTCTCATATAGGTACTAATGCGTCGATTAGTTATCTTTAGAAAAATATAAACTATGTACAACCATTATAAACATCAACTTAAATAACTATACGAAATTTAATGAAAATCGTATGAGCCATTTTTTTTAGAAAATCCAATTGTTATTAAAGTCGCCCAAAATAAACTAGCCTTATATTAATTTTTGATAAATATGAACTATGTAGTATTATTGCAGACGTAAACTCAAGTAACTGTACGAAATTTGATCAAAATCGTTTGGAGCCGTTTATGAACATATCAAATTGTTGCTAAAATTGCATAGAATATATTAATTATATTTTGCCGCGAACAGACTGACAGATAGACGGCATGACGAAAACCGCTTTTTCGTACTCAGGTAAACCTAAAATGTATATTTCCATTAAAATCTCGAGATCGAATTTTCTAGCGATTACAATATATATATATATATATATACACACACACACACACACTTCGTATATGAGAAAATAAAATTATAATCTTGATACAGCAGAAGGAAGATTTACAGGAAAAAATTGTTCTTACTCTTTCTTAACAAAAAAGTTCGAACAACAAGCAAAAGCGAGCCAGTCAGTCCACATTTCTTTTGTAAACAGTGATGGACGATATTTATTCTCCTTCTCGAACTAGAAGCTATGAAAAGTTTCTTCCTTCCTTCGTCGATGGTTTCTTTTTTTTTTCTCTCGAGCGATGATTTCCCGGCTCTATTCCCAGGTCAAACCTCTTCGTGCTCTACGTCAATTCTTCTCCCCTCCAAAATTTTTTTCTCCCCTTTTTATTTTCCTTTAGATGAATGTCCTCGCTTTATCCCATTCTAGGCGCCGTCGCCCCATCAACGACGCATCTCCCTCTCTCTGTCTACCCTTCCTCCCTCGAAAGACATTGCCCTCTTTATTCTCCAGAAATTTGTAGAGGGTTGTTATCCAGGAATTTTTTCCTCTATCTCCCATCCGTTTTGGCTCTGGGTAAAAAAAAGTTATTCGGACCAACTACTTTGTCCAAGGAATTCTCTGGATGTTTCAGGTGCCGAGGGAGAAATGGAGAGAGACATACAGGCACGCACGCACACACAAATACAGGCGACTCCCGAGATTCGACAGGGATGCGGTGCTGAAAACGTGGTCGAATATCGAACAGTGGAATGTCGAATCTGCACAAATTCAAACGATTAGAGCAGAAATAACGATGTCTATACTGAAACTAAACCACTCGCGGTCGGGCGGGCCGAAAATTACTTCGCGAAAACTAGTTTCTAATTCGACCGATCGATCGGCTAGGTCGAATAATCGGGATTCGACCGATCGAATTCTCGAGTTGGTCGAATCTCGAACGGTAGAATCTCGGGAGTCGCCTGTATATATAGAAAGGGATAAAGAGAGTATGGGGAGGAATTCGGAGGAACACCTCTTCCGTTTCGCTCCATTTGCGTTATGTTCGCCTAGATATCTTTCAAGTCTCTCTCTACGCGTGAGGGTTGTTTTTGGGGAGGAAGAGAAAACGACGGCAGTTCTCTTATTTGGTTTCGGAAGGGGTTTTCTCCTATAAAGTTTCGAGGTGACTTTATTTCGTTTCGTTATTTATTTTCTGTTTGAGATTTTGTTATTAAATTTTAAGAATGATTCCTTTGTTTACGATAGAAAAAGAAACGTCCTCCAAGTAAAGCGACGCGCAGATCGATCAAGTGTTAATTTTTCGCAGCTTTTTAATTTCTTTAATCTGCTTCACAGCCCAATATGCATCTTTAGGCCAGAATATTAATATTATATATATATATATATATATATATATATATATATATATATATATATATATATATATATATATATATATATATATATGTGTGTGTGTGTGTGTGTTTGTTTGCAGTTTTCGAACCTCAATGAAAAAGTATTTGACTTACAGAAAATTCGAGTTTTAAAAGAAAAATAACATGAAAAAGATTTTGTTCAGTGAAATGGATTCACTTCGAGTTATGGAAAATGTGAATTATGGACGTTCGAATGTATTAAGCGAATCATACCTAAAGAGTAGGTGTGTGGAAACCTACTATTAACAGGTGAGCCAAATTAGCAGTACTCAGGCAGGGTCGCATTAGAAATCGCGAGCCGCATCGGAAATCTCACGGGGCAGCGGGAAAATTATAGAAAATCGATAATGAATGATTTTTTTAAAAACTGTCGCAATGAAAATATTCCGGCTATAAATTTTCTACCAAGGATAAAATTATCCACGTTAAATTTCACGGTTCGGTTTCAATTGACGCGCAGAAAAATATATATCCTCGGGCCGTAATCTGCTCATTCCTAAGAGGTATGATTTATCGAGATTTGAGCCAGGCAATATCTAGGCGAAGCTACCAAGGTCGTCGTCGCAAATCTCCGTACCAATCAATCTCTTTACTTCCACCCCAAGTCCGCCATAGACGTCCACTATTTGCGAGCAACATACATCACCTCTGGTGCGCATACGTCATCAGACATCTACTCCCATATTAATTTATAATAGCGTTTAATGGCATTAGAAAAAACACATCTCTTCCTTCACTCGCACTTTCGAAAGGCTTTATCCTCTAGGGGGGAAAACTCCGCCAATCAACCTATCCTACTTCAAAGGTAGCAATCGGAAAAAAATTCCTAAACTTTCGCAATTTTTCACTTTTCCCCAGGCTTACTTTCATCCCCCGTCTACCTCATGCATATCCACTCCCCTTCTTTTTTTTTTAAAACCCTCTTTCACCTCTTAGCCTTACTCTTTTGTTTGCCAAATTGACGTGCCTCGCGCCCAGATGGACATAGTAGTGGCGGTAGTCTGAGGACGAGAGAAGGAAAGATAACGAGGTAAGCACAGTGAAAGAGGTGAAAGAGAGGAAGGGAGAGAGAGAGGGAAGGATACAGAGAGGGAGGGAGAGAGAGATGAGACGGAGGGAGAGAGGGAAAGAGATGGTGTGACAGAGATGGAGAGAGAGGTTGAGAATAAAAGGAATGTAGGGAACAGCAGGGGGTGTATGGGAGGGGGGGGGGGGAGGAAAGGGAGAGTGGAGGGGTGTTTTTCAGAGGATATGAAGGGTTGAGTGGAATGAACGCCGAGGTGTTCGGGATCTCACGGCACTTGAAGAATCGTTACTGTGAGAAGAGGAACTGCAGAGAAAGAGGTCGGGGTAAAAAAAAAGGAGATAATCTCTTCCCCCTCCCTTGTGTGCGGTGGAGATGATGGGCTTGGAGGAGAGGGAGAGAGAGAGAGGGGGGGGGAGGAGAGGGAGGGGGGGGAGGAGGATTAGGGTTTTGGAGGACAAGCGTCGCCTGAAAAGAAAAGGTCGAGTCTTATCTCTGTCCCCCTTCTACTAATCCTCCTTATTTTTGGAGAATCTACTTTCTCGCCGCTTACATTTTCCTTCTTTTTCTTTCTCCCGAGCGTCTCTCGAAAACTGATGATGATGTGTCCTATTCTTTGTCTCGCGGATGGGTTTATCTCTTAATTTATTCGCGTGTCGATAAGGATTTTTTTGCAGCAGGGGGTTGACATGTACTCCCATGTATTATATTTCGAGGGATGCGTCATGAGAAAAATCCAGCCGTAATCTGAATTCCTGTTATGCGACGTGACTTTACGTATTTAAAGGGGTTAGTGTCCATACCTCATTCACTTCCAGCATTCCCAGACCTATATATGTTCAAATAGAGTGTTGTTACCTGTTATCTATGCTTATAAACAGAGCCTTCGGGCCCTCCGACCAGGGCCGGATTAAAGTCTTAGTAGGCCCTGGGCACTCTCATAATCGTAGACCCTAAGGTAGATCTATAGATAAATATTTGCATTGTATACAATGTATAGGCCCCATCAGGGATGGATTAAATTCTCTTTTGTCCTGAAACTTTTTCGTAGACCATGGGCACTGTGCCCAATGGATAATCCAGGTCTGACTCCGACATGTCCCTTTCTCTCTCTCAGCAGCCTGAAATCTCACTTTCTAAGCCTGACAAAAACGCGTTAATGCTAACCATGCTCGAATTTTTAATGTTAAAAGAAAAACCGTGCTGTAAGTACTACCGTGTATTTCCCGCATGCTGAGTCAACTCATATGCTCATCGGCAACATTAAGATCAACGCAAAAACCTCAAGAAATTCAGGGCTACTAAAATTTTTTCGAAGTTTTCGCTTTTTTCCGCTTCAACAACTCTGCCACGTTAGTCCGAGAGCAAAAAATCTCAAACGATAAGAAAAATAGAAAAAATGGCGCTTGCTTCAAGCAGACAGCCTAACTGCAGATTTTCCAGATGAATAGCTTCCGTTTTCCAACGACGCTTCCTTTTAGCTATATTATTTTTTAAAAATAAGCATCCGCGTTGCGATTTTTCCTTGAACAACAAGCTCCGCACCTATCCTCGATGCTCGTTCACTTTTCTTAAATTTTTTTAAATCTCACATAAGATTTTACTTATTTAAGCAATCCTTCAAATATATCAGTTTCGAGTACAGTTGCCTCACTTTTAGCTGTAATAAATAGGTATATCAAACTTTGTGGATGAATTTTTTAACCACTTCCAAATGGAGAGATATGCGCTAGATACGCGTTTGGCATCCTCATAAAAGGATGGAATTGTTATATTTCATGGTAGGATAATTTTAACACATTTATGAGCTACCAAGACTTTTTTTTACTAAGAATAGCTAGATGATAGATAGATAATTTATTTAACACATACAGGAATACCCCAAGTAACATATGTTACAATAAAAGGAAAAATCTAAAAAATTATAAGATAATCGACGAGTAGGAGGATATTGCGTTCTCAAGATAGGGGGCACCACTTAAAATTAAATTGCTACTTTCCCAATATAATGTGTCGACTACAAAATTGGCACCCTCAAATTGATTAGACATCTTCAATTCATTCTGTTTTATGGCAAAAAAATTCTTTTTACATAAGGCATTGAAATTACACATCCATATTCCTAGAGCTATGTTAAAATTCCATCAAACTGAATACATGACGCTGCTAAAGGATGAAAAAATCCTCCTGGGCACAGTGAATGAATTCATTCAATAAAAACATATACGCATAACACAAACATTTATCCTTGTCACAGTCGCATAAACCATTTATAAACCATAAAGATATGTATAAGATGAGAACACAATTAAGTCCTACAAATGTTCCGTGAATGATTGGAAGAAATCGTAAAGGTGATTTCCAAGAAATACATAAGAAACTTGAAATCCATCAGAGAAAAAATTCACTTGCCAGACAGAGGAGCTGCTTCCAAGTCTTCACATAAAATGCCTTCCACCACACACTCTCTGTTGAAAAAGAAAGCTGCCGAATGACTTCAATGTCTTTGTGCACGTTTCCAAATGACCCGAATGGGGTAATGCACTCCATTCCTTAACCTTTTTTTGAAATGGCGTTTCCCCTATATGATCGAGGCCTAATCCATTCACGAGAACCCTACAAAACGATAATAAAAAATTTAGAATTGCATATATGGAAAAGAAATGAAACACTTTCCTCCTACATATCTGAAACAAGTTAGGAAAGTGTCGGCACCGGGCGCTGGTACCCGGTGCCGGGTACTCGGTCCCTCATGAGCAAAAAAGTATAACAATAAAAACAAATTAAATGGAACTTAATATTTTACTTTTACTATTTAGCCAGCAAGAAACATTCAGAGACACGATATATTAATTTTAATAAACTTTTAAAAAACAAATTACACTAAAAAAAGTTAAACTGAGCCATGAAATAACATTTTGCATAATATGCATAACTATACTTGACGACTGGTTAACTGCACCAGCTTGAAATTTTTTATAAACTTTATAAAATCTTCTTAAGTAAAGAATAAAATAAAATTGCAGTCAAAATTTTAATAGTTAAATTTCGACAATGGGAGATTATGATGAATAAACAATAGTTTTTCCGCATTTCGCGGTAGGAGTTTATTCCTCCGCTCCTCGTATATGATTCCCGCCGCGCTTTGGGAGAACCCCTTGAGGACCACTAAACTAGCGTAAACAGTGGATAAGCCATCTGTGCTATCAAAGGGTTCAAGGCACTTATTGTTAGTATGGTATTATTAGAGTGAAATCGAGAAAGGCGTAAAAATTGGAAAAGGCACAAAAAAGCCATAGTGCTACCCGGCCGGGTAATTTTTCTTTGCTTCTCCGGTTACCCGGTACCCGGTATTATTTTGTACCCGGTACATAACTAATAAAAGGGACAAAAACTAAATACATACATTTAAAAAAAATCCAAAATACTAAAATAAATAAGGCAAAGTAATTAACAGGATGGGAAAAATATATACAAAATAGAAAATGTGTCAGTCACTTAAGGCCCTGAACAATTTTCTCCTAAAAGTAAGAAGCGAATCGTGGAAGATGTCGACAGAGGGTTGTCTGGCTAACAGCTTATTTGCAGTTCTGATCATTCTTGGAATGGGAGAATACATATGCACATTCGCTCTTGAGTAGGGCTCATGGAGTAGGGCCTAATAAAGATTTATGTATAACTGTGCGGGCGGGCATACGAGTTTTCATATGTACATATCGTGTAAATTTCAAGGGTATAGTTTTGAGAAATTTTTGATTTTGTAATGCCTGTGACAGTAGCGGATCCAAGGTAGGGGTGATTACCCTCCTCTCTCAGGTGTGTCCCCTCCACTGGATGCAGTATTAAACGGGCAACATTCCTTGATTCTTCGTTTCAGATTAGGTCGCTTATGGCAAAGGGGAAAGAAAGATTCTGACGCGGTTAGAGATTTCCGGAATAAAAAGATCTTAGGCAGTGACGTGTTCAAGAGAAGGGAAGGACGGTATCCCATCTCCCCCCCCCCCCCCCCCCCCCCCTTCATTCTTTGGAAGTTTCTAATAGCGTTACTTACCTTGTATCCACGCACTCGAAAAATATCGCTCAGATTTAACAAATGCTGTCCAATGCCAAGGAGTCATAGAAAGAAGAAGGCTCCAATAAAGTCAAAGGTGTAGGAAGAGGAAAGTTATATTAGTTGCATTAAGAGAGAAGATTAAGCATGAGAAGCATGAAAGAGAGAGAGAGGCCTTTGGAAAGCACAGATTGAGTTAAGTGTGCCTATAAAACTTACCGGAAGGTAGAATCACGTCAAATGAATCTAAAGACACCTCCAGGTGGCGAATTTACGAATGTGCATAGAATCTTTTAAAAAATCTATTACATCAGGAGGGCAGGATGAACTCGCTTAGCATAATTACCAAGGCTACCTCCCAATTTGTTTTCCGTGTATTAGTCCGCCGACATAATTATGTTTACTGCTAACTATGAAAGAAAAGGTATCATGTATGTGTTTACTCGATGTTTACCATGTAGATACCATAAGGGAAAATGTGATATTATTTGTATTTTATACCAGGGGTTCCCAAACTGGGTGCAGCGAAAAGTTTTCAGGAGGATCGCGAAGACGGAACGATAAAAAAATAAGCATAATATATATATATATATAATAGAACTCGGTTATAACGGCCTCGGTTAATACGACAGCTCGGATACAGCGGCATATTTCTCAGCTCCCGTCCCCGTTTCTACAATATTGCAATATATTCACCTCGGTTATAACGTATTAACTCACTCGGTTATAGCGACAATGGGAGTTAGTAAGTAACAAATATCTGTATGTGTAAGCACAGGGTCGGCGCTATACATTTTTGTATGTGTGGATGAGAAGAAGAGAACTAATATCATATAAATGTCATTACATGATTCCGGTTTTATTATTAACTAGCAGAATTTCCCGTTGAATTTCAACGAATTTAGTGAAGCTACTACAGCACAACATACAAACTCTTTAAAATATACAGTAGATATTTTTTAAATTACAATTAGTTTTGCTTAACAATTAATCATATTTTCTTGTAACAATCCGTTTCCGAGCCTATTGCATTCAAATAAAATCTGATGTGGCCAACACATGACTTTCTCCATATTTGGGGTATAGATATTTAAATTATTATGAATAGCATTATGAGGCAAAATTATTATTTCGTATCGTAAAAGAATACAGACGTCATTATTGCCGTACATTAGGTATACTTTGAATATGTTTACAGAATTCACCGCTACATGGTGGTGGCACTGTAAAAAGGAAATTACGAAAAAGTTGAATATCTCCAAAATTGATGGTTCTACGAAAATTTGTTTCAAACAAAACCCGGAAGAAATATTATTCTCTACAACTTTGGTCCTCACGAAGATTACCAATAACGACGTTTTTATGGAGATATTTGACGGAAACCGAAAACACCAATTATTTATAAATAGCGTAATTGCCCGTCAATATGACGGGATATCTTTAGTTAACCTTACCTCCCTCCCTCTCTCTCCCTTCCCCCCTATCTCTCCCTCCCTCCCTCCCTCTACCTCCCTCTCTCTCTCTTCCCCTCCCTCCCTCCCCCTCCGTTAAAATCCCTCCTCTCCCTCCCTATCTCGTATTAAAAATATTCAAAGCACGCTTACACCCATAAGGATTGACTTAACAATAGAATTTTGAGGTCTAACAATACAATTTGTCACCATGGCAACATTCCGTTAAAATGGCAAGATTTCCATAAAATATGTAAATTAAACGTTTGACATGGGATATTTCGAACTGTGGGCGAAAAAATATGAACAGAATAAGAAAACTTATAATTTTTTCTTCAAAATGGTTCAAATCTGAAGGTCGTAGGTTAATTCCTTCTAATTTTAATTTCCAAATGAATAAAAGCCTGCACGTCGAAAAATCGCGTTTTACATGTTAAGTAATGGGAAATGGAAATGCCTCCATTGGAGTCGAACCAAGGAATTTTTTCGCCATTTAAATTCGTCATCACCTGCAAAAGTGTTAATCAAGCATCCCTGCCAAATTTAGAGTATCTATCTTCATTACTTCTCGAGTTATTAGCGTTTCAGTTAGCGTTATAGACAGAGAGTTGCTTTTTATTATATACGATTTTTGCTGATCGGCAATACATCGAAGGACCAAAGGCAGCCTCTTAACAGCCCCGGTGGGGAGAAATCCAACAGCGGAAACTCTTGATTCAGTGTGGTTCGTAAGAGCCGTTTTCTAAAACCAAGTCAGTGGACGTAAATTTTAATGAAACAACACTAACAGAATGGTTAGTAGAGATGAATGTAGAAAGTTTTAAAAGTTATGAAGATATCAATCCATATGCAGAAATCGATCATGATGTTATAACAACAGAAGCTCAAACGGACCTAGACATCGTGAGATAGTTCATGGAAGGGTAGCATTGAACGTGTAGCGAAGATAAAGATGACGAAATGATAGAGGTTCAAGACGAACCAGTTAATGAAGTTATGCAAAGAATAAAAGTGAAACTTCATGAATCGAAGGAAATTTATAAAAATACATTTAGTGTTATTCACTGCATTGGGGAGGAACTCGAAAAACATTTCAAGTTGGCAGAAAAGAAATCAGATTATTTTACTAATCATTAAAAATATTTTTATTATGTTTACTGTACTTATTATATCATAATATAATGTATTTTGTATTGTCATAATATAATATAATATAATGTTTTAAGGTACTTATTAGATCATATTGTAAAATTTAGAATTTGGAAACTAATTCTGTTCCACGCGTTATAACGACATTCGGTTATAACGACATTCGGTTATAACGACATTCGGTTATAACGACAATATATTTCCAGCCCCTTGAATGCCGTTATAACCAAGTTCCAGTGGCGCACAGACCGGGGGGTGAGGGGGGCACCGGGTCCAGACCCTTCCCCCCCCTCTCCCCCCGTTGGAAAATTGTGATTTTTCTAAACTGTGGAAACATACGCAATTATTTTATATTTGGGTTCTTGGACGCCGTCATAGAGGAATAGGAGACGGTTTACCCCCATTGTTTTTAAAAAAATACGAAAAAGTAACGTTCTTCAAAAACATTTCGTAAATCGAGGTATAATTTTTCATTGTCTCCCATTATAGAATGCAAGATACATTCCTATGGCAAAAACATCTTCCTCTAACTATAGTAAAATGACACTGTATGTTTCTTAGGACATTTATTATGGAAAACAGTTATTCTAAACATCTATTAATTTTACAAGCATCCGTCGCTCAGCGTCGTAGTTGCGTTCCTTAAAAACGCGACTCTAAGCGCAAATACTTTAAGCGAGAGATTTTTCTCCATAAGAAATAACTAAAATAAGGAAGGTTGCGATCCTCCAGAATAGAATAGATGCCACTTGTTTTTATTATTATTACCAGTTATTTTAACAGCGGCCCATTGTAAACAAATGCGAATTATAAAACCAAAACGACAACACGAAATTTCCTACGCATAATACGATCACGCCTGCCGTCTATCATGATAAAAATTTTATCTGATCCCGCGATCAGCTGGAGACAAGAAATATGTCTGTATTCACACTATTTTCGATAACACCATTTTATCCACAAAACCTCGCGAGAGCACGCATTCAGATTTGTTTTCTTCCAACGAAAGCGAATTTCGTCTAGACTATTCGATTTTAAATATTTGAACAGGCGCTATTTTGTTTCAAGATAGCAAGCAGGTGAATATAAAAATAGTTAACTCTATGTTGTTAAAGGGTCGTCTTTAAACAAATACGTATTAGTTTTCGAGATTCCATAAATTCGAGATTTCGTCTACTTTCGACTCCGTCCATTCGCGATTTCGTCCTCTCGAGATTGTGGGTTTTAACTAGGATTTTTACGTATAATAATTTAATCTATTTTGAATTACATGTAATTTAAACTAGGTTTTTCTTTTGTAATCATTATTACTGCATTATTATTGATTAGTAATATTATTATTTTCTTCTGTTACTCGTTTTATTTTCGAGATTTGCATCGAAAAAATGTTTTCTTCGTAACTTCGGGGTTTTGGTTGGTATAACGAACTTCGAAACTTCGTAAAACGGGGCAACGTAAATAGGGGTCTACTTTTATGATTAATAATGCAATACGCGGCACTGATATAACTTGGGTACAATTTTTGTGCTTGCCAAATATTTCGGACCCGTGTGCGCCACTGCCGAGCTCTACTGTGTTTAGAATAAAGTTAATTTTTGCAGGAATAAATAAGTAGTTATAAAAATTTCGACATTAATATTCCATTGCATATTTATTGTTTGATGGATGGGATTAAGCGGTGGCACAGTAAAGATGCATAAAGAACCGCTGTTTAACGCATTGCCTTGTCGAAAAAAAGTCTGGCATCTCGGAGTAAAAAAAACAGGAGCAGTGATTGAAGGGCGTTTTTCTCTTTTCTTTTACGTTGCTTTCAGATCCTGCAAAGCTCAAGTTGTGACGTGTTATAGCTGACATAAACACTTGCGTCGAGATCCTCTTGCTTCAATTCCAATAATCTGCGAACTCTAAATTTCACCGACTATCTCCATGGCAAGGACCATTTCGAAATTTGGTGCTTTTTTCGCCGAGCAACGAGGAATTCGAAACTCGACACCACCTTTCCCACGAACGCCTCAGCCGGACGAGATGACGTCACCCTAAAGCTTTTGTAACTTGGATCGCAAAATGACGAAATTCGATCCTTTCCAGTTATCGGAATGGGAGAAGAGCTAACAGAACTTTTTAAGGAGCGCAGGCCTTCACCTTATAGGCCAGGGGTGAGCAAACCGTGGCCCGCGGGCCATACGTGGCCCTCGAGAGCATTTAATGTGGTCCGCGAAGCTTTGGTGAAAAAGCAATCTGTAAAATTTAACACAATTTTATATTACTTTTCGTAAAATTATTACAATAAAACCTTTAGTTTTGAAAATTTAGCGCTAAAATCCTTGTTTGTGCTTGTTTTTCACTTATGTATGATGCCTAAGAATCTAAGCAATTTCCTATTTAAACTCTAATCTGGTCCGCCTAAGCATTGGCATCTTTCAATGTGGCCCGCTGATGAATTCGCAAACACCGATGCGGCCCGCCATGCAGAAAGGTTCGCCCACCCCTGTTATAGGCAGTGGTTCCCGAAAATGTGTACCGCGCCACACTAAGGTGTCGCAGCTGATTTCTAGGTGGGTGCCGCGAAAAACCTTGTAAGTAAATATATCAACGATTTTAAAGTATTGATAGGTGATAGTAGATTAATAATCTTTCCTCTGACAAATTGTTTACGGTGCAGAATCAACAAATGGATGCATCCTAAAGTTGTAATACCGGTATGTAAAAATAAAAAAAATCTTGTTTCAATGCAGGGGTGTCGCGAAATTCTGCTTACCTATTGAAAGCATGGCTCGCTTCTACAGAAAGTTTGGGAACCACTTGCCCTAAGAACTCACTCATTTCAACGCGAATAAGGAAAACAAATTTTTACATATCGAAATGAAGCTACGGCACTGAATCGTCAGCCACGTTGGAATGACAACATTGCGGTGACCTTGGCTGACCTGATGTTTCTGTTCTTCACTTCTCAATTTTCGTTGTTTGTATCAACTTTCTTCCGACAAAAAGTGAAACCTTTCTACCGTTATATAGCTCTAAATTATGTTATCACGCAGCCTAAGATAAATAAAAACTTGTAGTTTTGTGTCATCTTCTGCACGAGTTCTTTTAAGCGATCGAGTGTATTATTTTAAAAGCCGGAAATCACTCGCCAAAATGAATAACAGTCACTCACCGTTATTCCGCGTCATTGCAGGTGTCCAGGGCAGCTCACAACACGTTCTCACTTTTCCTACACTTTGACGGGAGAATGCAAGTGTATCGGGAGAGCATCCAACTTCTTCTTCAGGTGACGGCCATTTGCTCGCATCGCAGTGTTTTTTATTTACCCACAATCCTCTTCCCGTCATCCACCGCGACTGTTCTTTAGAAGCGTTGATGTAGCGTGCAGGCGTCGACGAATGTCAGTGACTCGTGATTCTCTCTCATGAATTCGAAAGAAACCACGTAAGTCGAAGCTAAAGATGGTATGTAAACAATCGCATTCAAGCTCTTTTCCTTTGCTTCTATGCCTTAGCATCTGAGCAGTACATTATACTTCATTTGCTGTTAATTTTAAAAAAGTTTTGTCGCCAACATGGCTGCCCGGGACTTGTCTCCGATATAGTTTAGTTGTTTGACCTAAGAAAATTAGTTGTAGGGTGGGGTTTTTATTTATAAACGTTGCACATTTTCAGTAATCATAGTAATATTAAGCTCGAATACTTAGCTGGGCGTGGTCCATCTCGTTAATTATTAATAATTCTTTTATATTTGTTTTCAGTTTTGCTTTACTACTGAGGAAGCCAAGACTCATTCCAACTTCCACAAACCGAATGTTTTCTGCTTCCGTCCATCTCGACGACTTCCGGCGCACGTTACTTTTGTCTTTTTTCATCATAATCCTCCTTGCAAATTCCATTCCTCTTCGCCGGAAGCAACGTCAAAGAAAACCCTGCTCATCCCCTATCCGTCGACGCTGCTCGCTCCTTTCATCCCGCTGGTGTTTCTTCTGAGTGACGCGAAAAGTGTTTACGTTGCGTGTTTTGTAACTATCAGGTCAAAAGTGATTTCAAAGAGGGGTCGACGCGGGTGGTCTTAGGTCGGATCAGCCCTTGGAGTCATTTCCACCCCTTCAGAGGTAAGTTCAGTAGTTCTGCCTTGTAGCCCATTGATTTATCTTTAGCGCAAACGCTAACAAAAGCTAGGTTTTCTCTTGTGGATATTTCTGGAAATCAACATGGAAATGAAATCAGTGCATATTTTACTTCCTGTGCAGTGCAGTGATTTGAAATTTCCTCTTAAAATAAGGCGAAAAATAACGGGTGTCGCGGTATGAAAATGCATCGTCATGCGAGTTCAAGATGGCGTCGCGAATTTGTGTTAATATTATATCAATATTTATTAATTTTTCATTTATGATTAATTATGTTCCTTATGTGCGCGAAATTAAGTAAAACCCGTGCTGAAAATAAATTTGGCTGCGCTTATCGCATAATTTATCACTTAATCAGGATAACGGACGGAATTTATTTATTACGATAATCACGATGAAAATGATTAGGCAAACGAAACAGGTGGGTGCGCCATCTTGACTGTATTCTTGCACCTGTGTTCCATCCATAAGACATCTAGGTAATATAGTATTAATTGATAAGACGATTGATATAAATCCAATTTAAAAGTTAAAAAATTGTCCGAATATATCTATAAAATCTCTAAAGATTAATTTAATTAACTTGCTTTTTCTTTTACTTATAGATTGTTCAGTTAACCGTTGTGTCAGTTCAAACGAATTTTCTTTGGCACGTACTTTTAATTAAAAATACGTTATTAGAATTATACTGATCGTGTTACTTCAATTAAAATTACGTTTTCTATGTTGCCAGTCTATTCTCCTGCAAGAAGAATTCATAATTTCTCCGACTGAGTAGTCTCTGACGCCATCTATTGGCGGGGGGTGACATATGCTTGCATTATACTGTACAGTTCGTTTTTTTTTAAGGTAGAAACAATATTTGAAATTTTATTGATCTTTTCATGGTGGACAGTGTTTCTAAGTTTATATAAAACAACCCTTCTAAGGAATTTATAGCTAAGAGAGAATTTTAGAAATATATTTATTCATGATTTCAAGTATTTAAAAAATCTAAAGGAAGATTATATAGCAACAAAGATCTTTGTTATGATAAAAATAATAAACTGATAGAGAGGTAATTACAAAAATTAACCGGTTAATTAATTTAATGCGGGAATTATTTTATAGGAACGAAATCGTGTGATAAAAAACTTTGTGGCTTGGGGAGTTTTGTTCGAAAGGAATTTATCTGGCGTAATATTTCAGTTTTACGGAATAATAGTGCATAAAGAAAGGAATACGGTGGAGGAAAGAAATGGCGAGAGAATGGAGAGGAAGTAAACTTTGTGGCAAGATTTTCCAAAGCTAGAAAAATATTACAACATTAGTGAATGCAATAGTTTATTCAGTAAGTGATTCATTATTCAAAATTTCCATTACACGATTTGATATTATTTCACCTGTTTCTCCGGTGAGAAATGGTTCACATCGCACAATAGTTAAGGGCAGTTTATTTTAACCAGTATTAACAACAATTTAACATTCTAAAAAACGACTCCAACGATTTTGATCAAATATCATGCAGTTACTTGAGTCTATGTCTTCAATAATACCAAATAGTTCATATTTCTCAAAAAATGAATATAAGGCAAATTTATTCTAGGCGACTTTAACAATTTGATTTTCTCAGAAACGACTCCAACGATTTTGATCAAATATCATGCAGTTACTTGAGTCTTATGTCTTCAATAATACATACTACATAGTTCATATTTCTCAAAAAAATGAATATAAGGCTAGTTTATTCAAGGCAGCTTTAACAACAATTGGATTTTCTAAAAAACGGCTCATGCGATTTCATCAAATTTCGTATATTTATTTAAGTTGATGCTTATAAGGATTGAAAATATTACATATTTTTCAAAAGATAACTAAACGACGCATTAGTATATGACGAAGTTTGTAAAATGTATATTGTACGGATATTTTTTCCTTGTCCTGTTTTGTCCTACTACCTCCATTTTCTTAAATAATATCACATAGTACGCATATATTTTTATGAATTACGCAAACCGGATGTCAAAATATGAATATTGCAGAAAATCTTTTCTCTTGAAAATAAAGCAGGTCATTTTTACGGTTGGAGGCATCAGTAAAAATTGTAACGAAATTAACATTACTCAATTCATGCATTATTGCCTCTAATTTTTTGTAAACTTTCTCTAAATTGCTGTCCAATCGTGTTTGTGTTATCTGTAATAATTACAATAATATTTTCAGTAAGAGATTAATTATTCAAAATTTCCATTACACGATTTGATATTATTTCACTCGTTTCTCCAGGAAGAGAAGATTATTCTATTATTTTAATTTGTATTCCTGACCTCGCACTGAAATATCGTTCCAAAATTTTATTTTAAAATATAGCAGGACAACTGTTTGTGCGAAAAAAAACGTAGCCACCTTATTAATTACAATTTATGATTTTTTATATATCTAAAGAACTGTACTCTTATTATACGTTTTCAAAGTTTGAAAATGTTCACCATAAAAAAAAGAACAAATTTGGACAAATGGTGTCCTGCTCCGTCCTGATTTTTTTCTAGTAAACTCTGCTAAATGTCCTGTTTTCCTTCGTGTGAATATGGTCACCTTAGTTTTTTGTGTAATCCTTCTCGAAAATAAGCAAACTAGAGGATATAGGTTAACCTGGGCTTTTAACCGAAATTTTCCCTTACAAAGCTTTTACAAGTTTGTTTTTTTTTTAATTGGCGCTCAATCTAACGATCTTCCGAAAGGACGGAGGTGGCCCGAAAAAATTTTTCGGCAAAGAAGCGCCTTTGTGGTGTCGAAAAAAGGAAAAAAACCTTTATTAACCCTTGGAAGTAAGGGAAGTTCGGAAAGGGAAATATTTTAACAAAGGTTCGCAAGGAGGGTTAGCAACCGAGAGGCGTTTCCTCGGAAATGAAGTTTTAAGAAGACTTGCGATTACGAGAGGTCGTTAAAAAGTTTTGACCCCATAAAACGCCCACTTAAGAGGCGAAGACACCGAACGGCTAACTAATTGTAAGACTTTAGGAAGTCGCGGAAAGCTTTTGCTCGTGTTTCGGTCACATCGGAAGCAAAAAACCTCCGGGTGCTGTAAATCATACGCGTCGCGCGGGATTACCTGGGAGATTGGATTCGCGGAAATATGTATGCGCGCACACTCTCCGAGGCGTTGTTGTTTTAGCACGTTTCCCGGGAGATTTAATACGAGCTTTTTTTTTTGTACGAGCGGAGTTTTCGAAAAATCAATTTTCCAATCCGAGATTTGTATTATTTTTTCAGGGTTGTCGTTTACAGAGTGGAAAATAACTAACGTTTTGTGTTTTGTCTTTTTTTAAAATTGAGTCGTTTGAAACGATTTGACAGTCGGTAAATTTTTAAGAAGATGTATGTAATTTTAAATCGGAAATATTGGATGGATTAAAATCTTCTTTGTTTTTTAGTGGGTATTATTATTCGTGGTTGATGGGAGAAAAAAAGGGTACTTGCCTATTTAAGGGTAATTCAAAAAATTTTGTATTACATTTTAAAGTTACTTTGGTGTTGGGTTGGTGAACACAAGTAACTTTAAAATTTACTACAAATTTGTTTGGATTATCTGTTTATACGTAAGTACAGAAAAATGTTTAAAAAAATTTAGTTACCTGAGAGCATTATATTATTTGTATTCATTAACTTCAAGATTACTTATTGCCCAGATTAAAAAAATAGATATTATAAATTAGGCGCGCAACGTAATATTAATTTATGGGAAAATCGGTATTTTGTCGATTGATTTCATAGTGGGAGAATACATATTAACGTGCAGCACTTCCTTAACCTAATACAACACACGCATATACATATGTATATATACACATATATACGGAAGAGGAAAGGTAAATGAGGATATTTAGGGCAACTAGGTGTTGAAGGAAAGCCAGTGAGCACTTACCGGAAGGAGAGCCGCTGGGGTGTTGGAGAGGCACATTTGTAGAAGTTATTGGAGCTTTCGGGATGATCCCTTCGTCAGCACAAGAGAGACGAAGGGATCGTCCCGAAAGCTCCAGTAACTTCTACAAATGTCTCTCTCCAACATCTCTGCGGCTCTCCTTCCGGTAAGTGCTCACTGGCTTTCCTTCAACACCTAGTTGCCCTAAATATATATACATATCTCTCATCTCAACAAATTGGAGCGCATAATGTCTTTCTTTCAGGCCATAGTTCGATACCGTTTTCCTCATTTGCGTCATTTGTCCAAAGATGATATCATAGCTTCCCAAAAAATTCCAACTATTTCCTTATGCAGAAGCAAATCTGACATTTATTTTCTATACAGTGTAGTGAACGGTTACCTCCGCTCCTCCCTTTTTCTCTCTTCCTTCTTTTTAAGAATTCGCTACAGATCAACCAGAGTTTCTGCATCCTTCCATATACCTAAACCTCGGCTTTCCCTTATTCAACGCTCTCTGTTCTTCCGACTTGCAAATATGTACGACCAATTAACTGGCAGCCATGATATCGACATATTTCTGAATAGAAATCAATTTTTTTACTTCAATCACACCTCATTTAAAATGAATTCTCTTGTTTGCTTGTATTATGGTCAACCTATACATTTAATTATTTATTTTACTATTATGTTTTTGTATTTTACTGTTCTATTTTTATTTATTGCGTGTTTTGATATTCAGTGTAATTGGCTTAGTGCTGTATCTGAACTTATTCTAATATATATATATATATATATATATATAAATTCCATATGTAGGTTTCCCTTCAAGATCTTCCGAGATTAAGCTAGGTGAGGAGGGCGGCGGATTCCTCGTGTGTATTTGCACGCATATCGTTGTATCTATTGGCGAAACCGCGAGTGGGAGCTATTGTGTAAACAACTCGTCCGCAAGCACTTCCAGTGCAAACATATAGCTGTTGTAAGGGGGAAGCCATTGAAATCCGCGGGGGTTTATTGGACGACTGAAAAAGATTTGTGGGTTCGTGAAAGGGGGGGAGGGGGTGGATGGAGTTTCCTAGTCCTTCCTTGCCTTGCGTATACATTCGCAAGATGGAGAGAGAGAAACTTTTCCTCGGTTCATTCTCTTGGCCGAATAAGAAGCACCATTCCTTTGAACTCTCGGGAAAATGGGTAAAAAATACATCCTTGGAAACATAGACGATAGTAGATGCATATTTGTTAAACAATGCGATGTACTCTTTGTGAAATTTGGTAATGCCATATAATATACCTGCTATCGTGTTAAATGTTATGATAAAGTTGATAGCGTTAAGGATAATAAGTATTTTATCAAAATATTATACAGTAAGTCCCCAACTTACACGGTTAATTCGTTCCGAAGGTCGCCGTGTAAGTTGAAAACCGTGTAAGTCCGACAATGCTTAAGTGCGATATATTTTTTGACATATACGTTCGTTTCAATGGATCGTTAAAGCTATAAAAGTAGTGCTTATGTGATGAGGGTTTATAGTTTATTTATGAAGAGCAGTACAGTAACGGGACACAACTTGCACCCACGGGATAACACATCTAAATGGCGAGAGTGACGCTGTCAGCTGTGCGTCAACGTACAGTAATCCCTCGGCTTACGAGCTTAATTTGTTCCTCGAAAACTGCTCTTCAGCGAAAATTAATTTCCCAATACATCCCATGTTATAAATTTTATAAACAATAGTTACATCATTAAAGTTGGGATGCCGTGACGTTCTACGCATTCGAGAAGATTCGGGAACCGACGAAAGCCGAGAATAGGTGCCGAGAAAAACGATCGGTTTGCGAGAGGAAGGAGATCGTATTATAAGTGAAAATTGGCTGGTAAATCGAAAAACAGGTATTAAATTGTGCATCTCGTATAATCGAAAACTCGTAAACCGATTGCTCGTATACCGAGGGATTACTGTACTAGTAACGCCATCTATTGAGTGGCAGTTGAACTAAAAATCGAGCGCGCTGATAAGTTATGTATCCGTGTAGCTACGGATCTGTGTAACTCGGAGCCGTGTAAGTCGGGGACTCACTGTACTAATGAACGCAATTAAAAATCGTTTGAATATAAAATTTATTGAGTTGTAACGGAAGTTTCGCAGTCGTGAGATCCTCTATATATAGTTGCGATGTGTACGAAATAATGAAACAGTAAGACAATGAAAAGTGTTTTTCTTTATAGGTAGCGGAATAAAACAAATTAACCATTACTACTTCGGGCGTGCTCTTTCATTTGAGGAATTAAAAAAAAAACAAATAAAAAGCCTTAAGATTCTTGCGAAAGATAGGAAATGCGTTTGTCAGATATTAACAATAACACTTGGCGACAACATTAACATAAAAGATTTAAATGATAAATTTTCTGCGATTCCAAAACATGTATTTTCCGTCAGACCTTGTTCACGTTATTTATCAGCCACACATCTTACATCCACTTTGCGCCTTTATTTTAGCAGCTTGAAGAACCTTCATTTTGCAAACAAATGCGATGACATCCATTCTCTTTTTTTCGCCCTTTCTTACTTTCATGCACTCACACTAAGGTGGCAGGCGCGCTTACAAACAGGTTCGGGAGAGAGAGAGAGAGCTCAGATCTTAAAACAACGCGGTTTGTTTCCTCGTAACGGCAGAGGCGTCGAAAAAACTCTTAAAGATGAACGAACGATGCGAGAAAAAACTGGCGAAATAAAAATGCGGTGACAGGCGAATCCCGCCAGTGGGAACGGTTGGAAGACACAGGGATTCGCCCGCGATTATATTGTCAGCTCATAACAAAACGGGTGCGTCATTTCATGCACAAGTTTAATAAAAGTGTGAGAAGGTGGAAATGGGGGTGATTTACGAGACTCGAGAGCATTTTTATCGAAGGTGTAGAAGGTAGAATGACATTAATTTCGGAAATTACAATGCCGGATTCGAATAATATGTCTGTTCAGCAAGTGTTTGGCATTAATCATTATTTATTTCGCATTAATGCCACGAGTAAGTCGTAAAATGAAGATATTGATAGTATTATATACGGCGAAGTCCTATATTAATCACTCTAATCAGTTTGCGTTACGGTAAAATACTGCGCACCCCTGGATTACCGCAAGGCTCTCTCATTAAGTTATACCGCCTTTTGTATCATATGTTGTAAATACATCGACGATCAGGTCCAGGTAATTCGAGGAAATACTTTATTATTACAAATAATAATATTTATAATAACTATTAACGCAAAGTCACCGGTATTTAATAGCGAATTTTTAGTTAGCCAGAACATTTTAGGCCTCATCGCTATACATTTCTTTTAAAAATCGTATTCTCTAGTTCATTAAACGTATTTTTGAGTTAGGTTTTTCCAAAATGTGGGGTACGGTTTATATCCAAGAATAATTTTCCCGAGTTTTTCATGAAAACCAGGACGCGGCTTACGTGCGAGTAAATATAGCGCATATTTTTTGTGAATTTGTATATACGTTCCAAATTTTTACACATATTCATAAATACATCGCCATAAACGTCAACTTAACTGTGCAGTTTAAACCGTCTCGCCGATTTGACGATCTCTCTCGAAAGATCCCCCTCGTGATGTACCTTTCTCTTTTGTTTCGTGAGCACGAAATACGTTTGCCCCGCCCTTGGCGAATTCCTCTCGCTTTACGAAACTTGAAAAAAAAATGAAGTGAACGTAGCGAGGGAAAGAACACATCCCGAGCGTGTTTTCATAAACGTTCACACACAACAAAACAAGGTGTCAGGGCAAGCAGTTTGTTAGGATTGACTCACAAAAGCAAAAAAAGAGATGAAAGAAATAAACGAACAAAAACAGAAGACACAAAAGAGCAGCTAGGGAGGAGGCCTGAGAACGATTTGAGCTACTGTGCTGACGCCACGGCGAGAGAGAGAAACAACGAGAGAGAGAAAGAGATGGAGGAAACCAGAATGGAATGAACGGAAAGATAACTTCAGTAAAGAGAAGAAAAGAGAAGAGGAGGTTATGGAGATGACGAATGCTCTCGCGAGAAAGATAGGCATTCGAAATGGACAAGTGTGAGCCACTTTTTCTTCCTCGCACCAGGCCTCTTCACGCTCTTTCGAAAAAATAAAACCATCTCTTCTCTTCCTGATAAAAAAAAAGCCTGTAGTTTTCGTATACAAGGAAAAGGAAGAGGTTTAAAAAAAGAATTTAAAGCGTCGCTTTAGAGGAGGGAAAGACGATTCATTCCAAAGGGGAAGAGAAGAACAAATGAGGAAATATATATATATATATATATATGAGGGAAAAAAAAAATATATATATATTTTTCCTCATTTGTTCTTCTCTTCCCCTTTAGAATATATATATATATATATATATATATATATATATATATATATATATATATATATATATATATAGAGAGAGAGAGAGAGAGATTAGGAATAGGGATGGATGGTGATCGTTCCCTTAAGAATGCACCGATACGCTCAAGAAGAGATGGGAAAATCCTTTAATCGAGCATGCCCGCAGGAAAATCCTGCTCGAAAAAGCCCCGCGTGGGAAGGGATTAAGAAAACGTTATCTTAAGAGGGAGAGAATGCGAATGAGATAGGGAAAAGGATACTGGGTGGGAAGATGGAAAATGGATGGGAGTACGGAATGAACGGAAGAGAGACAGACAGACAAACGACTTGATTGAAGCGGGGGAGGAAAAGGGTATTAGGAAAGAGAGAGAGAGAGAAAGGGAGAGGGGAAGAGAGAGGGTGAGAGAGAGAGGGTGAGAGAGAGGGAGAGGGAGGAGGAGAGAGAGAGAGAAGGGGGGGGAGAGGGGAAAATCATCTTCTGAGATAGGGTGGGATGGTTAATGTAGAAACGGTTGCTAAGTGACGGAGGGGAGACTTTGTATGTGAGCAGAGAAAGGCGATATGAAAGTGTGAAGCCTATACGAAGGGGGGAATTTTATTGCATGAAGTCAGGAACGTAAGATATGCGAAAGAAATGATAGGGGATGGAATAACGAGAGGAAGGGAGACGGAGGAATGAATCAAAGGAGGTGAGGCAGGCTCGCGTTTACCATTAGGCAAGCTAGGCAAATGTTTGGAGCCCAAAATTGAAGGGGCCCACGGGAAACCCCTAGAATTTCTCAGGCATCCTTCTTCACGCTTGCCTCATCCTCTGTCGCACGACTTCCAAGTGCACGAATACACAAGATGTTAAAGTTCATAATAGAAAACAACATCGTTGCAACATTCCCAAACACTGAAGTATTACTGCGAATACACTTGACAATTCCAATCATTAATGCTACTGGCGAACGGAGCTTTTCCACTTAGAAACGCGTAAAAAACTATCAACGTAGAAGTATTTCGTTGTGTTGGCAACGAGGTTGCTGATGAAATTCATTACTATGAAATGATTGATGAATTTGCTGTACTAAAGGCGCGAAAGAAAAAAAATTGAATATCTACGTTTATTTACTTTAAAATGAAGGATTTTTAACTTTTTCTACAGATTTACTTTATTTTTCCACTTTCTTCATTTTTACATACTTTCCTCTTTTTTTTAAATGAGAAGGGGGTCCTAAAAAAATATTGCTTTGCCTAGGGTCCCGACTGTCCTAATCACGGCACTGAGGTGAGGATGGTTGGGAATGATGGGGAGTGAAGCGAAGACGGGTGGGTGTGGTAGGGAGAGAATAGGAATGCTTAGGGTGTCATATAAAATTCGGGTTTGATCTACAAAGCCATCGTGTCGATTTTCGAGGATGTCAGTGTAAGGAGGTGCAAAGTATGTGTGAGGATAAGGCAAAATAGTAACTATATATTAATTTCACTAAATTTTTGCCTATAAAATACGAGTTTATAAAGCAGGCATCGTCAATAGATCGTGGATGGTCACATGTTGTATTATTTTATTTTTTAAAGTAAGAGTATAACATAACGAATTCTCTACGTAGAAAGAAATTAATAACTTGATACAGTTCATTGCCAGAGGTCCATTATGGTGATTGGAGGCCCAAGAAGCTAGATTAAATGGAGGCCCGCCATTTCATATTAATGAAATAAAATCAGGATAGGCACAAAGATGTTTTATTTTTCACTTACAAAAGTACAGTATAAAATAATAAAAAATAATTGCGTAATTTTGTAGCTTTTCTAGCGTTTTTGTCAACTTTTGATAATCGCACAACAAAGCAACTGAAATCTGGGGTCCTAGAAAAAATTGTGAGGCTCCAGGCTAGCGCCTAGTGGGCCTATATCAGGGGTGGGCAAACCGTGGCCCACAGGCCATATGTGTCCCTCGAGAGCATTTAACGTGGCCCGCGAAGCTTTGGTGAAAAAGCAATCTGTAAAATTTAACTCAATTTTATATTACTTTTGATAAAATTATTACAATAAAACCTTTAGTTTTGAAAATTTAGCCCTAAAATCCTTGTTTGTGCTTGCTTTTCACTTATGTATGATGCCTAAGAATCTAAGCAATTTCCTATTTAAACTCTAATCTGGCCCGCCTAAGCATTGGCGTCTTTCAATGAAGAATTCGCAGACACCGATGCGGTCCGCCATGCAGAAAAGTTTGCCCAACACTGGCCTATACCATAATGCGCCACTGCTTATTGCATAACTTCTGTAGGTTTGACCTCCGTGAAGCTTTAGTGTAATACACAGACGCACACAAAATCGTCATTGGTAGGACGAAAGAACATCATCGTATGGGAATTTTTAATCAAGGAACTATGAAACCAGAAGTGTTATCACATTTTATATGAAGAATCATGAATATTCATATATTTAGAAAACTAATGGTTTTCCAAGAACTTACATTTTCCAAAAGACGACGAAAAAAAACGACTTTAAATTATTTTGCCCTGTAGGAAAGCTTTCCCAAGAAATTGTTAAGGTGCATTTTTTTTAACAAAACTTCAAAACTCAAGTGATCTGATATAAAAAGTTCCATTAAAATAAAGAATGCAAAAAACAGTACACTTAGTTACAAAAAATGTTCACTATCCAAAAAACTTTGGATTTTATCAATGATAAATAACATCTTCACGGAATATTAAAAAATCGGTGCAATATACATTGTACGAAATTTATTTAGTTATTTTTTGAAAAATATGAACAATGTAGAATCATTATAAACATCAACTTAACTATACTAAATTTGATGAAAATCATATGAGCCGTTTTAGTTAGAAAAACCAATTGCCTGGGATAAACTGTACATAATTATTGTGCAATTTCAACCATTTCTTCATAGTTACTATTCTGTATGATAAAATGCTTAAATACGAGATTTCATTTTTTTTCGTTCTACCGTGTAGTTGATCCGCGATCAGACATACCCACCGACAGACAGACGGCATTGCGAAAACCACTTTTTCGGACTTAGCTACACCTAAAACGTATATTTCCATCAAAATCTCGAGATCAAATTTTTTCGCGATTACAGTACTTTCTCAGTATATGTACTACGTATATGTGAAAGTAAAAATAGTGAATATAGGCAGATGGAAAGCAAAATAGTGAGCTTTTTTCTACTTTTCCAAAAATAATGGGTTCTCTTCGGTTATCCCGGACCTCTTTTGAAAAATAATTTTTTGAGATAACCCTTTCACGCAGAACGGAAGCTTGCAAACCCATGACGGATCTGTCTGTGGCGACATTTGCTCACCCGATCACCGGCCAATGGCGAGGGATAGTTTCGTTCCAGAGAGGCGAAGGGCGCGGTAGCGCCCGGAGGCGGCTACACCCAGTAGCATAGTGATAACCCCCGCAACCCCCGCAATGCGGGGATGCCCGAGATTCAGGGGTCCCCAGTCGTTCAAACCATACTGACTAAGATATCCATAGGGCCCCCCCCTATGGGCTCCATATTATTTGCTACGGGGGTCCCCCCAGATTTTCAGGTACGCCATTGACTACACCCGATATAAAAGTCATTATAATCTAAAAAGAATGCAAGTCCAAGGCTCGCCAATATCCTCGGTTACTTGTAAATAAAATGTTTTTGACAAGTTCTCATTTTCTTAGTTTGTTTTAATGTTTTCCCCGGGAAAGGCATATCGCAAAAAAATATTTTTCAAAAGGGGTCCGGGATAACCGAAGAGTACCAAAGAATGTACGAAAATGAGTAATGAGGCAGCATTTAAGAAGAAATTTGCGATACAATACTTAATAATTTACTTCTATTATAAAAAAATTCTTATTCAAGATAGCCACCTGTTTCCTCATTTCCCAAGGTAGCCTTCACCAGTCAAAAAACCTAGGTCATACGGAAAAGGTATAAAGTTCCTTGATATAATCTGGCGGGGAATGATCTACACGTTTATCAATGAATTCATATTTATTGCGATATTTTAATGGAACACATTAACTGCTATGTGTAATTCAATTTTATATTTTTTTAGCACGTCATCAGAAGAAAATTATTGAAGCTTTTCTCCCATCATATAGCCAACGATCGAACATTAGCATAGCATTATTTGAATAAAATATAAACTTGATCTTTCTTCTTACAAAAAAAATGAAGCCAAGAGATGAATAAATATTACCAACTCAAAAGGTATTTCGAGTGCTTCTTGGTTGGATCCAAGAATTCAGACGGGGTCGGATGGTTTACTGTACTTGGCTCTAGTCTCGTCACGTCCGTTAAAGAGCCTCCCTTATATTCCTCAATACCCGGGGGAAATACAGATATACAGAGGGAGAGAGATAAAAACGTGGCTCATCGCATGACTGGAACTCTAATATAGTAGTTGATGTTTTCTCAGGGAAATACAGGTACGCGAGTTGTTTTACAAGTGAATCGGAGATCATCGATGAATACGGCAAAAGTTTAATATTTCCAATTCATGTATTTTTTTAAAAGCAGTGTATATCTATACATGTGTATGTAGGTACTTGCATATGCATACACAATATGGTCAAATAAATACGTCGTTATCGCATTTTAAAATTACTTAGAATCGTCTTACGAATATGACCTAAATGAATGAAAATTCATTTTCCTACCGTCGCACATTTTCAAATACGCATCGAATCGGTTTACGGATTCGTTTTGAACGCGAAAATTTCTGTTTTTTTTTGGGTAAAACTCTTTCGTCGTCAAAGGCTGCAACCGGGAAAACTTTCCGGTTCACTCGAACTTCGCCGGCACACCGAACCAATTTTCCCGAGACGACGAGGAATATTTTCTCAACCCAGTAACCGGCAAAAATTAAAGAAATAATAATACGGCTTTCTCTCTCTCTCTCACATATAAAGGAAGTTATTGACAAAATTTTACACCTTTCAAATCGTTTCAACATATAAGCAGGATTGCGAAAAAATTTGATGATAAAACTTGTCAACTCTCCCATTACGAATCAACTTGGTTTCGGCTTCAAGCAACTGACAAAACGTCAAGTATCGCTCTTTACGAGAGGTATAGCTTGTGTAGTATTAACTTGAGAAGAAGTAAACAGCATTTTTTCCTTCCCTATAGTTCCAAAATCTTCCGCGGCATAAAAAGTAGAATGTCGCGGCGTAACAGTGTGTCGCGGCCAGGGGCGGATCCCGAAACTTCTCAAGGGGGGGGGGGGGGGGGGGGGGCGATCGCCCCTCCACCTATCGAATCCGCCTATGCCAACTGCCCAGAATTTTGAAAATCCCTACCCCTATCGGATCCTTCTTTCCCTTGCTATACAGATCTAATCTGCGGCGTATAATTGAGGATTTTTGCGCGGGATGAATTTAAGAAAGCGCCCAGTGGAGTGCAATGTGGTAATCCAAGGAGGGGGCGATCGCCCCCGTTGCCCCCCTCCCCCTTGGATCCGCGACTGGTCGCGGCACATCGGTTGAGGTGCACTGAATATGTATAGTGCACCACTTAAAAGTTCTCCTCCTCTCCACTTCCAGGCGCTGTCAGTCTCCCTACCGTCTAATTTTCGAACTATTACTATTTCGTAATGAAATCGTCTCTGTTATTTATTGCTATTATTGTTCAAAATTATTTACGTATTAAGCTGTAATATAGAACACAAGATATGCATTGATATGAGATTAGTTAATTTATCGAAGCGAAAGTCAGTGAAAGTATATATGTAGTTCTAAATATTTATTTCGTAAAATAGCCGATTAAGTAAGTAAAACTGTAAATCATTTTCTATTCCGATATAAAATGTATGCATATGTTTATAAATACGGCAACACATTTATGTATGGGAATGAGTTTCTTTAATTTTTAGTAAATTTTTACATTTTTTCTCGGCGGACCTGTCTTTTTCTCACCTCTAATGCTAAAAAGTCTTCCAAACCGGCGAAATTTTTCCAAGTTCATTGGTCGTTTTTCTTCCACTACTCATACTACTTGGTAAATTCTAACTACAAATTAATTGCAAGCGTACCTACAACGGGCATACTTGTCATATATAATTATTCGCATGTATTATCCGTCCGTACGGATTGAAAAAATACTTCCAGTTGGAATTAATTTCTGCAATTTGATAAACTCATAGTTAATTATGGGTTATTAACCAGAAAAATCCTAAATCTCGGAAAAGTGTCCCGGATTTGATTCCAGAAACTAATCTATGGGATATTTTAAATTTGTTTTCTTAAATAGGCTATAAAATCGAGATACAAACTCGAGACTTACCCACACATATGGATTATAAAATTAAGTTTGTTAGTTTTTCTGAGAGAATACGAAACCGGTCCTAATTACCCCAAAAATTACTCAAGAATCCGGTAAAAAACGGCAACTTTTCGCGTTTTCAGGGACGAGAACTTTTCGTTGCCATCGATACCCGCAATTTGGTCTCATTTGCAAGTCCGATGCTTTTTATATGGAAATGATTCATCTTAATTCGGTTTTTCGATTGCTTTAAAATATTTATCTTTTGTTTCGATTAGACGTCATCAGGTAAATTTGTCGATTCTATTTCCAATCGTGATTTATCCTGTAAAATTTAAACCGAAAAATAAAATTAATTTACTTAAAACATATTGGACATCGTAGAGTTTTTATATATTTCGAAAGAGCTTCTCAACTTTTCCGTTCAGGATGAAATCATGATTCACCCATCGCGGTTTCTAAATGTCGTCTTTTATACAAACCTCATTTCTTTCTCACGTTCTCTTTCGGACACCCATTTACTTTCCTATATACTTAGTACTGTATATTGAGAAAGTACAAGGCTAGTTTATTCTTGGGCAACTTAAATAACAATTGGATTTTCTAAAAAACGGCTAATACGATTTCCATCAAATTTCGTATAGTTATTTCAGTTGACGTTTATAATGATTCTACATAGTATAGGAGAAAGTTTGTACAATGTATATTATACCGATTTTTTTTGTTTAGAACGTCTGAATGCATTCGATCGGAGAGATAAAATATAAAAAACCTCCGTAATTTTACGCTGATTACGACTATATAAGTATATTCCAACGATGTATGAATTTGTTTTATTACGTCTATTTCCCGACGCATATTCCATTTTTTCGGGAAATTTACAAGCGTGAGAACGCCCAAGTGTTTGCCTCGAGACGACCGATGTTTTGCCAGACACTCTTCGGCTGACGTGTATAACACGCCGGATACACGCGGTCAGTCCGGAAACCTCACGATATATATTTATATATATATATATAGTATATATATATATATATATATATAGAGAGAGAGAGAGGGTGGTCCCGTGATATGCAAATCGATTCCATTTATTTTTATCGAGGATATTCTTTCTCTCCCTTCGCTCCGGCAGAAATGGGCATTGGGGGAAATCAGAAGGGTTCGAAAAAAAAAACGGCGTAAGGAGATTTTGATCCGTTTATAAGATTTGTTTGTTACGGTAGAAATTCTGCAGCTGTGAAACGCCATGTCGCATCATTGCTCTGGAAGAGACGTGGTTCGGTTGTATAAAGCGGCGTAATGTTGCGGTACACATTGTTTTTTGTGGTCGTTTTAGATGAAAAAATTGAAGAATTTAGGGTATCATCGATAAATATTTTATTATGTTAAAATGCAATGTATTTTCATGCCGCTTGTTGAAAAACTATCGCGACGCTTATGTGCTTAAATATACAGAATTGCTGAGGATCACTGTAAACAGAGACATCTTTGCGGATCATCCGGCAACTACGATATGGAGTACATAATAATGTTTGTGAATATGTACAGTGAAACGTCTATTAGTCAAACCTCAATGGAAACAAAAAATATTCGTCTTCCAGAAAATTCGAGTTACAGGATAAAAATAACACGTAGACGATTTAGTCCCGTAAAATTAATTCACTTCGGGGTATGGAAAATTCGAGTTGTAGACTATTGAATTACAGAAGTTTGACGGTAAGCAACAGTCATTATGATGAAATTAATGGATTTTAAAATGTCGACTTTACTTTTACCGTTTGTACTCTACTACCAATAACACTATCTCGATATGTAGGCACATATACCTACATCTACATGATACCCTGCAAATCACCAGACGTAGGTGGCAGGGGGTGCAGTACACCAAAACCTACCTAATAACGTCCCTCGTAGGAATCACTCTCCTATTATGATCCCGTATGGTCCTTGGAAAAAACGAGCTCTGGTATCGCTCGGTCCTACAGTCGATCTCTCGTATTTTATTCTCGTGATCGTGCCTGCCCATGTACGTAGGTGCCTCTAATATTCCTGAGACCTCCTCTAAGAGAACTTCCGACCTAAATTTCTCCAGAAGCCTTAACCTAGCGCTAATTGTGCGATCCTCTAGCGATATCCAACTCAATTCCTTCAAGAGTGATGTGTCGCATAATTTTTGCTCATATTTTTGCTTAACGAATCTGGCTGCTCTGCGTTGGATTCTTTCTAACTCAAGTATCTGTCCCTTTTCGTACGGATCCCATATGCTGGAAGCGTATTCGACCTGAGATCTGACCAATGATAAATGACACGTTTCTCGTACCTGTTCTGTGCTATTTCTTACTATTCTGCCTACGAAGCCCAATATCTTATTAGCTGCGCCTACGATCCTTCGAATATGCATATTCCACGACACATCACGACAAATGGTGACTCCTAAATATTTAACGTATTCCGCAGACTGGATATTCAATCTATCAATTCTGTACTCCGAGTCTAATTCATTGTTATATATATATAAACGGAAATGCAGCCGAGGCGAAAAATTTCAGCGACGAAACGTCCGACTGTGAACTACCGTGCGGCCAAACGATCGCGGCGAAGTGCCCCATTCTCACATTATAGTCATTACGTTAATAGTTTCGAAGAATTTTCCGAATAAACAGACCTTTATATAACATTCTTTTTCTTCGTCATTTTTTAAAAATTACCTATAAAGCATGAATTCACGAGAAAATATTTTTATACGAATTTTATTTCACTTTTCCATTGGATGTGCATACTGCATCATTTAGCACATTCGTTTTTTATTCTTCTTAATTTCAAGAAGACCCTTTTGGCTTTCCAATTTCCGTCCGTTTATTTACGGCATCACCCTATTTCTAACAATTTACTGTTTCTAGTTATCGGTTCACGCTCCAATTAATTATCGAAGTCCTTAGCAAAACAGTTAATCAGCCCCAGACCTCTCTCTCTGTCTCCAATTTATCTCTCTCTCTTTCAGTATAACTCTTCACACACACTCATTCTATTAGTTTTCTCCCCAGCTGGAGTTTTAAACTATTTGAGACGTTTGCCCTTTTGAAGCAATGATTCTCAACCTATTTTCATTCAAGCGACTCCACTTCCAAGGTCGACCAACTTAGCGCATGTATGTACCGCTCACTAACCCTTTTCATTCATAGGTATACGTGCATTCTTTTAATCTATACTAGTCGACGGTTTGCAAGCACTCTTTTAAAATCCACGTTTACATCCTAAACTTTCTCGCACATTATCTCCCTTATCGGCAAGGAGAGAAATGTCTCGATCTAGTTCTAACCATGTGAAAATTACATTGGTCTTGTTGCAAAAAACTTAGGTACGTATTATACATGGTGTTAAGACGATTTTCACATTTCATTCGTGAAAACATGGCTATTATATTGGGTGCGTATTATAATCGGAAAATTACGGTAAGCGCAATTAAAGTTGACAATTGAATCATGACTTATGCAGTACTAACTTCTTTTGAGAGCATAATTTCGAGAAATCGACCGGTAAGTACTTTAATCGATGGAAAATCATAGTTTCAGAAGAGGACAGAGAATTTCATGTTTTCAGGTTTAGCTCCGTTTCACTGGCGGATTATATTTCCAAGTTAAAAGACGCTGGACTTTTAGAAACCTACACGAGTTTACATTCACATCAGTTCAGTTCATCAGTTTACTCTAGGATCTATTAAAGTTTTTAAATCCCCATTATAGCACGATTTCGAATTTACTACGTACATATGCGACGTCTTTTTGTCCCACCTCTATAATATAGGCTTATTATTTTGTAAATTCGGAGCGTTTCAAAAACACAAGTTAGGTCTTTCGTCATCTGTAGTACATACTTTGTACTGCGCCAAAATAAATATTTCCACCGAGCGTGTTGAAGAACGAGTTTTTTTACGGTATTCGGAAGTGTAAAATTAAGATATTTCAATT
This sequence comes from Uropetala carovei, assembly GCA_036926305.1. NCBI lineage: Eukaryota > Metazoa > Arthropoda > Insecta > Odonata > Petaluridae > Uropetala > Uropetala carovei. Next base: position 4,551,198 of record JAXCHB010000181.1, on the reverse strand, counting down.
AAACTATGAAACATGATTTATATATCTACATTCAAATACTTGTGTGTTTTTGTATAAATACATACACATTTTTTTGTGTGTGGTACCTTCGCGTGTATGTTCTTTTAAGTTTTTTATGTCGACATTTTGATGGATGTACGTAATCTTCTTAAATTCGTATTCAAACGAAGTAGAATTCAGAAATCAGGAGGCCATCATAACAATTTTAATTCATTGTTCCATCTTTGATACACCTGCCGTTAATGAATTGTTTGTCAAAGATGAATCATGTTCGATTTCATTAGTTAACACATTTGTTCTGGTTTTAAGAAATTTCCTCGTGATTTTGAAGTCGGGGAAATTACTTTGCGAAAAAGGAACATTATTTTTAAAAGTTCCAAGCGTTAAATATATCATAAAGTACAATTCGCCATTACGGTTACGTATTTTCCCATCCAGAGAACATTTAAAAAACTCCCATAGTTTTAAGTAAAGGGATTTTAAGTAATAAACTAATCGCATTAATCTTTCCCCGGTGTGTTTTGAGACAGTTATAAACAAATGGATCAACTATTCCCTGTTTCCGCAAATGGACATTTGAGGTCGTCTTAAGGTCTCTTTCTGCCATGTGGGGTCACTCGATGGAAAAGAGAGAGAACCATTTCTTCTCTCTTCATATCTCCTCAACTTTACCCGAGCATTTTCCTCTCCTAACCTCCTAACGTTTAAATAGCCATGGTGACGGTAACGATGATTTGTGGGTGCTTACCAAACGGGTCTCTGCACACTCCGCATATTAACCGTTCATCATCATCGCTTGGAGAAGTGATAATAGTCTTCTCATGTCTTTTCTTTCTTTTTTTTTGCCAACGCCACTGCGGCAAGCGGAGTCACGTTTTCTATATTGAACCATTCCATTTTTTCCAGGTAGGACTGTGAAAAAATAAAGATTAAATGATATGCGAAATATTTCCCCGCTGTTATTAAAACTGGTACTTAATTAATTTTATTGGCGTGTTTTTAAGTATTCAGAGAAGAGCGGGTTTAAATTCATATTTAGGTAATTCTTCTACATTATAATTACATCAGTTAACGTGTGGATAAATATGTTAATTCGTACAGTCTCCGAAAAACTCGCTCTGTCAATTGAAGATAAATCAAACGAACGCCGCTTCTCTTACGTCGATGTCAAGCATTAATAATTATTTTATTTATTTTTGCTAGTTACATTACACGTACTATATGATTCACTATAAAGAATAAATAATTAACTATTTATTCATCGAAATAGACACATCACTGGTTCTAATCTAGTCTTAATTTTTCAGTGAAAGTTTTAAAGAGGTAGAGTTTGTGACGTCCATTAAAATAGTAGATTTTTCATGCCTTTTTCATCCCGCTGAGAAAGATTTTCGCCGTTAAGGGCAACAGTATCGTCGCTTTCTTCGCGAGATTGTGCATGCCAAATTTGATTAAGGGACCGGACACCGTTGCTTCTAAACACGATAGTATTGCGGCACAAAGAATTTACGCTTAACTGCGGTATACGAGGTGCTATCCAAAAGTTCCGGGACTGGCCGCGTGGAGCGCTAACCGGAAGTAGTAGGGACTTCTGCCGCTAGGATGTGCTGAATACATCCTTTATGAAGCAGTTTGTTAAGTTTCAGGTGTGTGTGCCAACGTGTTTTCTTTTCACGCGAGTTTTTTTAACCCGTTGTTACCGGCGTGCTGCGATTTTCTTGTGTAGTGAAATGGCAGACTTGAAGGAGCAGCGCGTCTGCATCAAGTTTTGCTTCAAGCTTGACAAAACCGCGTCCGAGACACATGAAATACTTAAGTAAGCATTCGGTGACGAGGCTATGAGTAGAACCCGGACTTTCGAGTGGTTCTCGCGTTTCAAACGTGGACAAATGTCTGTTGAAGATTCCGAATGTTCTGGTCGGCCCTCAACCAGCACAACGGACGAAAACATGGAAAAAGTGCGACAGGTCATTCGCGATGATCGTCGGCGTACCGTCCAAGATGTCAGCAGCATTGTTGGCCTGTCCTACGGGACATGTCAACGAATTCTGTCAGATGAACTAAACATGAGGCGGATTGCAGCCAAATTCGTGCCCCGCGTGTTGACCCAGGACCAGAACCAACATCGACTGTGTGCAGGTAACTAAAGGAGCACGGTAGAAACGACCCAAACTTTTTTTCAAAGGTCATTACCGGTGATGAAAGCTGGTTTAACTCTTTCAATTGCAATTTTATATTTCATTAATGCCCGCCAGTCATTTTTGACGAGGAACTACGCACTTTGTTAATAAAATTTTTAATTTTAGATTTTCGTAAGAATTAAAACATTTCCTTGCCAGGGGACGAACAGGAATCGCAATACAAACAATTTGAAAGATTTAAGTGCATTTAAGATGAAGCTTCTTTTGTCTCATTAAATCACTCCAGGTGAATTTATTTTCCCATTCCAGGTGCGACCAATGTGTGAATCCCGCTCATTTCACTCCAACAAATCTGCCGTGTGCGCGTCTTTGAGTGCATCAAGATTTCTCGTCGTGGGACGATGGGGTTGCCTTCTACCACCGCGGGAAAATTTACGCCGCAGCAAAGGTAAGCAAGTTTCATTTCTGCAAGGGCCCTTTCTACCTTTATTCTAGATTCGTTTGAATGACGCTTAGATCGTCGCAGATACCCGATTTAAACGAGCGTTAGTAGTGTGCCTGTAAATTTCTATTAGGATGAGTCGTAATTGGAGGTTGTTTGAAGGAGGTTAATGTGTACGCAAGCGTTCAGTTAAAAAAGTCGAAAAAAGTGATTATACGCAATATCCGATTGGGAATTTATACCCTTGCATTGCTAGAAACAAATCCATCCTATTTACTTTCTCCATACGTAGTATGGGAAAGTATTGTGATCACGAAAAAATTCGACTTCGAAATTTCAACGGAAATACAAGTTTTGAGGTCCCTAAAACACGTTTTGACTATTTTCTCGATGTTGTCTGTGTGTATATGATAGGAATGTTTCGAAAAACCGATAGTTTATTAGATATTTTGATCTCTAGAACACGTTTAGACTATTTTCAGAATGTCTGTGTGTATGTGTTGTGGGCGCTCTAACTCAATAAGTACTTGTCGTATTAACACCAAATTTCATATATAACACTTTAGTATGAGAATAAAGAACTGATTAGTTTTTGGACAATAACGGTTAAGCGGAAATTGGTTTATTCGAAACCCGAATCGGTTTTTGCGATATTTCTCCGTTAAAACATCATTATTGTATATACAATTCTATACAAAGGTTATAGAGAATGTAATTTCCTACAACTTTCATTTGAAACAATTTTTCATAGTAGTTATTTTTTCGGAATTATTTATAAATGTTTTTCGGTTTCCGTCAAATATCTTCTTAAAAACGTCGTTAGGACCAAAGTTGTACAGAATAATATTTCTTCCAAGTTTTGTTTGAAACAAATTTTCGTAGAACCATCCATTTCAGAGAAATTTTGCTTTTTCTTAATTTGCAGTATACAGCGCACCACCATGTTGCGGTGAATTCTGTGAACATATTAAAAATATATATCTGATTTACGGCAATAAGGACGACTGTATTCTTTTACGATAGGAAATAATAATTTTGCCTTATAATGCTATTCATAATAATTTAAATATTTATACCCCAAATATGGAGAAAGTCATGTGTTGGCCATATCAGATTTTATAGATTTTAAGACTTTGAAATGAACATGACTGAGGGCCATGCGCCACCGATCCATGGAAACGAATTTTCATGCTTTTTTTAATTGCCTCCTTCACTGCTGTCTTCCGTATTCGCATTTGTTCATGTTTATTTATCCACCTCGTTTTATCTTTAACGCAATTTAATCTGCTGACAAGTTTCTCTGTATCCCTAGACAGTGTTTCCCAACCTGGGTGCCGCGAAGTGTTCTTAACGGTGCCGCAAAAAATATTGTTTTCACATTTTTAGCCTCATTTTGCATCGTCGGCTTTCAAGAATTCAAACCAGAGTTACGTCGACCTTCATTTCGTCGCAAAGGCACTTCCAAATGAAAGGAGATATGGAGATTGGAGTTAGGGGTTCAACTTCAGTACCATTATTACTGATGGTGGATAGGGAGGGGTGCCGCCAAATTCTGAAGTCACTTAAGGGTGACGCAACTCTAAAAAGGTTGGGAAACACTGCCCTAGGAAATCATACCCTAATAAGTTTTTAGTGAGTCATTTTTTTCGTTTCGATTTATATAATATAACTTGAAGGGCTAAATTATCCATTACGAGGAACTCAGTTGTAATTCACACAAACACGACGTCTAAACTACCTCGAATACCAGTTTCAAATATGGCGTCCAAATAGTGATGTTAAGCCGTGGTTTACCCCGTGGCTCATTGTCAGACAGAAACTCGTTCCTGCAAGTTAATACCGAGGTTTAGACGAGGTTTCCAATGAACGTCGGCTAAACTCCGTTCTTGCAATCCACCCTAAGAGTTTCTATTAACCAGATATGTTACCTACATACTTGGTAAATAGAAACTAAAGAGGTTTGCTGTTTCGATTTCGTGTTTCTCTCACCAAATACTTATGATCATTATACAGATATCTCTTAAATTACGCGCTGCTTACTTCATTTTGCATCTTGAAATAGATGGATTTTCTAATATATCGTCGAAACGATCCACTGTTCCAAATATCTCATTTATTAGAACAGCCCCAGCTTCTGTCTGCAGTTTAGGGAAGCCCAAATTATCCAAATGTTTGATGGAATATTTTTTGTTAGAATTTATCCTCCCACAGAGATAATCCTGTCTCACTCATACCCTACGTACGCTCATTCAACGTGGACATTTTTTGGAAGAAATATTTGTTGTTTTATTTAGAAGTTGGCTTGTACTTTTTGTTAGTTTCTCTGATGAAACACGGGAGAGATCTTATTCACGTGTGATCCCTGTGCATCAGTTACCGTTCATTTATGTTAGAGCGTCTTTTTTGGTGACGCTGTAATTTATTTGAATGTAGCAAGGGTTCGATCGTCCATATTTATTTTATTTCTTCCATCGTATTTGACTCATATACAGGTCTGTTCAGCATTTCATTTCCTCTCAATGGTTACGGTTAGCGTTTCTTCTGTCTGTCCTACATCTCAAGGCATCAAAAAATCTCTCATTGATTTTTCTGTTTTCTTTCGAGGCTTACGAGGAGTGGCACAGCGCATCGACCGACGGACGGCATTGCGCGAATGCCTCGAGTGGGCAAACAAACAACTCCTTTCGAAGTTGGTGTTTGTTTCGGATGTTTTTTTGCGGAGCGGGTTTTTGCATGACGGAAGTGAAATACAACCCCTTTGTGCGATAGATGATAGATGGACTCTTGAGAAAAAATAAGTGCGCGCTTGACCTAAGTTAGGAGGAGGAGAGGGAAAGAAAAAAGGGGGAGGGAGAAATGGGGGGGGGGGGGAGGGGGTCTGAGGGACGTTGATGAAGAACACACGGAAGTGAATGAGAGGTACTTGTGGTTATAAAGGCTTAAAAGCTTAAGGTGGGCAAACCTTTTACGGGGCATTAAGCGGTTGCAAGTTCTTCGACAAAAAGAAAGATTTTTTGCCTGAAAAATGAGTACCGATCGCCATACAGTATCGGAACTATATTACCTGTAGAGTGCGAGATTTAGGCTCCCCCGCCCCCGCTGGTTCATTTATAAATTATTTTAAACAATAAATTATGAAGGGCCCCAAAATTTGTTTTCGCGGAGGGACCGTAAGGTTGTAGTTCCAACATTGTCGCCAAGACGTCTTTATAACAATTTCACAAATACACTGTCATAAAATTTGTATATCTGAGAGTTATATCCGCAATCCATCCTCCGAGTGAATGTCCCAAGTTTTGTGTTTCTCTTGCATTGCTGTCGGAGGAGCATCTTTTCATATACCTACACATTTGGTTGTACGTTATTTTAATTTTATTATCTAATTCCCCGATTTCGTGCATAAAGGAGGCGATTTCACGAGTGAAATATATACTTTCTGGTTTATTTCGAAAAATTAACTCTTAAAAAGGTTGGTGGTCGAAGTCAGTAACGACGCATTCTCCAACATTTAGAGAACAACAAGCAATCCGTCATAAAAATAAATGTCTCATTTTTAAATATGCGCTTTTTAACAAAAGTTTTAATTAGGTTTTATGTGGGTGTTACCCAACTCAATTATTTTCCATATTTTAATGCATCTGACATATCTTTCCTCTTCCTAACTCTTACGCCTCTTTCCTGACATTTTTCCATCTATACCATCTCCACCTAGATTAGAGAATCAAAATAAAACGAGTTAATTAAATTCATTTCTGACAGTCTTTTTGTTCCTCGGTAATGGTGAAGCTCTATTTAAATTATATTTTAGACGAAATTGTAAGTTTTCAACGGTAAAATAACTAGATAGCCGAAGCATTCTCGTTCTTTCATAAGTCACTTAATTTTTGGTAAAGATATTATCGGAGTAAGTCACCTCATAATGTTAGCGAAGAATTTCTTGTAAAACATCCACGGCACCCGAGACTTCGACGAAGCGTTACTCTTTTTCTGTAAAAGAATGAGAAACTGAGGGGGAAAACCATTTAATTAAACGGAGAAAGAAAAGGGGCGAAAGACAGGTAAAGTTTTAGGGTTTGGGAGATTGTTTCATTAGTAGAAGTTTGCTGTGGATAAGAGATGCGAATTTGGAGATCTCATTTTTAAAGCCCAAGATTTGTTTTGGAAAGGAATTTTAAGCTATTTAATGATCTGAAAAAAAAACTAATATTTTCCAAATTAAAAAATAAACGGTTAATTTGCTCGATGAAGTGACGTTTGATGTATTTGGTCACTCCCTTGTTGGTTAGTGCGACGGCTGCCCAGTCATTTCTCACTGTATGCATCACTGTGGAAACATCGGTGGCTAACCCCCGCAATCTCTGTCTAGCCTTGTTCTATGCGAGCAAGTGACGGCAAAGCTATTGTTGACGACCACGGAAGGGGACAAAAGTCTCCTCACGTTCTCGTATCTACAGCTACCGTCGGCATAGTAACTCACCGTTGCATAACAACCGTCGGCATATGCGGATGCTCAACACACAAGCCGTACGTTAAGAGTACCTGACAGTTGACGAGATATCAGTTAAACTTTCTCTTAAGGAATTTCGATGGGTTATTAAAAGGATGAGTTTGTATTAATAAATAAAATTAAAAAAAAATATTGGAGGAGTAATGATTCTACATATATTAAAAAGTCGTAGGAATGTAAAGAAATTGCTTGATGTAGGAGAATGCTTTTCTTCAAACGCCTTAAGGTTAGGGTAAAATTACGGCACTCATAAGGAAGGAATAGATTGCGTTGACCTCTTGTCTCTTAGGTAACCGACAAGTTTTTCGAAAGCGAATTTTTCGAAAACCAACTTTTCTAATGCAAGTTTTTCGAAGGGTCAGCAGATATCCAATTTAAGGACCTTGTAATTCCCAAAATTCAGCGCCTTAGAGGGCAGAGCCACTAGTTAAGCTATGCTTGTTATTTTGTCTTACATGTCAGTATGGAAAGGTTCACATAATTCTTGCGTTAGCGATTTATTTGCACGATTTTCAATTAATTTAGAGAATATATATATTGTAGCCGAAAAGGTGAAGTTTTTCGCTTCGATTTAATTTACAAGGTTCGGAGCCGAGCGTGTCGCAAGTGCACAAGATAGTTCAAGAACAACCAAAGTCACAATCATTTAGTTCACATTCCAAAGTTATTGTTTTTAATTCACAAACATTTTTAAAGATCACACACGTATTATCTAATAATACACCACTAATTATGTAGACTCTAGTTTCTTAAACAAAAGGTATATAAAGTTCTTCAACAAAAGTAATTCCAGAAAACCTTATAGTCCTCAAATTTTGAGATTAAAACTCAAGACCAGTCCACAGCGTACTTGCTCCTCCGTTTACGAACAGAAGTCCTCTAGGTTGCGTATTACTTCGTCAGCCGACTACTTGAAGCACTCTTTGTAAAATTTATACCACTGACTCGAACTGTTGCACCGACGCGACCCAGGTGAAGTCTCCTCTTTTCTAGGCGTCGGAGACGCCTTCTTATATAGGGCGCGGGTGATGCACTGCGTTTTTCACTCCCCCTTCCGGCAACGTGACTCGCAGGCCACGAACCTGGAAGGTCACGCTGACGTCGATTTCTCCTTCGTTCCTATTCAATTTTGCAACCAAGGCTTTAATGTGGCGAACAGTGCTACAGGTTGAACCTGTACCGCCACATACCCCTCCTGTAAAAATAAAAATATCGAGCAGTGGGAGATTTTTTTCTTCAACGCAAATAAGTTCGACAAACAAAATAAACAAAACGTATCTTGAAAACATAAACATCAGTTGCAATTTTCCTCCTTGGGAAACACCGATAGTCCTCGGCATTCCGCAAGAAACATGTGGTGAATTTGGAGGATAGAGAGCCTCCCGTGCAGGTCATAGCCCGTCCCACACGTTGCGTGTCGGATGGCGCCTCTATACTGCTGCATCGGTCGGCGAAGGCCGCAATTCCCGTGTCCTTCTTACGAAGAGGGATGAAGGGTTTGGGGGAATCACTGCCGAAGTGAACTCACGACTTATTCAGCCATCCGCAAAGTAAGGGATAGTTGAGGGAATGCTTCTCCCTAACATAAACACTGATAACTCCCCTACCCAAAACATAAACACAATCAAGAGAAAACTCATACTGATGCACCTAATTCTAAAGCAACACATACAGCCCTAACTTAATTAAAGAAGGGTTTTAAGTTATAAAAGTTATATTTCCCCACTTCTTCTCCCTTGTCGTTCACCAAAACACACACATTAGGTTCCTGTATTCGAGTCACCATATACGGACCCTTGTATAAATAGAAAAACTTCGCAAATAAATCTAGTTTCGTGTCTGATACACGCGGCGTCCTTAACAGCACACGATCACTGGCCTTGAGATTATGGACTTTCGATTTCTGTCTTCCCCGTCTTTTGTTTCCTGCCCTTTCTAAGTTCCGAAGCACAATGCGCTGTCTCGATGTGTCTCTTAATGCAGGAATTCGCGGTAACGGCACGATTTGTCCGAAATCTCGTTTCGGTTTTGTTCCGAAATGAGCTTCCAAAGGGGTCATCCCTATGCTCTCGTGGTACGTATGATTAAACCACATATTCAGTTTCGGAATAAAGTTTACCCAGTCCTGATGATCCCTGCAGTAGACTCGAAATACGCGAGAAATTTCTCTCATTCTTTCCGTTGGGTTTGACTGCGGGTGACGCACGGTTGAATAAATAAGAAGAATGTTTTTCTCCCTCAGGCTCTTCACCCACAACTCCGCGTCGCCTTCTAACATTTGCAAGGCAAACATGACCTGTTGGAAAGGGGGTATCCCATATAACTCGAAGTAACTCTCTGCTGGAGTGATGAATTGAACCGGGTGCTCAAACTGACGACCCCTATATTTTGGTTTGGAGACGCAATTATTCGGTATTGCGGAACCCATGGCGGAATTATTCAGAAGGCTTTTCGACTGCATAACATCTAACCTCTTCTTCGATTCCTCAGCTTGGGCCCTAAGCTCCATTATTTCAGACTGATTTTCTGCAATTTTTCCCACAGTTTGAACTAAACGTCCCTCGACGGTTCGACCCATCTCTTCCAATTTTAACGAGGAAGAGGGAATCATCTGGTCGTACTTGGCTTCCAATTCTACCCTAAGAGTTTCTTGAGAGCGGATACATTTCTTACTCTGTTCCATTAAGCGTTCCGCGGTAGTTCGCTGGAGGTCATCGAGTCGCTTATTCATTCTCCCTAGATTTCCGTTTATCTCGCAGCTCATTTTGGCGACATTTAAGTTAATTTCAGCCTTCATTTCCCGAAGTTGTTCCATTATTGTCCCCATAAAACTTTTTAAATCGGAGCTATCAGAATTCGACCCTTCTTCCGTCGTATTCGGGGTAACGGCTTTAGAACTAGCACCCGACATCGTTCCTAATTCCGGGCCCTCACACTTATCTGGAGTAAAAGATGGGGCTGTGCGAAACAATGTCCCTACATCTGATTCCTCGTCCGAGTCCCTTTTTTTTCTCTATACGACCGGAAAGCGTCTTTTTCAGCCATTTTACAACAAAAAAATTAACACTTTATGAAAAACTCCTAATTACACGTCACTCAAATGAATTATCTAATCGTTCTCACTTAAACTTATGCACTCACGTACAGTCGGGCCCCACGTTGGGCGCCAATGTAGCCGAAAAGGTGAAATTTTTCGCTTCGATTTAATTTACAAGGTTCGGAGCCGAGCGTGTCGCAAGTGCACAAGATAGTTCAAGAACAACCAAAGTCACAATCATTTAGTTCACATTCCAAAGTTATTGTTTTTAATTCACAAACATTTTTAAAGATCACACACGTATTATCTAATAATACACCACTAATTATGTAGACTCTAGTTTCTTAAACAAAAGGTATATAAAGTTCTTCAACAAAAGTAATTCCAGAAAACCTTATAGTCCTCAAATTTTGAGATTAAAACTCAAGACCAGTCCACAGCGTACTTGCTCCTCCGTTTACGAACAGAAGTCCTCTAGGTTGCGTATTACTTCGTCAGCCGACTACTTGAAGCACTCTTTGTAAAATTTATACCACTGACTCGAACTGTTGCACCGACGCGACCCAGGTGAAGTCTCCTCTTTTCTAGGCGTCGGAGACGCCTTCTTATATAGGGCGCGGGTGATGCACTGCGTTTTTCACTCCCCCTTCCGGCAACGTGACTCGCAGGCCACGAACCTGGAAGGTCACGCTGACGTCGATTTCTCCTTCGTTCCTATTCAATTTTGCAACCAAGGCTTTAATGTGGCGAACAGTGCTACAGGTTGAACCTGTACCGCCACAATATATATACACACATATATATACACATATATATACACACATATATATACACACACACACCATCATTTAAAAGTACATGTAGGTACACCTCGATTTATGCGACAGTTTTGTTTAAAAAAAGTCGCATAGGGTGAAACCGCATAAGTCGAACATAATTTCCCCATAATAATCAATGAAAATTAACATGTTCTTGCTGTCACTTAAACTGATTGTCCAGCACAGTACTTCCTTTTTCTTATTTCAATAATATTTATGTCATCCTACTATGAATAAATTGTGTTTGTAATTATTCAGTTTGAAAAAGAACGCTAGACACTGCTAAGAAATTTTGAGTAAACATGATGTTGACCTCCAGCGAAGACTGCGCTTGAAGTTGAGAGAGAATACGTTTCCTCTCACTCGGAACGAAGGAAAGAAAACGGAGGATTCCAACGACTGCGGGTTGGGGAGACCTCACACCGAGAGTAAACAGAAAATTCGCAATTCGCATTAAAGCGAGTGCTAATAATTGAAATCGGTCTTAATTAGTTGAGCGCATTAAAATGAGATCGCATTTTTCGAACTCGCATATAACGAGGAGTACATCTACATATATTATGACATCTTTAGAAAAGGTCAAAAACACTCCACGAATGCGACATGCAGCACAATTTGAAATTTAATTATAAACTTTTGCTCAAACCGCCTTTCTCTGTATAATATCATAATTAATTTCTTTATCATGGCCTTGGCATTTAAATGCTCACAGCATTTATAAAATAAAGTTGGTCGTTTATTTCATAACGGTAGTAGAGATTATAAAAAGAATCAGGAATGTTATTTTCCGATTCTACGAACTTGTATATTAAAACATTCCAGCTCAATTATTATGGATTCCATTTGTACTGCTGCGAATTTTAGACGAAGGAAATTAATCGTAAAAAAGACCGCCGTTAAAGAAATCTCACGACGGCGAAAACAGAATTTCTCGTGGTCTTCCTCGAAAATTTTCTAAACTCGATTCCCGATTACTTTATGCGTTTTCGCACGTATATTTTACATCATCTGAAAAAAAGTCCTTTCACTTCGAATCTAATAAGAGCAACGGTGACGATCGAATACGTCAGTGACAGAGGCAGGATTTGAAACCCGCTACCGTGGCAACGGGAGGTAAAAAAAAGTCAACTCACCCCAGTTCCAGAGACCCGCATCTCTATGCGACGATTAAGAGATTGATCATTCTTCTCGGATTAATCCTTTAAAAGCGTGAAAAACCCTCCTCAAATCCCGCAGCGGGCGGAGTTGTCATTCGAAAGATCCGTCTCTCCAAAGCTCACCATGTGAGACATCCATCACCCGTTATATATATATATATATATATGTATATCCGAAATTCCTCCTGGGGCGGCCCGGATCAACATCGTCTCCGCAGGCAATCGAACCGTCCGTTTCCGTCCTTTCTCCTTAATCTTTATCCAGCGCAAAACCTCGTTCCTATAACTCCCAACACCCCGTCGCCACCTACCATTCCCTATCATACGCTACTCTCTCATATATTCAATTCCTACTAAAAGACAAGACCGCATTTAACGGCCCATTTAATTGGTCAGATATAAGTCTCTTCTTGCTCTTCCTTCTTCTAAAAGAAAAAACGCATATCTTTATATACATTTTAGCCGTTCACGTTTTCTTTTTTTTTTTACGCCCTGGCGAAGACATTAAATCGTTTATCCCTTTTTCCTCAGTCGTCAAAGCGGCTGGCTCCTTATATATCCTACGGGAGGGGGTGACCCATTATTATTTTTTCTGCAGTCGAATCTTTTACTCCCTTGCCTGCCCTCCCCATCCAACTTTCTTTCTCTTTTCTCGTATTCGGTCTCCTCTCTCTCTTTCTCTACTCCTCACCTCCTTAATGAAATTCCGTCCATCCCTCTTACCAATCAGCGGGAAGAACGAATTCCTCTGCTTTTCTTTCCTCCTAACACGTTTCGTCTATTTCCGTCCCAAGGAAGAAACCCTTCCGTCTCGTTTTACGGCCCTATTATTTTGGTTCATATCCCCTTTATAATCATTGCGAGCAATCATCTTAAGAAATAAATAAACATACGTTATTTATTTATTGTCTATTAGTTTTTTGTTGTGTGGAATTAGTGCATTTTTCTCATACACCGGTTCATTTTGCTTCTTAGCGTTATTTGTGAGAAATGAAATATCACCGTAATACTAAAAAGAAAACTCTTTCCGAAGGGAATTTTGCGGATGATTAGGTCAGTGGTAATTTTATGGGGTTGGGAAGAATATGTAAACTTCAGTATGTTAATTTTGATGAACTCTGTGGAAGTAGAACGTCAAAAAAATTAAGATGTATATTTACCCATTTAATAACACATGATTTCATGTGCATATTTTTTACAGTAGTTTTTATTTTGGAATAAGAGCAGAAATAATCTACTCTTACCGCTGACAAAAAAAGAGAGAGCGAAAAACAAGAAAATCAAAATGTTGAGGAGAAATTAATTTGCTCAAAAGAAGGGGACCCTGATATTTTAACCTCAAATTCTGCTTTTCATATTATTTTTCATATTAAATGAGAAAAATGGCCAGTAATTACTGTTTCCGTGAAGCGTTTTTTTGTGTACGTTCATTCAACCTCATACTTTACTAGCAAAGGTAGAACGACAAAAATGTTAAGGCGGATTATAAAAAAAACGATTTTGTTATAAATTCAAGATCAGTATCACGGGTCGTTGCTAGTATCGATATGAAAGTACGGGTTCTGTTTACGGTTTTCCTCTTCTGTAGTCAGTTTGCTATAAGTATGCAACAGTTCGTGAAGTTTATAAGCGAGATAATACCTACATCTGTTATGGTTTATGGCAAAGAAGATATATTTCTTCCTCGAAGTGAATTTTCATTAAGCGTTTATCTGTTCTTTTCCTTGATGGACGAATTTTTAAAAATGTGTTGCAGCATTTAATCCACATTTTCTCTTAAAAACATCTTTGAAAGACGTGATCTGCGGTTTTGTTGATATATGCCATAACGAGACGTTTCTAACATTAAAATATTTCCCCATTTGCCACATCTTAAATACATAATTTTTGTAAGGTATTACGGATTAACAGAGCGTCTCTTACGCTGATCTCGTATTTGGAGGTTAACATGGAACGTCATTTCTTACGAGATGCTTATCTTAAAAAAAGAATGCGAAATAGCATGGCTAGATAATTACTTATGCGTGCTCAATTCATTGACTCAGTTCAGAAATAATTTTCATCCCTTTATCGTTCGCCTCCTCTCCTGCCTTCGTCATAGGTTCAGCGGGATAATTTTCGTGCTGAATTCTCTCCTTCGCTTGCCCCTTTAAGAAAATCGTTCCTCACATTTCCTTCCTCGTAAATTATCATAACCACTCCAAATTTTGTTTTATTTTTACGTCCCAACTTAAATTTATGGGACCGTATTTACCTTCCCCCCCCTTATCTGTCAATATCTACATCTTAATCTCCAACCAATTCTGTTTCCTTTCTATTGCTTCTTAAACAGGGAGAGGGGGAGAGAGAGAGAGAAATATCACGATGTTCGTGTTCCACTCCAGTTTCGCGCATTTTTTTGTTCTGCCGCAATTTGAAGCCTCCAGCGCTTTCACTTCAAGTAGTATTTTATATACTCTTGGACAGCACATCGCCCGACTACATTATTGACAGTATGTTGTAATACGAATATATTTTCTGTTGGTCACCGATGATGACGGCTACTTCGTAGCAGACGTCTTCGTCTGGTTTTCCAAAAAAACTTTTAATGGCTACAGGAGAAAAGTCAACTATTGTTAATTATCAATTTGTTATTACATGACGGTATATTTTAGGGCCAATTCGCTATAAGTGATCAACTTAGTGCGTTTGTATCATTAGGCGTTCTACGGAAAAGTTAAAAAAAAAAATGAACGCCTTACGGTTAAGTCATATCCATCCGTTCGTTCGCGTTTTTCATCTCCGAAAACACTGAGTGGATTTTCATGAAATTTGGTATTTAGGACTTGCAAAGAAAATGAGAAAATGATGTAAATGGTTTACATTATAAAATCGGGTGTGCCACTTTATTGGTGACAACAAATGAACTTTCCGTCATATCTCGTAATATGTTAATCATGCAAAAAACGTTCTTCAAACAAATTTTTTTTAGAGTTAAGTAGAATATTCCTTTCCTAGTGCATTTTTATGGGACGACTGGCCGTTTTCAAGAAAACGAAACAAGAAAGTCGTGATTCAATTTGAACTTGGAAATTTTTTTCCATGGTTTTTCAGTTGCATCCGATGAAAACAATCTCCGTTGCAAATGAAGTAAACAAGATAGGATATACGTAAATACGTTTATTTTCCTTACGCACACACAAAGCGATTGTAAGAAAAAAGGAATGGATAATTTACAAAAAAGGAATTAACGTGAACGTAGACATTGCCATTACTCGTTCCAAGTGAGGCACATGTTTTTAATTTTTCGATTGCTTGGCTAATTGCAATTGATTCGAAAACGAATCGGCGAATCAAAAATTCAAGATCGTTTTGCAGTGCTCAGACATTCTAAGCCAACAATATGTATCTATTATTGACTTTATTAGATAAATCGTAAAGGACACCTCTGGTTTGCACGTATCATGCGTGCATATTTCCTCTCTGGTTCATATATATATATTTTAAACGAAGCCTTTACATATAGGTATTAAAGTCACTTCTACGGGAAAACTATGGTATGATGATATATATATATATATCGTCATACCGTAGTTTTTCCGTAGAAGTGACTTTAATACCTATATGTGATGACTTTGTTTAAATCGAAAACAAAAAATATTTCGAGAGAATTATATGTGACATTTCATTGTCAGTTTTAATAGCTAGAATGCTTTGCTCGGGTCGAAAATTCTTACCCGAAAACATTTTTCGATTATCGAAACCTTTTCTCGAAATCAATGAATGCGCTCAAGTGGAGCGTCTTCACTCCATAAGTTCTTCGAGGCCTTCCATATATTTTTTATCGCCTCGCATTGTCATGCTCGTCTCATAAATATTTTTACGTACCTTCGTCCGGTTCTGCACGAAAAACATGGCGAATTTCCCTAAAAGATCTCGCTTTTTTTTACTTATTAAAAGATGATAGTATTCCTTGTGTTGAAGCAAGGGTGGGCAACCTTTTCTACATGCAGCGTCGGTGGTTGCGAAGACTTCGCATTCGAGTAAAAAAACCGGAATTTACCAAAAGATTTTCGGGTGACATGTGAAAACCAAGTCTAAATAAGGATTTTAAGGTTTAATACAGTAGGACTTCTATACGTGGAACCTCAACGGAAACAAAAAATATTCGAATCATAGAAAATTCGAGTTATAGAAGAAAAATAAAACGAAAAATATTTTTTCCTGTAAACTTCGAGTTGTGGAAATTCGAGTTAGACGTTCGAATTGTGGAAGTTCGACTGCATTTCAAAATTGAATGTTTTATAATCGTAAATTTACCAAACAATACGTATCCGAGCTACAAATATTACAGATTGCCTTTTTCATCTTAGGTTCACGGTCAGCATGAAATGTTCTCGGGAGTCTCATACGTATTCCGAATCCCTGTCCTTTTAGCATTGATATTCTTTCTCGACGATGAGTTACTACGAGCAATTACGTGTACTACTTAAAAGGGGAAAGTATGCTTTACTTAAGGAAGGAAAAGTGTTTCTCATCAGAGCCTGTTCTTCCCATCAGCGATATACACATTTAATGTTCCATGTGAACGTCCCTTCCTCCTCCTTCAGTATTCAAAACGTATGCTCGAACATTTTTCGTTGATTTTGTCAAACAAATACCCCCTATGGTCGAGAGAGAGAGAGTGGGGAAGGGCGAAGAAAAAAAAGGAATGCGACTCGTGTAGCCAATGGAGACCGACCCAACACCGTTTCCACTGCGGGTTTTCTTCCTCCTTTGCCTTGAGTTCCGCGCAGGTGCGCCCGTATTTCTTCATCTCGTGTTAAATTGCGAACCTCGGCGTGAGGAAACTACACGTTTCCTTGCCACTCCTCAAGATATAGGAGGGCGGAGCGTTGTATTGGCATAAGGGGTTGGGTTGGAAAGAGGCGGATTCCGCAGGTGGGCTGTGTTACCTGAGGGTAGTTGAAAAGAAGGTTGTTCGATGCTGTGGTATCGTATAAAAGGGGGTTTACAGAGGGGTGGAGAGAGAGGGGAGTAGATGGAGAGAAAGGGGCGAAAGGGTGTGTGGCAGCGCCCTCTCTCCCTCTGTCTCTTCGCGGGAGAGAGGATCAGTCTCGCGCTGTCTTCCGTCGGAGTTGCCACGAACTCCCGCAAGACCGCGCGCGCCGCTTTTTCGCCCGTGGGGCAGAAGGCGGTCGTGAGAGAAAGAATCGAGAGAGAGAGAGAGAGAAAAGTGACCATACGGTGTCCAGACTTTGAGGGAATAAAAAGGGAGTAGGATTTTTTTTAATCAGAGTGTTTTAGTATCCCAATTAAAAAAAAATAATTACAGTTTCATTGGATTATGTATTTCTGAAAGAGAGACCACGTGCAGCAAACAGTTAGTTCATTAGACTAGGCATAGAGGGTGTGCTCCGGAGAAAGACGGCGGACGTGCAACACGTGATCGCTTTTGTTCATGATTAAAAGTGTTTTCAAGAAGGAACGGACGGAGCTGTAACGCGCGTTGAATTGGCAGCTTCTTCTCAGTAGTGAAATTTTTTGTAGGTCGTGTGCTGTGTGTTGTGTTCGTGTGTTAAGCGTGTTGCGCTCCGCAGCCTGTGGCGTCGATTTTTTTAAATATAGTTTACGCTGTCTCGAAATAATGTCAAACGGTTTCGCACATATTGTATAGCTTTGAGTAGTAGGTAATTTTATACATATATTTATCATGTGATCGTGAATTTTGTGCTTAAATGCATTTATTATCGTCCTCTCTTTATAAAGTGTTTGAAAGCATTTTGAATAAAAATATTCCTCATACTATAGCGAAGTTGAACATATATTGATGTTCTTTAAAGGATACCATATATTACATAGAAATAGTTCATACGGTCGAAATCTTAACACACTAAATATCTATCTTAAAGGCGATTTCCTGGGAATTCAACCTTTTGTGACGGTTTCTTGATTTTCTTTGCTCCTATCATTCAACAATCTTTTTAACTTTTGTTCATACCTGTAGTCCTACGGCGTGATAGCTGAATGCGTGAATCGATTACGAAAATAAACAATCAACCCCGCTTGTGTGTTTTCGTGCGAGAGTTCGAGAATGATGGCGACCATTTCGTGACAAAGTGTCGCGTCGTTTAGGGTGGAAGAGAAGAAAGAATAACAGTTTTCGCGTTCGAAAAGGAAAAAAATAAGGGAAGGCTGGTGTGTGTGTGTGTGCGTATTATATTATACCTCCTTCGAGTGAGCGTGGGTGTTGTCGAGAATCGAGAGGAAGACCCGTTTCCAAGGCGACGAGGAGTCTGCATAGTTGGACAGGGAGAGCGGGAGGAGAGAGAGGGATAGTGAAAAAGGGTTCTGCGTGGGCGAGGAGAGGAGTGGAGGGGGGGGGGGGAGGGAGTTTGTGTGTGTGGAGAGAGGTGAACTTTTGAGCGTCTGAAGAAAGATAGGAAGGAAGGGATTCGGTGAGAGGTGGAAGTAAAAGAGATCATCACCATGCAGACCAACGTGCAAATCGACTCGAAGAACCTGAGGTCGTCGCCAGATCACATGGTCAAGGTGTACGATCCTCAGTCGAAGAAATTCAAGGTGGGTGGGGGAAGTCAGTACAGTAGTGAACCCTCGGTATATCGGACCTCGATGGAAGGGACTTCGGATACACAGGGTTATTCAGATGTCCGTGAAACATTTCGTAAATTTATCTCTATATTATTATAAAATCGTAATCGTAACGCTCTTAATTTTTCGAATAACTCCGTTAGAAATAAACTAAGAATCCTGAAATTTCTCAGATGAATCTTTACGTTATGATTTTAAAAAATTCGAAAAAGGTCACGGGTTCGACTCCAGAAAATGAATGTCATTTCCTATAAGATAACACGTAAAAATCACCTTTTTGGTTTGAAGGCTTTCATTATTTTACTCTTTAAAATATCTTAAAATTAAGTTATCGACGCGAAATTTCCGCAAAAACGCGCCGAAATGAATGAGGATTCTTATTGTTACCGTCGAATACTCAATCTCCTTCGAATTCGCTCATATATTGAATTTATACTCGAGTTTTGATAAATTTTTTAACATTTCATTAATAAGATTCCATGGTTACCGATAATGTTGTACTTGCATATGCACTTAAATAAAGGCTTAAAGAACGAAAATAAGATTAAAACTTGCTCGAAATGACCGAAGATATGAATTTAATGCAAATCAATCGAATGCAGAATTCATGTTATTTATGCTGTTTATCTATATTACTAAAATCCTATTTCTGGTTGTCTCTCTTTGACGCTCTATACTTCAGCCATTTTTAATCTCAGGGAATTTCAGCCCTCTTAAGTTTATTTTTTATCGAGTTATTCAACTAATTTTTTAAATTTGTTATTAAAAACCAAACATACATCCCTTATAAAATATATTCATTAAAATCATATTCAAAACATATTCCCGTTAAACTAATCTAAATCCAATAGGTAGATACATGGAAGGAAAGAAGAAACAGCAAACAAAGAGGGGTTGGCGAGCGTCAGCGAGCAGGGGGCTTGCCCCCTAGTATTAGAAAAAACTGTGACGTGTGGTGCATATATTGAAAATCTGTAACACTAGCGGGCTACTTAAAAAGTTTCTTGATCATATGGTGTTTGTTTCATTGTTCCATCGCTTATAGTTTTTGTGTAATACATATATGAAATGGTTCACGGACTTGCGAATAACCCTGTATAACGGAAAAATTTTCTAATTCGTTACTTTCTCCGAAATTTTTTACAATCTTATGGAAAAATCTAATATCTAGAAACATTAACCCTAGTTCGAATACTGAGAATAATTCCGTTTCAAATAACAATACATAGA
Source organism: Uropetala carovei (assembly GCA_036926305.1). Classification (NCBI taxonomy): domain Eukaryota; kingdom Metazoa; phylum Arthropoda; class Insecta; order Odonata; family Petaluridae; genus Uropetala; species Uropetala carovei. The sequence continues at coordinate 4,531,275 of JAXCHB010000181.1, read as the reverse complement.
AAAATCAATTGTCATTTCGCAAGCAATTTTGATTATGGTCATTATAATTTATTACATTTTTAATTATGTTCTGATATAAGTATGTTCCTGCTTGGAAACTGCAAGCACCTTTTAGTAGTAAAATTAAAAATTAATACGTAATTCATACGATTAATATTTTTCGTAAATTAATTAGAAAACTCTGCGCAATTATTACGTGCTTTAACAATTTTCATTAATATATAGCATATATTAAAAGATCTTTCATGGCATGCATATTTCAGCAATTTAAGCTAACATATACGTTTCCTTCGATGTTTCGGATATAACGGACTGGCCTTCCACCATTTTTGTCCAATATATCCACTATAATAAGTAAAAAATCCTAAATTTTGGTGCAAACTGAAATGGTCGAAGCTCCTGTTCTAAGTTTTGATGCATGTAAACTACAACACGATTTTTATGGCAAAGAATTTTCTATATATGCAGTGGAACTTCTACAAGTCGAGCCTCAAGGGAAATAAAAAAATGTTCGTCTTACAGAAAATTCGAGTTATAAGACGAGAAATAACATGAAAAATATTGGAGCTGGTTTAGAAAAGGTGACCAAGGCCGTGTATTAGAATTTTCAAATGCAGGCCTTGTAGGTAGGGTGTCCAGACGTCCCGATTTTATGTGCAGTGTCCCGGTGTCCCGGTTTTTTTGGGTTGCTGTCATTACGTTAAGTAGTTGGTTCCAAAAATCGAATTATTGTAAGGTAAATTTAGCGCAGATACAAAGAGATAGAGGGATTGTTCAGTGACCTATTATCATTAGTAGGATTTTTCTTTGCTAAACATCTCCGATGTGACAGAGCATAGAGTAAGTAATAAGTGTTTCGAATCTCAAAATTAATACCAATATTCCCCGCTTGATCTCTAGCGTGCATTGACGGATAAATGGTATTTTCATTTGGTAATGTTTTATATTTTTCGTGTGATAAAAATTTATAATTTCCCAGGTGTAATGAGCTTAATCTTTTGTTTAGAAATAAGATTTGTAAAAAACTCGCATTCATTCTCATTTACGTAATATTTAAGTGCACATAACTAATGCAAATAAATAAAAACAAATATGTCCCGGTCATGTCCCGGTTTGTTCTTCCTCAGAACATAAAATGTCCCGGTTTTGCATTTTCGATATCTGGACACCCTACTTGTAGGTGACGTGCTACCAGCGCCGTAACTGGCAAGAAAATCTACTACGTAGTACATGAATCATAGACGTTGTCTACGCATAGCAGTTTACAAATGGCTGACGTACCGTAGCTTATTTTATTATTATTGAAATGTGAAGGGAAAAGTATGTATGTTGCCGGCACAGTCGGGGGGAGGTATAGAGATCGAGTTGTGCTGGAATCATATCTCTCTCTCCAGCCAGCAGAGATACGGTGCCCGAAGCAGAGCAAACGTAATAAGGGTTGATGGTAGGGCGACAGTCCGGGGGTATAGAGATAAAGTCGTGCCGAGCGCCTTCGGCGCCCTGACGGAATACATATCTCCCTCTCCATGCCAGCGGAGATTGGAGTGGTGCAACACTGCAGAAAGAGATCCTTACTACGTAGTTCTAATTCTGACCAATAGGAGCGCTACAGGCACGTCACCTATTCTAAACTTTAACCAAAATATTTTTTCCTGTTGTAAAAATGAATTCACTTCGAGTTACGGAAAATTCGAGCTATATAACGTTGGACTTATAGAAGTTCGACTGTATATATATATGTGTGTGGGAGAAAGAGTACAAGGCTGCCGCCAGCCAAACTGTAAAAGGAACCCAATAGATGTTATTATGGGTGAGAAATTTAATTCTCCGTAACTTAGAATTTTATAAGAATATTTCTAAGTTTCAGATTTTTTCGAAAGCTGGCGCTTTCCAAGAAAACTTCTAATTCTTGGGTGCCAATAATTTTGCGCGACAGATCGATAAGGAACATGGTTGGATAAGGATTTTGAGAAATAAATGCATTTGACTCTAATATTCGGCTACAATGGGAGTTTTCATGGTAGTTTATATTTGGTATTGTTATAAAACTTATAAAATCACGTCCCTTTCTGATTCTAAACGCTTTTTAACGCCAAATCGTTCAGGATCCGGATTCTGTCTTTAAAAAAATAAGCTTTGTTTTTTCCTTCATACAACCATCCAAGTCTCAAGTTCGTACCATGTTTCTAAGCATTTGTAAAATTCAAATGAAAAATAAGCTGCACTTATCCTTATGTTATTCAAATGGAGAAAATGAAAAAGAAAATACTTCTAAAAATTAAAAATGTGGATCTAATCGGTTTAAAAACCTGACTACTCCACATAACTCTTTATTTCGATTAAAATGGCTTTAGAATCGCCGAAAGAGCAGTGGGCAGGTAGGTTATGCGTAGATAACCAACTCACGTTTGCGTAAAAAAATCCTCTCTGGAGCCAGGTAAACGGCTTATATACCCCCAATTTCAATCTCCATGACTTGAAAATGTATTTCGGCGCAAAAATTACGGTTTAAAACGTGTTAGACGAACGTGCAATTTTCCATCTCCAGGATTTTATCCTCCTCCTCTCGGAAACCCATTTATCCGGGACCGAGGTTGATTTTTCGAAATGTTTCGTCGGACGTTTCTTGACATATTTTTCGGATTGGTAAAGTTTTTTTTGAAGTGCCATTACGGATAAATGTTTTCTGTGAGTGACAGCGTTGATTCGTTATTCGCTATATTTATTTTTTAATAAAATCCTTCCCGCGGGTTTTATCGGGGAGAAGTTTTGAAAGCACAGATCTTTTCGAACAAAAAAATTATTTTTTAGGTAATAAAGCCTTAACAGTATGTATTTAAAGATATGAAAATATATATAACCGCCAAAAATGGGTAGCGAAAGAAGTTTAATATATTATACGAGAGGAAAAAACACAAACAGCTGCTGCCATGGCAACCGTTGAAAACTGCGATAAATTCAACGTGCCCTTTCTAATATGGTGCCAAGGAAGTTATAACACGCAATTCTATGCGTTATATATATACACACGCACGCACGTACACACACATATATATATCGTACATTTAAAATATATATAATTTAAAATCTATATAATTAAACTATATATATATATATATATACACACACACACTAGCGGAAGTACCCGTTGAATTTCAACGAAATTAAAAACTTCGACCGTGTAACATGTAAAAATTGCAAGAATAAGATAGTACACAGTAGATATGTTAACATCTCCCGCAATTTGAGCGCCGACGGAATTTTATTTTTACTTCTCGAACGAGGGCGCTCGCTCTCGACGAGGAATTAAATCCCTATATATCTCATAAAAAACGCTCCTCTTCTCCGCTTATTACCTCGTTCGACGCGAATAATAAAAAAAAATGGCAAATTACTTTCCTCGAGAGAGAGAGTGTGTGTTCGACGTTCCCGCGCGAAATTGCGCGTAAAGGGCTTTCTCCCGAAGGTCAGGCAGGCCCTGTTTAAGCGGTCCATTGAAAAAAAACCATCCGCTTTCAAGTATGTATGTGTATATATATATATATATATATATATATATATATATATATATATATATATAATATATATAGAGAGAGAGATGAGGGAGATGATGAGGATGAGGTGGTGGTGAAAGAGAAGGAAGTAGAGAACTCTCTCATTCTCCTTATTTCCTATAGTCTGTTCACTATCTAAAGTCTCTTGGCCTTGAAGACTCTTGAGTACGCCACTTAGCAGCAGCCAATAAGAGACGGATCGGTTGGGAAGGTAGGGGGAGGGGGGGGGGAGAACTCAGTGTTACTCTTGATTTCGAATCGTTCACATCGGTCTGCGTTGCCATTTCTACCGCCGTTTCCTTGCTGTTGCTGTTCGTGATTGGGTATCTGTCCTCTCGCGCGAAAGTTGTGAGGGGCGACGGAAGGGGAAACGTTCGTGATTGGCTACTTGCTCTATGAAGGCCAAGAGACTTTAGATAGTGAACACTATAGGACCGCTACGCACGTGGTGTGTGTGTGTGTGTGAGGGTAGCGATGACGAGACGAAGCGAAGGGAGGGGAAGGGAGAAGGTAAAAGGGTATGAGAGAGAGAGAGGGAAAAAAGATAGGAATAGGGCGGAAAAGTAGAGGAGGAAAGAGTGCGTATGGGTGGTTTTTATTGGGCGTGGGGGGTAAGGGTCGTTTCGTCTTTTTTCTCCTTTTGTCCGAGTTTATATCTATAGTTATAGACCGGTGGTGGTTGTTCTTCACGTGGTCGCTGCGTGCGAATAATAATAAATGGACGTCGTTATTCACTATTTTTATACGGTGTTATATTTATGTGGGTGTGTATATGTGTGTGAATATATATATATATCTGTACACACAAACATACATACTTATATATAGGCGAAGGTGGGTTTATTAAGAGCTGACCATCGCGAATCTTTCTGTGATTATTTTAATTATATTATTCTGGCGGAGAGGCAGAAATCTGTTGAATTATGTCCGTCTTTTATATCAAATTTAGCCATCTCCGATCGGTTTCTTTTAACGGATAACTGGAAATACGAATTCGTCGCTCTTTAAATTTTTTTGGATGTCGGGGATGTTGAAGGACACAGTAGCTTTGAATTAATCCTAAATTTAATAAAGAAGAGTTTATATTACTATTACCAGGAGCGGATTCCAAAGAGGGAAATGCGCGAGGACCCTTTTCTTTACCTAGCAAATATGTCAGTCAGGCAGAAGCGCGATAGTAAGATTAGAAATCCTTTCAGAAAAAATAAACCATGTTTAAATGTTATTTTCATTAAACAAAAATGATGCTGCCATGGCATGACGGGTGCTCGATCAAATTTAACGACAAACAAGGTAGGAAAGTGCACCAACAGCGTATCACAAATGAACGCGTTTCGTGCACTGGTGTGTTTGATGGAAATGATTATATAATCGTTTTTTAACTTGTTCCTTCGTTGAAGATTATTAATTTCTTTTACGTCCACGTTTATTCCTTCGTTGAAAATTATTTCTTTTCACTTGCAAAACTCTTTGAGTGTACGTAAGGAAAATGGCGTTTTAAAGTTCTTTTCTTCGTCATAAATACCGTATTAGCCCGAATATAAGGCGACTCCTTATTTTCCCATCGAGAAAATCCAAAAAAAGTAACTTCTCCATTCTTAATAACCCGAATATAAGTCGACCCCCACTTTCCTGAAAGACAATTTTTGAAAAAAACCTTATATTCGGGCTAATACAGTAATCCACAATCCAATGATGAAGTAACCATACAAGTTCAACTCGAATTAAGACATTCATGTTTGATTTTCTTGATAACGGCTACTCCTACTAGGAAAATGTATAGGAAAATAAATACTTTACTAGTTCTACAAGTTTTATTTGAAAAACATTTTGATATGACCAATACAAAACAAGGTATGACGGAAAGTTTGTTTTTTTGTCACCAGTAAAGTGGTACCCCTGATTGGCTTACGTGATTCATTTATATGATTTTCGTATTGTCTTTGACTGACTTAATATAAGATTTCATGAAAATCCGTTCGGTAGAAGCAGAGATCGAATATACGGGCGGACAGACCGAAGCTAATGGGCGCTCATGCTGGAAGCAAAACTCGCCTATAAAAGATGATCACAAATAAATTGCATTTAGACACTTTTCTATAGTAAATTTAATTTTTTACGCACTAATTTTTGGTTCAGTTTTTATTTTTTGTGATGGGACTTATTTTTGTAACTTGGAAATTGACGAACCATTTCTTTAGCAACATTTGGACTAATTTTTGAGGTTTGAAGTGTTATATAGTGTTTGTTATTATTTTGAAAAAATGGGACATTAAGACTCGTGCGCAATTTAATGACTATCAAAAACGCAAGTTTTTTTCGATATTCTAAGTTTTAAAAATCGCAATTAATATTTCATTGAAATCAAAATTGACGCGATAAAAACTCCGTTGATGGATACTTCCAAATTTTGAAAAAAAAAAACAACTTCCTCTCGCTTTGGGGATAATTACTGAAGTGAAGCGGTTTTTTTAATCGTTCAAAATCGGGGAATTGAAGTATATCCTGATATATAGGCTGTAATCTAAACTCGGAAAAAATTGATTAAATTCCCAAAAACATATGTAGGTTACACGGTACATTTTTCATTGCTAGCAAAACATCGTAACAACGCTGCTTCGGGTTGTTACGGTATCCGGGTCATTCACCAAATTGCAGCGAGAGCACATGTATGTACCATATAGGGTCCAGCAAACGCAAACTGTTAACGGAGCCAAACACGTCCAAGAGAGAGAGGAGAGCGTACACACACAAACCGTAAAGTATGTCCGGGAATTCCTTGGAAAGCAAACGACAATTTGTTTCCACCTCCGTGCTATATGACGTCCCCACCTGGTGGACGGAATGCGAAACAACGTTCCCACAGGCATTCATTGAAACATGCCGAAAGGGTACCCCCTCCCCCTGGAGGACCTATAGGTTGCCTTTCCTATGTTCGCAATTTCGTTTCATTTTGTTCCGAAATCTTCCATTACGAGAGACGTTTTTGATCAAGCAAAAGTTAAATTTATCGAACCATCGAATGGTTTCGCCTTAATTACACCGGGCTCCCTTGGAAAAAATAAAGTGGTGAGAATGTTCCAATTATTGTAGGACGTAAGTGTTGAATTGTCTATCCTACTTGTTCTGTTTCAATAAATTTCTCTTTTAATTTGGAGTGTATCTGTGAGGGATTGTAATACTTTCACGCCTCATTTGTTTCTTGCATCGAAACCAGGCCCCTGACACTCGCAGAGAATCTTGGCAGGATTTTGAGGCCATGGTGAAAACTCGAACTATCGAAACATTTCATTACGTCTCGGGCTTCCATTCCATTTTAAAGGATTCGCCATACACTAAAGACAAGTTAAGCACTTTCCTAGGGCGCTATAAGGTTAGGGAGTACTCTTTTAATTTGTAATGTATTTTTATTTTCTTTACTATTTGATAACATGAAAAAATATGAAATTTTTATCGTTTACTATCAGAATCTGAATATGACGTATTTTGTGAATTTGACGTGTCTTTTACTTTCTCCATGGGAAAGTATTGTGTTCATGAAAAAAATCGACTTCGAGATTTCAACGAAAATACACATTTTGAGGTCCCTAGAACACGTTTAGACTATTTTCGGAATGATGTCTCTGTGTGTGTGTACGTGTGTATGTGATTGTGGGCGCTCTAACTCAAAAGGTATTTGGCATATCGTTACCAAACTTCATATATAACACTTTAGCATGAGCACAAAGAACTGATTAGTTTTTTGACAATAACGGTTAAACGGAAGTCGAGGTTTATTCGAAACCCGATTCGATTTTTGCGATATTTCTCCGTTAAAACCTCATTATGATATATACAATTCTTTAAAATGTTATAGATAATGTATTTTCCTACAACTTTCATTTGAAACAATTTTCCATAACAGTTATTGTTTAGGAATTATTTATAAATAACCGGGTTTTCGGTTTCCGTCAAATACGGGTGATTCACGAAGATATGGAATAATTTCAGGAGCTGATTTCTGAGGTCATTATGAACAAAAAAGTTCATATGAACATGTGTCCGATTCCGAATAATTAAAGAGTTATGGCTGTTTGAAAATTAGAAAAAGGCAAGGCAATATCCGGAACTCGGGAGACAATTGCCGGCAGGCAACGAGCGCGATTCACACACGAGCGGTGAAATGCATTGAAGTCGAAGGTGGTGTTTTTGAAAACCTACTTTAATAATACACACGTTCGTATTTGACAATACAGACTGTAAATAAGTAAATAAACAAGTAAATAAACAATGTAGCGGAGAACGCATCGCGTACTGGTCGGCAATTGTCTCCCGAGTTCCGGATATTGCCTTGCCTTTTTCTAATTTTCAAACAGCCATAACTCTTTAATTATTCGGAATCGGACACATGTTCATATGAACTTTTTTGTTCATAATGACCTCAGAAATCAGCTCCTGAAATTATTCCATATCTTCGTGAATCACCCTGGTATCTCCTTAAAAACGTCGTAGTTGTTTATCTTCGTGAGGACCAAAGTTGTACAGAATAATATTTCTTCCAAGTTTTTTTTAAAACAAATTTTCGTAGAACCATCCCTTTCGAAGATATTTTGCTGTTTCTTAATAGCAGTATACAGCGCCGCCACCATGTAGCGGTGAATTCTGCGAACATATTAAAAATATATATCTGATTTACGGCAATAAGGACGACTGTATTCTTTTACGATAGGAAATAATAATTTTGCCTTATAAATGCTATTCGTTATAATTTAAATATCTATACCCCAAATATGGAGAAAGTCATGTGTTGGCCACATCAGATATTTTCCGAATGGCACCGCTTCCACATTATGCATAGGACGCCAAAATACCTTTAGCCGATCAGGTAGAGTGATTTTACAGAATAACTTAAAGCTTTAAATATGTCCCAGTAGAGATATTTTAAATGTAATTCACCGAGGAAGCGAAGAATAGGAGAACAAGTATAATTTTAATTACAAATGAAGCAAACCCTCTCTGCTGCTTTTTGTAACAGAACGTGCAACATATGTTTAATTTTTAAATTTCAGATAATAAATAAGTTACATTTTTGCTTGGTTCCTCATTTCTTTATTTATACATAAAAACGTAAAAAGTATTGGACGTTGGATTAAAAGATATCCTCATTCGTGGGCTAATGAATGAATAGAATGACCGATTTGAATTAGACAGATGTTTGTTGAAAGTTTAAAGTCAAAGGTGAAGAAATCAAAAGGTACAGATTAGTCCAGATCATATTTTGTCGCCACTTTAGCGCAGTAGGATGCGATTGGTTAGTTGACGTTAGTTGGGTTTATTAAACTTTACCTTTTTACTTTCATTAAATCAGATTTAATATGCAAAGGATAGATTGTGTGCGGCTTTAATCAATCAAAATAATTGTAATGCACCAGCAACTGCTCGATATACAGTAATGTGGGTAACCCATAGAGAAAAAATTTTAAATGCAACATCCACCCTTCTACCATCTATTAGATAAAACATGTACTAATCGAGCATTTTGCGGTATTCGCATGATGGGACCGAAAATCGCGAAAGGTTTTTCGGGCGGAATATAATCACGGCTTGAAAAATTTAATGGTACCAATTTAAAGCGCCGAGCGATAAGCGTATTACGCTCTCGATTGCTCCACGTGCGGGAAATTATCGAGCTTCTATGAAAAAAAACGCCTACGTCGCTAATGTATTAACGAAATCGAGATAGAGGAGAATACAGTTAAATGAATATGCATTCATTTTTGATTCGTCCGCATTTAAAAAAATATCTCTTGTTAGGTATTGCATGATCGTATATACATGACTATATGGATTTACAATCACGGTGTTGTTTAGAACGGAAGAATAAATAAAAAAATTGAACCTATATCGTTTCTACAATCAATTCCTTATAACTCTAAAATACAATACGATATTGTATACAACTTTCATACATTTGGCATTGCCATTCAGATTTGTATTTGTGAATAGTGCTTCACAGCGCACCTGCTATCTATCCGTAAGCCTGATTCAATTTTTTAAAAATAACACCAGGGAAATGAAATAATCTTCTGAATAATATGTGACTATGTAGTGTATTTTTAACGAACTTTGAATAGGAAATGTAAGAGAAGATAATTAATTTATTCTGAATTCTATTAAATTAATCACTCTTTTGAAAGGATCCTAAAATTCGCTTTTTCAGCCGGTGATTTTTTTGTGGTACGCCTATTTCCTTTATTCAAAATAATGCAAATATGTACATGAGTAGGTAAAAGGGGTCTTTTGTCAGTTATTTTTTATCAAGTAAAAAGCGGTAATATAAGGTAGAATGTTTTGTTTTTTTAAGGACTACATACCATTTTAATTTTATCAGTAAGTATTTAATATTTTTATTTAGATTAACTGAGGATTTTCCATGTGATAACAAATCGAATCAATTAGATATGGTTTGTTTCCTTTCCCAAAGCTTTAATTTAATTCTCCAGGGATAATTTAATTTAAATTTCTGCGAGAGATATATTGTTCGAATTATCCAAATTTCACTGGCGATTCAATATAGGAAGCAACTAAATCACCAGATTGCTAAAAAATCTTATTATGAAAGATGCGTAAGTACATTACTCATTAATTTTCATTCTTTACGTCCGTAGAAACTGCTCACACGGAAAGGCAATCTTAAAATGCCAATAAATCAATCAATAGGAATAAGATGGAAGCAGCCAATAAAGATCGGCGATAATTGATAATTCTTCCAAAAAATCCAAAGTGTCTCTTTACTGGTGCACATAAAAAATAAATCACTATGCCCAAGATTTTCCTAAGGTTTCCGTTAAATTTTCCAAAATTTGTCTTTAAGGTTGTGGTTTCATTGTCATTAACGATGTGATTAAATAATTACGAAATCTCTCTTGAAGAGTAATTTAAACTCTTCCCCGATTGTTTTTACAAATCGCTTATGTATATTCACTTTGTCTGTCTGTCTGTCCGTCTGTCCGACTGCGCAGGCGATATCTCTGAAACGGTTCAACCTAGAGAAACAAAAATCTTCAGGATAAGTTACTACATGTGAGAGCTACATGTGGCCAGAATTTGCTGGATCTGGGATCAACTGCTGGGGGATTATTTTGCCCCATTATTACACCATAAGAAAAACACGTAAATCCGTGCTTTTTAAAATTATTTTCCGTCAAGATTCTCAACTCGGGACATGAACTATCGGAAAGTATAGCAATTGAAGTTTCTTATTTTAGGAGACGGAATTCAAATCCCTCTAGATTTAGCGTAAATTTTTAATTTTTATCGAAAAAAAGTGGGGATTTGTCTGGGTCCCCCAACAATCTACTACCATGGAAAGTCGCTCAGTGGTTTTATATGGCTAACCTTTTGGTGGGACTCGGCTGGCCATACTATAATGCCATTAAGATTAAACTGCGACCAATGGAAGAATCCCGTTATTGTAATAATTCCATTTTTTTGTAAAAAAAAGTCGCCTTATGTTATCCGCTTTCGCAGTACTTTCCTAACTTTTTCTCATTTCGTTTCGAATTTAATGGCAGTGAGCTAGTACGGTATGGTAACGTAGGCGGAAGGCTCTTCTCTCCATCCTGGAAAGAATCAGTTTCGAGATTTATTCGATACTATTTCGTCGATCACATTAGACCAGGGGTCGGCAACCTTTTTGACAAGAAGAGCTATTTTTTCCAAATTTGTATAGAATCCAACATAAGATGAGCCGCAGAGTATGTCTAATGAAAAAATACGTAATAAATACCATCAAGTCATATTTAATGATATCTATTTATTTAAAAGCTTCACACACACTTTAGAAACAAAAGAATATTTTACATAAGTTTTTGTTCTATGAAAATATAAGTAAACATTCAAATGAAGCAAATAAAGAGATACTTTCAGAAAATGAATCTAGGACTACAGATGAAAATGAGAAAGTTGAAAATGAAATTTTTACTCAACAGCCCATACTGGATCATTCTATTGAGAACGATTATATTATTATCAATTGAGGCCGTCATTGTCGTCTGGTGCGCTTTAGGCGGGAGAGTAGGCGTCGGGAGCCGCAGGTCATACCTCTAAGAGCCGCGGGTTGCCGACCCCTGCATTAGACGAATCGTTTTTTAAGCATCCTCCCGTAACGCTTTCTTTTTACTTTCTCATACGAAGTGTCGAGAAAGTAGTTTTCGCGAAAAAATTAGACCTCGAGATTTTTACGGAAATACACGTTTTAGGTGTCGCTGAATCCGAAAACGTGGTTTTCTCAATGCCGTCTGTCTGTCTGTTACTGTCTCTGGAGCCTAGACGGTGGAACGAAAATGAATGAAATCTCGTACTTAGGCATTTTATCAAACTGAGCAGAGTATACATAGAAATGGTTGACATTGATCAATAATTAAGAGTAGTTTATTCAACGCATTTTAACAACAATCCGGTTATCTCGAAAATGGCTTTAACGATTTTGATCAAATTTCGTACAGTTACTTGAGTTTACGTCTTCAATAATGCTATCTGGTTCATATTTCTCAAAAAATGAATATAAGGCTAGTTTATTCTAGGCAACTTTAACAATAATTCGATTTTCTCAAAAACGGCTATAACGATTTCTATCAAATTTCATACAGTTACTTGAGTATACATCTACAATAACACTCCGTATTTTATTTTTCTCAATGAATGAATATAAGGCTAGTTTATTCTTGGGCAGCTTTAACAAAAATTGGATTTTCTAAAAACAGGCTCATACGATTTTCATTTTCTAAAGATAACTAAACGAAGCATTAGTATATGAGAAAGTTTGTACAATGTATGTTGTACCGATTTTTTCCCTTGGCGCATAGGGAGCTCTCTCTCTCTCTCGCCGGAAAAAATCGCATACCTTAAATCGAATTTATCTCTCCCTATGCATTATTCAGTTTCTCTCTCTTTCTCTCTTTCGTAACGACATTTCCGCACTCATCCGCGGGAGTTAGCATTTTATCGGTTTCGTTTCGACGGTAATTTTCCTCATTCATTCGAAAAGTCGAGTCGTATGCTGGATGAAAAAAAATGGCGCCGAATTATTTTTTTTGTGTGGAAAAAATAAACAGTTCCAGAATCTTTACAACCATAAAAAAAAGATATTCAATAGAGATATGCATCAATTTCGATGCGATGGATCCGTCCCATTTTGAAAAAATACCTGGAATGTTATTGGGTCCGTAATATTAGGAAAAAAATAAGGCGTATCCAAGATTTTATTTTACGCGCATATTTCTAATATATTTTTTTATCGGACCGGAAGGGTGTTACTTCTTGAATCGCTCCAATAAAGCGAAAGTACTGCTACGCTATCAGATTTTTTTTTTGGGTCTCAATTCGGTTTTTACGTCAGGACATTATTACGTCCTTCGATCGAATATTGCCTAGCGGTACCAGCAAACGCCTTTTCGATTAAAAAAAAAAAGATCGAAGTTATACGAGTTTCCTCCTTGACAAAAGAAAAATAAAACCTACGATTTTTAATATCGTCCGCCCGATCTAAAACAAAAAAATGCAGTTCGAGCTTCGAGACTTTTCCGAAAGTGAATTTCAAAATCTTTCAATTTCGTCGTCGTTTTCAAGAATCCCTCGCGGATAACGATTTCGGGTTTCATTCCAGTTAGCGAAATAAATAAAATGGAACGATTTAGGAAGCGAGAGTTTGACAAAGCATAGAGGAAGAAGAAAAGAAAACGATCAACAAGTGGATGGGGCAATCTGATACTCTCGCACTGGCAACAACGAACCGAAACGCCGTCAAAAAGCGTTTAATTTTTTGTCTACTTCTTTTTTTTTTAAAATGGACCATGGCCATCTTATAAATTTTAGTCGCGAAACGGACATAGTACGTAACACTAAAAGAAAAGAAAAAAGGAGAATGAGCAAGACTGGGAGCTAAAAAAAATGTGTATGGAATAGGACGTGAAATCACGAGACAGATTAATGTCAAGATTGCGGCGTTTTTTTAAAAAGAAAGTGGAGAATTTCTCATCGATTTTTATGACTCTAGTCGATCGGTTCAAATGCGTTTTTGAGGAATCGAAAAATAAAATACCATTTGCCCAAGGACTAGCATAACGAACGATAGAGTGATGTTTTAGATGAACATTTAATAGTTTTAAGCTCCTTATGTATTTGATGAAAAAGTGAGGGAAGAATTGGAGAGCAATTGGCATAAGGCGCTTCATTTTAGACAATTTAATTAAAGAAGTTATTTTTTCCATTTACTCCGCAAGCTACTTATCCTGTATCCACCATTTATTTTAACCGTATGTAGCTCTGATGTAGAACCATTTATTATGGAATTTTAGCATTTGTAACTTACGCCATTTCTAAATTATGTTGTACGTGGACAGACAGACAGGGGAATACATAAGCGATTATTTGCCAGAAAAAGCGTTAAAAATTACGTTTTAGCTGGCAATAAATGCAAAACATGTCTCATTCAAATACTTAACTGCTTCCTTCATTTCGCGTTTTGTGACGCAGGAAATCTTAGATTATCGCTTTCTTATTAAGGTCTCCGGATTTATGAAATGTCTTTAAAAAAGAAAAGGTCTTATTAAATCATATAGGCGTCATCCAAAAGTAAGGTGAAAGGAAATTTAAAAAAATTCACAACCTTTTGGCCGAATCGCTTGGAAAATATACACGAAAGTGATATTAAAAAAAGCTAGGTTGATTTCTGTTGATTTTCCGTAATCCCCGACCCAACGAGGTCATGCCTTCCATTTATTTGAATTTTATGGCCTATTACGGCTCTGAGGTTTCATGGCTTCCTTTTTTTTACCTGGATTCAGATTTCCCTAATAAAGACGGGGTAATATTTTGAGAATAAAATGTGTAATCCAGGCAGTAATATTTTCCGAAACGATCCATGCCTATATAAGAAATACGATTAAGCGTGTTTTCTTTTTATTTCGATTTAATCCGATTGCACGCATTGCTCGTAAACGTTTGTCGTTTCGCTCTTGACTCCTTCCCGTTTCAAATGCGATGATTTGATACTCGGGGAAAAATAAACGAAAAATTAATAACCTTGACCAGATAAATAAGTACGCATTTATATAAGCCTTATTTAAATAAAAGAAAATGTAATCCTCATAAAATCAGGTCGAGATGTGATAATAACTGGATGTAGTAATATTATAAAATCACACGTTAAGATGTAACACATTTTTGGCGATCAATGCCTATTTCCAAGATGTACTTTATCTGGTCTTTTGCAAATTTTTTTTGGATTCGTTTGATAATCCCTTCTCTTTTGTGAGACAGTGATGGAGTAAATATACCGCTTTGACCAAGCAGTTGTTTTATGAGGAATGTTGCAGAAATATTTCGAAATAATGATAGGAAATTAACATGACCAAACCCTACTTAGAAATAATAATATAGAATTGAATTGAGATATTATATTGTAAAACTAAAGCCTCACATTTAATTTTACCTTGAATTTATTTTTTCGATTTATAATTTAAAGCAGGATGTAATTGACAAGAAGTAACCCACAAGCAAAGCCCTTGAGTGAATTTAGGTAATTAAAAAAAATATGGTTTATCGAAGAGATATTTTATATAGGTATATTAGGGATGGGAACCTCCACCATTTCATTTCATTTTGAACACTTTGATTAGTTACGGGATTTTAGACGTGGCGTTGAATCAGAAAGATGAAATAAACGGCCGTGATTTGAAAGCAAGGATTACCGCTCCAATTTATTTTAATTTTTAAAGTCACCGATGAATTATAGGATAATCTTGTAAATAAATCCAGCGTGTGACCGCTGTGTTTACCGCTTTCTTCCCATCGCCGACCATTTAACCATCGTGACTTTTGCCATTTTCCAATTACTCGGGCGTTTTCTCATATCGTCGGAAAATTTATGTGACGGTAAATGCCCTGAATTAAGTGATCAAAGATTTATGCTTGCCTATCTCTTCTCTTCCCTGAGAGCGTGACGGTAATTGAAATTGCCCCATTTCTGCAATTTTTATCCCATTAAGCTAAACGAGGAAACATTTTCCATCTACCTTCTGAAAGATGTTTTTCTCTTCCTCTGTATTAAAGTTATCGCGGCTTAATAAAATATGGAAAGGTTGATATTTTTTTGGAAGAAAATAGCATCGGGTGTGCAAATGCCAAAGTTTTATTGATTGGTCGAATAAAACTTTCGTTATCTGAAATCCCAGTTGGAGTTCTCGTGAAACAACGGCGGGTTCGTACAGAATTCGAAGGGATGGAAGGGATTTGATCCTGTATACGGCATGAACTTGAAAAAGAATCCGTCAAAAAAAAGAAATGGCGCTGCTCTGCGTTTAAAAACATGCGAACTCTCAAAAGTAAACGGGAAGAAAGAGCGTAAATTGATTGAAGTGAACATGGCAACTGGACGAGAGACGAAGTAAACACCGTGTACACGGAACAGAAATCTGTTCCCGAGGCTGACGTCCGTGCTCCACAAAGTCGAAGAATTTATTCGCGACTTCAGAAGAAAAAAGAAAATACTCGTTTCACGAAGCGAAAACTTATCAAACATTTTTTGACGGCGCATTTTGTGGAAATACTCTCGAGAAAAATATATCTTTCTAAAACAAAATTGACATTTTCTAGAATATTGGCGAATAAACAGAATGGAAATAAAATGTCCATTGACTGAAACCGATTTAATTGAAAAGCTCTCTTCTGAATGCGAACTTCTGCTTCATAAAACTCAATCACGCATTCAAAGCATTTATTGGTGAAATTTTGTAAGTAAAATTATGCAATAATAATATTGTTTCAGTGACAAAAAGAATATTGATTTTTTTAATTAAATAACCTGAGGGATATTTGCAAATTTGACACGTATTTTCTTGTATAAAATAAATTATTTCTCTAGTTTTTATTACTCAAAGTATCTAATAGTAATATGAATTCATGCACGAAGCAATAGAAAAATGTTGATTGTTCTATCCTTTGCGTCCGAAGAATGATTTCACATATACAAATAATCCTAGCAAAAATTCTGTTGTATATGAAAGTTTACAAGAACGGTATCTTTCATTGTCGAATTCCTGTCAATAATTTGCTTCACGACGATAAAAAGACATACATAATACGTAAGTGTATAATGGACTTGCTTCTTTCCATGGAACAATACAACGATAAAAATACATTTAGTATAACGGACTTGCTTTCTTCCTTTGAGCAATACCTTCAACGAGATTTTTCAAAAATTAAGAACTTAACCGTACAAAGTAGAATATTTAGAGACAATACAAACGGTAAAAATGAAACAGGGTAATGAAATAAAAACAGAGAAGCAAACAAAAAAATTTACACTTACAGGGTTACGGGGATAAACCCTGCAGGTAATGAGTGCATGAACTTTTGACACCAGGTCACCAGGGGGAGTCTCCAAATATTCTGCTTTATACGGTTAAGGAGTTCTTAATTTTTGAAATGTACATCTCGCCGTAGTCTCCAGCACTTTTTTAATTTTAACCTTCATCGAGGATTCGTTTTTGCACACTCCGTGTGTAGAAGTTTCCGAAAAAACCGCTAGATGGCAATGCAACAAAAAATGGAATCGGCTTTGGCAATTGCCAATATAGAGTTTGACGACTCTATATAATCAATTGATTTAAATCGGGTGGCAAGGCTAGGAACCAGAACAACTTAACAAAATGAAAAAAATTTAAGTAATTACGGCGGTTACATGTAGAAACGCTTATGTATTCCGATATGATGATATGAATTTAATCTCTTATATGGAAGATATTAGTGTTTGAATTTTATTTTTGGGAGCAGTATATAAGTAACTACTTTCAATAAAATTTAAAGAAAAAATCAAGCCTAAAAATACGCACGCACGAACGCACGCACGCACACATATATATATATATATACATGTGTGTGTGTATATATATATATATATACATACATACATACAAACAAGTATATATATATATATATATATATATATATATATATATATATATATAATTCAACTTCCTCATCCCTCTAGATCAGTGATGGCGAACCTATGCCACGCAAGACGAATTTGGTTGGCACGCCAACGAAAGGCGAAAACCAATCAAAGCATTAATCGTATTGATTTAGTGCCGCAAAAATATTTGTGTTATTTAGTTAACTATTGTAAACATTAGTTTTATGTTACAAATTTCAATCTCTTATGTCTTGATTACGAATTTAATTTAGTTGGCAAGCAAAAAAACCAATGACTTTTTTGTGGAACGCGAGGCGGAAAAGATTCGACAATTTCAGTAATATTGGCACTCGGGCAATAAAAGTTTCGCCGTCACTGTTCTAGATCATGCGTGGAGAACCTTCGGCCCTCGGGCCGCATGCGGCCCCCGAGAGCGTTTTGTGTGGCCCGCGAAGCAGTGATGAAAAAGAGATCCGTAAAATTTAACACATGAACTCATATTTTTTAATCCAAATAATGACAATAAAGCATTTAATACTGAAATGTTAATCCTAAATACTCTAATTTAGACATGATTTTCACTTATGTGATACCATATAATCTCTCAGTAACTTCAATTTAAACTAATCAGGCCCGCCAAAACATTGGAAACTTCCGATACGACCCCAGAAGTATTCGCCACCACTTATGCGGCCCGCCATTTGGAAAAGGTTCCCCACCCTTGCCCTAGATATTCAGAAAAAAGCAGAGTGAACCTTAGCGTCAGGAGTATAGATTTATTGTGCAAATTTCACAATGAATTTAAATTAAGATTAAATATAGAGTATTTCATTGGACTTCTCCATACTTATGGCGAGCTATTAACGTGAGGCAGAGCATAATACGTTCTCAAATTGATACGGAACAGAAATGCCGGTACGGTATACTAGAATTATATCAGCAGGCTTATAGACCCTGCAATAATGTCACAACTACGATACTGAACTGTAATTACGCGCGGTTTTTCTCATAGCGACAGTGCCTGTGTTGGCGCGAGAGAATTTGGCGGTAAATGAACGTAAAATTCGTTATGGTAAAATGTGACGCCACGTACTTACTTATTATAGGCATATCTATGGCTTGCGCTTATGTCATTTAAGCTTTGTGTGTGAATTTTAATTAAAATAGGTGCATTAATTTTCGACTAAATTGCGGTTTTGTGAAAAATCGACTAGAATAAACTAACCTCCATTTTTGCGCGGTTTGGTGCTTCTCTTCCGAGATTCTCTCAGATTCTGTTTTAAAACGCAATGACGACAGAATAAAGACAGAAACCATTTTCACATTCACCAAAATCTGATTCAAAATTTTCTTTTTTGAGGATAGCGTCACTATGATACTACGATACGATATTCATGAAAAAAAAATGTCTGGCCGCACTTGTATTTTTAAAAAAATTTTAGTATATGTCTTCAGACTCGTGTAAGATCAAATTTTTTATAAATATGAAAGTCGGAGAAGTTTATTAAACGGAAATTCATCCACACTACTGTCTTCTACAGATAACCGAAGAGCAGCTTTAAGGTGCTCGTCCTTCATCTTGTTTCAGTTTTTACTTTTGAGGAAATGAAGTGCACCAAATGTTGTTTCAAACACCATCTTCTTTCACATGTAAACTAATGTCTAATTTCCTGTTTTGGAATTTCTCAATTATATAAACCATGGCAAAGTCCGGTTGCTGTAGCTGACGATTTACTGAACTGAATTTTGGCACTTATCAAACATATTATCACATTATTATCACAAGACATAGAGTACCCACTTGCTAGTTTATCTAGTATTTACGATAAAATGAGTGAAAACTTTGAAAACGAAGCTCTTATAGAACAAAACAGAGCTATCAAAATGTGATGCGAACGTACTCCCTACTTTCAGATGCGCTCGTTTAAGAATGATTTTCCTACAGCCATTCCTCCTAGCTTAGTGGGTAAAACATTCATTTGTTTTCTAGAACGACCAAACTTCTTATTGCCGCCCCAAGAGAGAGAGAGGAATAATGAATCAATGCATACCATTCTATTAAGTTATGAGACGTTCTCGGCCAGCTGTTAAATTCAGTTAACCTTTCGTTTGTATATATACAAAGAGGCATCTGGATAATATCTCTACATTCTGAACAATAGACTATTCATTCACTCTGTTTATTCACAAAAATATGATGATATTATATGATATTACAAAAGTAAAGGATTCAACGTCGTTACAGTTCTCGTTGCCAAGGTAATTTGTAACGTTATCTTAGGAAACGGTTCAAGAGGGCGAACGAGGGAATTAAAGATCAAAAGAACAAAGTGGATGAGATACGATTTGAAAAGGAAACGTTTCTTTCTTTTTTTTCTTGGAACGAACAGAAAGGCGAGGACAAGAGTGGTTAGGAATGCTAAATGGTAAGAGAAGAGATTGAGAAAACGAGGGGGAAAAACAAATGAAACGGGGAATGTAGGCCGCGAATTTGAGATAAGGCGGGAGAACGAGAATCGGTTATAGAACAGGCAAAGTCAATAAAAAAATACAACGTAACAGAAGAAGGTAGTCGAAATTTGAAGATATATACGATATATATGCTCGCTATCGGAAACCTGAACAGGATCGATTTGTCTGCTTAACATCGGTAAAAATAAAGGTTTTTCCGAGTGTTTTAAGCAAGCAAGTCATTGAACAACTAATTTCCCTCGGATATATCATTAATGGTGCGGAATCCAGGTGAAAAACGCTAAAGCAAAACTCAACACGTTATTACTAATATCAACAGAAACGCGGCGTATTTGGTGCAGGTGATTCGGCGAACAACACGGGAGTCACTCTTTAATATTATACAGAAATGCGTACGGCACCGCACTCCCGAATTCCGAAAATGTAAATAAAATGGCGGAGAGGGTAAACAGCGAGGTTGCGATGGAAACCTCGGAAGTCATTTCAGGTCGAGGGAAGCGGAATTGAATGGCAAATGAGAATTTCCCATGGCGGAGGAAAGAGAAATGATTGGCGTCCTAATGAGGGGAAAGGAGGAAATAAAAGCGAATCGAAATTCGACAAAGATACGAAAATCGGGGTCGTTGATTGGAAAGGGGTGATGCGATACAAGGAGTGCAATTAAGTCAAAGGCGAATAAAGCGTATTCACCTTGAAGGCCACTTTGTTTTTTTCTAGTCTAAACTGAGAATATTACGAAGGAAAATCGCGTTTATCATTTTAAATAACGCGAGGGAAATGATGGAAATTTAACTTATCCGTGTGTGCATAAGGCTGATCACGAATGTGAAGATAGAGAAGGAGAAAAATTCTCATATTGAACTGGATTCGAACCCAGGTCTCCCAATTGCCTGTTAGAGTGCTTTAACCAACTAAGCTATCAAGCCAATTAAACCACCTACCCGGCATGTGGGAGACCAGGGTTCGAGTCCCGGTCAAGTTCAGAATTTTTCTCATTCTTCTATCTTTACATTTGTTATCAGTCTTATGTACTCACGCTTATGAGTTAAAATTTCCATCGTAGGGATATTTTTAAAGACCTCCTCTTGTTTGACGTACAGCACGACCTCGAGTCACCGTGATCTTTTAAAAATTTCAGCCGTTTTCATTATGCGAGAGGGTTTCTCAGAGGGGAGGATATATATCCCTTCGACCTCCTGGAATGGTAATTCGATTCGTCTGCACCCGCCGCATGGCGGAACGGTCTTGTGGAAAAACATTTAAATAAGAAGGGAGACAATTTTTTAGCGACAGGTAGGAATATAAATAAATTAATGGATAAAAATTAGGAAGGCTAGGGAATCGCGTGTAAACGATGGGAAACTGAAAGAAAAAAAAAAGATTTTGGATTTTGAGCCCACACGCAAGAGAGAGTTCTTGGAAAAGTTAGCGGAATAAAATGATTCAAAACACGTCGAGTATTACCATGTATATCATGGATAAAATTAGTTATTGTTTTTCTTCCATTATTAAATTCGGTAGCTTTTTCGTTTTATTTAAGCATGCGGGTTTCTACCATTAACTTAATTTACGGACTGAGGATGATTTGTATCTGGTCACCTGTTATATGCGTAAATTTAGCTCATCTCAATTTATTGTTTATGTGGTTATACCGCCACATGTTCAGTCGTTAGAGCAGGGGTGGGCGGCACACTACGGCCCGCGAAGCTTTGATGAAAAAGCGATCCCGAAAATGGAACACATTTTAATATCACTTTTGGTAAAATTACGATAATAATTTTTAAAAATTTAGCCCTAAAATCCTTGTCTGTGCTTGTTTTTCACTCATGTACGATACCTAGCAATCTAAGCAATTTCCGATTTAAACTCTAAGCCTATAAGCATTGGTGTCTTTCAATGCTGCCTGCTGAAGATTTCGAAAACGCCGGTGCCATGCAGAATAGGTTGCCCACCCCTGCACTAGAGCCTCGTTTTTAAATGGCGTCAATGTGAAAATGTGCTCCCAAAATTTCAGCGTTTTGATCTTTTATTCGGAGATATTATAGAGATTATCCGAAACTGCGTTAACAATTAAAATCTAAAAGAAGAATAAATCGCAATAGTACAGAAATGCACCCTCCAACCTTCTCCTATATCGTTTACGGTTTCCTTACAATTTGAAATATTTGAATTGAAGCAAGTTAACAGTTTGATAGATATAGATTTCACTTTCTTGTTATCTATCCTTATAATTACCTTAATTAAATGCCCATTTATAATATTCATTTTACGTAACTAGCATATGAGTTAAACTTGTTATAGTTTTTTTAAATCGGCAATCGACCTGTACCTGGGTCTCCAAGGGAGTGGGGTTCCTCATACTTCTCCCATAAGCATCTAGTTTTAACAAGTGCAAATTTGACAGTCCAATCCAGTTCCTGAAACTTAAGCCCCACGAATGTCGAGGAATCACTCTATGAACATTGATAAATCTAAATGGTTTGCGAAAAATACTAAAATAAATTTCGGCGTTTAAAAATATCATAGCCAAAGTCTTGACTGCTGAGCCATTTAGATTTCGAAATTAAAAAGAAATTAATTATAGAAATCGACTGGGAGATTGTAACGAATAAATGGCGCACATAACTTCAACTGGCTCACGCTTGCGTTAAAATGTAGGTAATAGTTAGCAAGTACTCATGACAAAATTGCGTAGAATAATCAATTTCATGGATAGAATCGCAGTAAACTATCCTATGGCTATATGAGTGATCCATGTTAAAATTTGTGTGATAAATCCCAGAGATAATGATTTATAAGCTTTCGAATGCTCATTTAAAAAAATATCAATTCCAATTATCAATGCAATGTAATAATTCCCATATCACTGGTTCCATTTAGAGAGATTTTTGTTCTATAGCATTTCAATTCAAGCCCTAGCCAAGCCTTAGCAGAAAAAATAGCAATCTCATTGAAAATGATCACCAGAAGTTTAATTACAAATTTTCACTATTATTATTCGTTAATGCGTGGAGATTCACCACAAACACGTGCGGTTGTAAAACATTTTGCAATTGGCTCCACACAAAAAATAAAACGGCCCCCGCAGGGTGTAAAAGACCACTTCATTAATATTCTCCAACTGCTGTGTATGTATGCTCTCCGTAATTTATCTGGATGCTATGCCTCTTCGCTAAAATCCACGTACAGTTTTATCGCAGTGTTCTATGTGTAATTCCTCATTTGTATTATAGGTCAAATTACATAGGAAACAGGTTGAGGAATAAAATACACATTACATATATTCAATAATGTTTTATGCAGTATATGTAATATTAATTTATTTTCCAATAAAAATGGTAATAATATAAAAGCCATGCTGGAAACAGATGTTTAATCACAAATGATACAATCAAGCAAAAATTAGTTCGTTTGGAACATAAACCGAGCAGGTAAAGATCTGGAAAAATAATCGATAACGAGCCTGGTATGAAATGACGAAACGCGTTCACTTGTGATGCCATGTTGGTACGCTTTCCTAACTTGTTTGTCGTTAAATTTGATCGAGCACCCGTCATGTGTCATGGCAGCATCATTTTTGTTTACTGAAAATAATTTTCGTACATTTGACATGGTTTATTTTTTCTGAAAGTATTTCTTATCTTACTATCGCGCGTCTGCCTGACTGATGTGTTTATTCGGCAAAGAAAAGGATCCTCGCGTCCTTTCCTCTTTGGAATCCCCTCCTCTTAGTACTAATATAAACTCTTCTTTATTAAATTTAAGATTAATTCAAAACTACTGTGTCCTTCAACATCCCCGCAATCAAAAAAAAAATTAAAAGAGCAACGAATTCGCCTTGCCACGCTTAATATAATAATTTCTTTCAATTACTCCATTGCACGAAACGCGTCCATTTGTGATACGCTGTACACTTTCCTAACTTGTTTTCAATGAATTTCAGATATTGCCGTAGAATTCATTACAGAAAAAATTGAAGAAAACGTCGTTAGTCATAAGCCAAGAAGTATATATATATGTGTATGCTTTCAAATGCCCAGTATCTTTTGGACGTGTACGATTCGACCTAGATAAAGACTGGAGAGGAGAGAACGAACGGGGATAGTATTTTACGCCCTCAGAACACATCGGGGAAAATGTGATGAATGGTAATGGCATAAGTTCGGAAGAGAGAAGAAGAACCTCAGGATGATATACTTACGCTCGTAAATCACTCTTATCGTCGCCGCCGATGTTTTAAAACAGACGAATAACGCGTGAATAACGGGGCTGGGAAAACGATTACCGCTCGACCTGAATACGGAATAAGTAGAAATTGTTTGAGTTTAATCATCCTGTCGTGTGTGAAGGTGAAAACTAATTATTTTTTAAAAAACATTTCAAACGGAGTGGAATTTACATTCCCGCTGTTTTGTCTTATTGCGGTATCCGCGAGGAAATAATTAGGAATTGTTTTTTTCGAATCAGACTTAATTGACATAAGAACGACGTCGAAGTATTTTAGTGCTGCTGTACTGCAATGGCAGCGTTTATTATTTTATTTTCAAATATATTGCATCTTTAATAAAAATAAGGGTGTGAACCGCGAGGGCTGGATGCATTCAATTTCCCGATTAAGTTGTTAATAAATTAATAATTAATAAAGTAATGAAATAATAAATATTAATAATAAATAAAATTAATAATTAATTAAAGCATCGATTTCGTTAAGATAATGTATTGAAGCAAAAAACGTATAGTTATACTTATTGTTAGTACCAACATGCAATAAGAGCAAAAATTAGGCTATCTGGAACATCCCTGGTGTAATAATTATTTAGAGCAGTAAAACTAAAAAATATGTAATTTTTCACAAAGTATTTTATGGCAGATAAAGATAAAAAAGGATACTAAAAGAAGGATCCATTATTTCGGATTGTATAGATTTATCTTTATGGATCGCAATGCTGCCAAAGCTCGTACTAGTAAGTAATTAGGTTATGGAGAACAGGACGGGTTTTTTTCAAGCCCGTTACAACGCGAAGACACGAATTTGGGTCGACCTGACTTATCTCAAAATGTACGTTGGAGAGATTCGGATGTTATTTATTTTCAATTTCCACTGAGGTAAATTGCACGGATGTGTCAACTGCGTAACTATGGCGACCGTAAACATAAGCATGCGCGGCAGGATAACGAGCCCTCTCTTCCGGCATTGAGAGGGAACACTTAGTCACAACGCCATCAAATTCGACGCGGAGAATGCTTCGAAGTTGTCGCAAATTTTAATTTTCCCTCTGCAGGAATTTTGGAGATCGCATTTAAGCGGAAAGGTTTTCTAACGAATTGATCTAGTTCAGTCTAAAACCTAATGGCGACAATGCTGAAATTAAATTTCGATCCCTGCTGTTATAATATGAATTTATTTGCTTGAAAGTTTCTTTAATTCATGGTAATATAATTTCTTAGCTTCCTGTTTGAAGTCGAATTTATTATATGGGTCATTTTTAAACGTGTTTTTTTGTTAGTTTTTGGTGTCACATCTTATCATTTTCTAAAACGTTTTTATCTTTCTTCAGAAAATTTAATTTCTTTTGCTTGCTTCCTTTTTATCCCATACAATTCATACTCACCGGATGCACTTCTTGGGATTTTATGGCATTAAAAAAAGTCCTTCCGCAAAAATGACTATAAAGGTTCTAAATAAAAAGATAACCATGGTTACTTTTTCGTTTATTCAAATATTTATTATATACAAAACAACTTAAAATTCATAAATAACGGATTAAAGTGTTTTATGTAGTAACTGCATTGTAACTCCTGCCTACGGGAGGCCTTCTGAGGGATTCCCTCCCGTTCCTGGGTAAATACCAGGCAGGGAATATGTGCGCTCTCCCCTCAAAATGTTACACACATATTCGTGTCATGACGACGTTGCCATCAGGACGGATTTATTTAATACTAATAATTTTTATGTTAACTAAGCTATACTTTTTAAGGAAATTGTAATTTAAGAGTTTGCACGGGAAATTGCAATGTATTCCATTTTAAATGTTAACTTTATAATTTCAATCTCAATCTCTTTTGTGTAAAAACGTGCTTCCATTAAGTTAGCACTTTAATGTAATGTTATTGTATTACAATGTACTTCCATTAATGTACTTATAATGATGTAGACCCGCTGCCACCAGGACCTGCTCCTAATTTCAGCGTTTTACTTAATAATACGTGTTAAATACGAAAAATTAACTATTGTCAGTCGCTCATAAACCCTCATTCACGTGTCGAGCTTATTGCAATAAAATATTTTAGCTAAGAGCCAATAAGGCTGGGGAGCATTGTTGTAGTACAGTTTCTTGCTATTGGTACTTCGCAGCCAATCGAAATTATTAGTGAAACAACAAATCAGACAGGCGCAATAAGAGCATTGTCGTAATGGATAAGCGTGATAATTTAACATAACAATGCTTTATAAAGCATTGTCTGTTTGACTTAGGCATCGCCTTACATTGTATGACAATAAAATAACAAAGTCGCCATAGTACAATAAGCTTTTAAACAGATAAATTCATCTATAACTTGATTTAAAGACTACATTTTGCTTCATCACTCATCTAAACAGCGTCAGAAATATTCTACCAAGTCCGAGGAACTCTTATTGGCCACGTGTGACATTTTCTCCTTTTCTTTTGTTTTAATAATCAACTCAGGTGCGGTTTTGTACTCCAAGCTTCCCCGCCACCACATCTTCCGTCCTCCATTCACACCGTCAAGCATTCCTTTCTACCCACACGCTGCGTTCTCGTTTTCTCATTAGTGTGGACTCCTCCTACATAGCAACGACCCGCTCTTCCTCTTCCACACACACTATTCTGTCGCCTCGTCTCTTTCCTATCTCCTCTCCCTTCAAATTTTCTTTCCTCTCTCCAATCTCTCCCCGTCTCCATCTGTATCACACTAACCTCGTTCGTGTGCCTTTGTGCTTCTCTGTCCTATCTCTCCCATCCTTTCCCACGTGCCAGGAGAGAACGCAGTGCCATAAAATCGGTTAGCGCAAAAGGCGGTCGTTTCCTTGGGATATCGAAGCTTCTTTTTTCTCGCAAAAGAAGAGTGCGAGAAAGAAAAAAATCGGTGCAACATACATTATACAGACTTTCTCATATATTAATGCGTCATTTAGCCATCTTTAGAAAGTGAAAATCTTATCAGCCGGTTTTTAGAAAATCCAATTTTTGTTAAAGTTGCCCAAGAATAAACTAGCCTTATATTCATTCATCAAGGAAAATAAAACATGTAATATTATTGCAGATGTATACTCAAGTAACGGTACGAAATGTGATCAAAATCGTTACAGGTGTTTTTGAGAAAATCAAATTATTGTTCAAGTTGCCTAGAATAAACTAGCCTTATATTCAATTTTGAGAAATACGAAATATACAGTATTAGTGAAGACGTAAACTCAAGTAACTGTACGAAATTTGATCAAATCGTTATAGCCGTTTTTGAGAAAATCAGATTACTGTTAAAAATTCGTAGAATAAACTTTCATTAATTATTGAGCATTGTCAACCATTTCTTCATATACTCTGCTCTGTATGATAATATGCCTAATTACGAGATTTTATTCATTTTCGCTCTACTGTTTAGGCTCTAGAGCCAGTAACAGACAGAGAGCCAGACGGCATTGCGAAAACCACTTTTTCGGAT
This sequence comes from Uropetala carovei, assembly GCA_036926305.1. Classification (NCBI taxonomy): domain Eukaryota; kingdom Metazoa; phylum Arthropoda; class Insecta; order Odonata; family Petaluridae; genus Uropetala; species Uropetala carovei. The sequence continues at coordinate 4,503,609 of JAXCHB010000181.1, read as the reverse complement.
TTAGAGACACCTAAAACGTATATTTCCGTAAAAATCTCGAGGTCGAATTTTTTCGCGATAACAGTACTATCTCAATATACTTTGTATATGAGAATGTGATAAAAATACTTTCTCATTATACTTGTATATGAGAAAGTAAAAATTGATGGATATAGAAATAGCTGCAGAGGAGTAATCAAAAAAAGAGAACGCTAAAAAGTGCACGCAGATACAAATGTATGCAACTAGCGTTTCATCGCATCTTACAATTAGATTCTCTACCCCACTAAAGACAAGTTAGGAAAGTGTACAACGTATCACAAATGGGCAATGGAGTATTAGAAAGGAATTATATACCTGTACGTAAGGGAAATAGCGTTTTGAAGTTCTTTTCTTCATCATAAATAATCCATTTTTTTCCTATTTAAAAATCGTGCATGCACACGTACATAAGTAAATGAAACGTTTGTTTCTGAGATTGATTATGTTAGCAACAATGAAGTAGTAACCATGCAAGAAATTTTGTAAGTTCAACTCGATTTAAGACTTTCTTGTTCGATTTTATGGATAACGGCTACTCCTACCATAAAAATGTATAGAGAAAGAAATACTCCAATTTATTAGTTCTACAAGTTTTGATATGAGCAATACTTTACGAGATATGACGTAAAGTTGATTTTTTATCCCCAGTAAAGTGGTATCCTTGATTGGTTTACGTGATTCATTTTTGCAATTTTCTTATTATATTTTATTGTAAGTCCTTAATATAAAATTTCATGAAAATCCGTTTTGTAGAAGCCGAGAACGACATGCAGACGGACGGACGGACGGTCGGTCGGACAGACCGACGATAATAGGCGCTCACGCTGGAAGCGAAACGCGCCTAAAAAACGAAGTGAAAATAAGCGCCATATGTAATTTCCCTCACTTGTTTTAAACGTTTCCAATTTTTTTTGCGGTCGACAGACTTCATTCAAAAAATAAAATAAAACTTTTATCAGGAGGTAAAATTCACCAAGAAAGGCGAATCGGAATATTTTTGACTCTTTTTCATCCTTTAATATGAAAGGGTTCGTCCGGTGTTGATGCATGGCCGGTTTAAAAAAATATTTAAAAGAGGGTTCTAACGTGTTATTTTTGTCATCCATTATGGATGGAAAATTTGGATGAGGAGAGAGAGAGAGAGAGAGAAAAAAAAAATTTGATATCGTTAAGGGATCGCTTTCGTTTTCTCAACCTGCTTTACCTTTTCAATGGTTATTCATGAAAGTATAAATTTGAATTTTAATAAGAACGGAATTAATTTTTGGGGGTCCGCTATCCTTGTTCGGACGCTCTAAAGGACTCAACTTGAAGCGGCGTATTAAATTCCGTTCCCTTATATATATATATTTTTTTTAAAGTTTCGAGGTCCTCTATAAGGCAATTAGTCTGTATGAAATACGCTATTTTTCAATTTTAATTAGGCCTTACATTCAGCTTAAAAACAAAAACAGTGCTTTGCATATTAACATATTAAACGGTTAAATATGTTAGCCACTACAAGCCCGTGTTAGGTGGAGAATCACGTACTGTAAAAGTGCAATGTTTGTATATTGTACACAGAAGTGAACATTTTCATAAAAAAGTATGATCGAAACGCATTTAGTTTCTTGACGTCAAAAATGTATTATTTAAACAAATATTATTAACATTGACAGTAATTCAGTGCACCAAATCTATGTCGTTCTGATGATGATAAAAAGCGATCGATAATGCTTGAGTTTAACCAGCGAGATAGGTAACAGTTGTGTCGTGTTGTCATGGCGATTGTATTAACCATTACTTGAAGGATATACATTTTTATTAATGAGCGCGTTTCGTGCAGTGGAGTATTAGAAAGCAATTATATACCTGTACGTAAGGGAAGTAGCATTTACAAGTTCTTTTCTTCTTCATAAATAATCCATTTCCTTCCTATTTAATAATATTACATGCACACGTAAGGAAATTAAACGTTTGTTTGGGAGATTTTTTATGTTAGCAACAATGAAGTAACCATGCAAGAAATTTTCTAAGTTCAACTCGATATAAGACGTTCTTGTTTGATTTTCTCGATAATGGCTACTCCTACGATGAAAATGTATATGAAAGATAATACCCTACTTTACCAGTTCTACAAGTTTTATTTGAAAAATATTTTGATATGAGCAATACTTTACGGGATATAACGAAAATTTAATTTTTTGTTCCCAGTAAAGTGGTACCCCTGATTGGCGTACGTGATTCATTTATGCGATTTTCTTATTTTATTTGATTGAAAGTCCTTAATATCAAATTTAATGAAAATCCGTTCAGTAGAAGCCGAGAACGAACGTGCGGACGGACGGACGGTCGGACAGACCGACGATATTAGGCGCTCACGCTGTAAGCGAAACGCGCCTAAAAAGGATTCTGAGACCTATTCGGTTTAGCTTCAAAGACTTGTTATTTAACTTAAATATTTCCAAGCGGACAAACACAATCCTAAACGTTAAGTAAATGTGACCTTAATTCGTTCTGAATCCCCTCTTTGCCTATCGCTATTGGCGGCTTTCAGAGTAGTAGTGTAATGAATTGACTCTCATGCACTTATTCAAGGAAGAAGGATCGCACTTGACAAAGTATTCATGAACGCGTTAAGAATTTTTAAAAACTGCCAGTTTTTAGGTTCGCTTTTGTCGCGTAACAACTTTCAAGATAGTATCGCAATCCGAAAAAATGAGAAATTCGGTGATGGAACATTTCAGAAATGAAATGTAAAAACGTAACGTTGCAGATTGACTCCATAAACTCTTGTATTCCCGTTTAGAAGAGTTAACCGATTGAATTTGATATCGTTAAAATCAAAATTTCATATTCATATGGAAGTGCCCACAATGTATTCGCTATTGGGATTTGAAACACGGCATACATACATACACGCATACATCTAGAGATATCTATAAAGAAAAGTTTGCATGCATGTGTGTTTTTTTTATAGCTCAGCAACTACATCACATAGAAACAAGAGGAATATATCATTTTAACCGGAATTAAGTGGTGTAGTCAGGTTCTTATGTCGATTTGATTGACCTTTCTAATTTAAAAAATATTTTATTTTTTCATTTTCCCCATTTGAATAGCATAGGGATGAGTGCAACTTATTTTTTATTTGAATTTTAAAATTACTTAAAACATGGTACGATCTTGAGGCTTGGATGGTTGTATGAGAGAAAGAACAGAGTTTATTTTTATGGAAGACGGAATCGGAATCCTTGTCGAATTCGCGTAAAAATGCGTCTAGAATCATAAAAATGCGTGATTTTATCAATTTTATGACAATACCAATTATAAGCTACCATGACAACTCCTATTGTCGCCGAAGTTGAGAGTCCAGTTCATTTATATGGGGAAAATTTTAACCTAAAAGGGTTTTTCAATTTCTGTGTGCGATTTTTCTTTGTTTACATGGCAACCAAATATTTATTGATTTTAATTTGAATATTACTAATAAACGATTTTTAATGATATGTTCGTGTGGCGTAGAGTTCTCCAAAGCAAACTGTTATATAAACTACGTAAGTAACTTACATGATTAGACGTAGATTTTCCACAAATTGGGATTGGATAAATTGTTTCCAAAGTAGTGTTGATATAAACAGTTTTCTCGTAACAGAAAAATGGATATTTTCTGTTGATTGTGTTCTTGCTGGTTTTACTTAGTTTTCGTTTTGAAGATATCGTCACGAAACTTCGCATAGGTATATAATTTTACCTTGCGGGTAACACACAAAAAATTTGAGTGAGGGAGAGCTTAATTCAATAATTATTTTCCCATAAGTTTACGCGTAATTTTCGATTTTTCACAGTGCAAGATTTTCTTCCTTCATTCATCTAAATAAGTAAATGCGAAGCGGTTTTCTTCTTTTTTTGTTTTATTCGACAGCTAAAACCGTGTACTATCTTATTCTTACGATGTTTACATGTTACACGGTCGAAGTTTTAGATTCCCTAAATCCGTTGAAATTCAACGGGCACTGCTGCTAGTACATACATAAATGCATACATACATACAGGCCAAGTTATTATAAAAGTTGTATAATTCAGAAACGGATGAAAATTTGAGATAGATTCCTAGAGAAAATTAATTTTTTTAATGAACCGCCATTTCCTCACGCCGGAATGCGAAGTTTAGAAACTAGTCACGCCGCCGTTTGAAATAGCCAGAATAATTTATCATCGGTTATCCAAAATTTGCGATCGCGACCACATTCCGACGGCATTTTGATCGAAAACAAACATTTCCCACGTTGGATACGGATTTTAAAAAAACAATAATCCGAAGAGTAAATAAACGTTAATTCCATCGGCAGAATTATTTGTCCACACGCGATCATAAAAATTTGGCTTTTTTTCTCGTTTTTATTTTTTCAGATTTGTTGGTGACAGAGGAGTTAATTTGTTTTCTTGGCAGGGATTCACGTCGATGGTGAAATTATAAATATTTTTTTTGGATTTTGAATGCTTTAGTTGAAGTGGAGGCCGAAGAGCCTGTGATCCTGATTTGTTGAACCGACGAGCCTATAATTCTGATTTAATGAATTTCTGGGAGAAAATACGATGCACTCGAACAATATAATTTGGATAATGGATTTCTAGGATAAAAATAAGGACGTACTCGAACAATATGATTTATATTTCATAAATTATTTCCAATGGAAATTACTTGCGGCAAATATAGGCATGTGCACGTCTTAAAAAAATTGATGGTGTAAAAGAGACCCGATGAAATCATTGCGTCTGAAATGAAAACAGTGCTAAACCGAAAACGCGTTAATCGAAACCGTGCTATTCGAGACAGGAGTGTATTAATGAAAACAGGTCACATTTAAAATTGGCCGAGGCGTTTCTTTTTTATATGTAGTCAGCTCGGCCCGCGAAAAACGACTTGGAAAGTGATATTCACGCGAGTCGAAACTCGGTCACAGCATCGGCGGATTCAAGGGGGGGGGGGGGGGGTAAAGGGGTAATTACCCCCCTAGAATTTCCAAACTCTCGAAAAAATTACTCTTTAAATATCGTCCTTCGTTTCAAGCGAGTTTCATTTTGTCCAGAGTCATCGGCGGATTCAACGGGGGGTTTATTTACCCCCCTTGAATCCGCCGATGATATTAAAATCATATACCTATATTATGCGCGTAGTGAAGCTGCGTCCATCCGTCCGTGCGTATGAAGCCTCTCATAATTATATCGGCGTATTTCTCAAGAACTGTTCGTCGTAAAGATATGCGGTAAACGGCAATTTGTTTCTACTGGCTATGAGGACCCTGGAAAAATATTTTCGGTTGCTGAAGCGTCCCGGGTTCGAATCCAGGAGACAATTATATTTTTCCATAAGTTTACACGGGATTTTCGATTTTTCAGAGTCAAGGTTTTTTTCCTTCATTCGTTAAAATATGTAAATATGGCCCGATTTTCTTCTTTTTTGCTTTATTCGACGGCTAAAGCTCTATACTATCTTATTCTTGTGATGTTTACATGTTACGCGGTCGAATTTTTCAGAAATACGCATTCTTTTTCGAAATTTTGCGTATTTTTCATACTCATTCCGGGCGTTGCCAAGGAGATTCTCATTGTTCCCTCCGATTCATTTAAGGCCAATTAAACCTTCCAGTACATGTAATAAAAGCGTTATTGTTATCCTCTCTTCATTGATAATCTAAATAAACGCTTGCATTGACGTCGCCTGTATAGTAGGTCCTGTAAGAAGTTAAAAGCAGTTGTTGATAGACACTTAAAGGAAAGCAACTGTTTGTTAGTTCGTCTATAAGGGTGCAACGATAATCATTGGAACTAAGGTAAGGCAGAATTAAAAAATTTTCTCCTTTGAATATACCGCGATATTAAACTAGCATTGAGTAACTCTGTGACATTGTGATCACGTAATTGCTTTAATATATTGCTGTAAAATCGCAGAAAATTAAAAAATGCCAAGGGGTAGACCAGTGAAAAGGAGAGTTATTAGCCCAGCTGCAGCTGCCAGAGAAATGAAGAGGAGCCAGAGATCAAAGGAAGAGTATTGTAGGAAAGAGAGAGAAAGAGATGCGGAAGCTCATAGGATTGCCCGTGTAGATGAGGAGCGGAGAGTAAAAGAAAGACAAAGAAATAGGGAATCACGTCAAATTAATAAGGAACAAAGAAGATGTAACCTAAGGCCGAACTATTTAGATTATTTGCAAGCATAGCTGCAACGGGCTGCTAGCATATATTAAAGAAGGTAGTTCCAAAAATTTATTTTCTTGACTCCTAAATTTACCCCCCCCTGGATGAAGTCTGGATCCGCCCTTGGGTCACAGACGTACGCATTCAAAAGTATTTAAGAAATGAAAACAATTGAACAGTCGGGATAATCTATTTAGTTCCGATGATATACGATATATCGGATCATCATCATCCGATTCCCAAGACGACCCAAGGAGAGGAGCTAATTTCTGTCCTTCGGTAACCGGGCAACGTCGATGGGAGACCATAATTTTCCGGAATAGGTACGAAGTTTGAACATAAATCTGCGGTCAGGCGACCTAGAGCGTCTCATCTCGTATGCGCCGCGCAAACCGCGTTGGCACAGAGCGGTTAATAGGATGTACAGGGTCGCTATGGCGACGTAGAGGGGATGGTGGATGGAGGGAGGGAGGGGCGATGCCTCTGAAGGCGTGGGTTGATTCGGGATGAAGCGAGAGTTAAAAAGGGGCGATAACCGATTAGGAAAAAGCAACAGGCTCACAAAGTGAGGAAGAAAAGAGAAAAGTATGAGAAACTTTAAGAAAAGAGGGAAGAGTGAGGAAAAAGAGAGGCACAGAAAGTTTTCTTTTAATTTTTACAAAAAAATGTGGTTGTGGAATATTTATTATATACTAGCAGAATTTCCCGTTGAATTTCAACGGATTTAGTGAAGTTACTACGGCACAACATAAAAACTCTTCGAAATACCTATATAGTAGATACTTTTAAAATTACAATTAGCTTTTCTTAACAGTTATTCATATTTGCTTGTAACAATCCGTTTCCGAGCCTATTGCATTCAAATATAACGATAATTTAATTTCCTATCATATTACTTTCGCCAAATCCAGCTTCATTTCTTGTGTAATTATGCCTCGCTGAAATATTTACTTTCATGTCTTGAAAAAGCAACGTATAGTTGTCCATGATTGAACACTGACTGGTAAATGTACACCAGATACGTAAACTTATTTACGTTAATAAACGTTATAATGTAGAATATAATGATTTTACTTACAAAAAATGTAAGTTTTCATTATTCAATAGACGAAAGAAGGTTCAATTACTTTCATCAATAAACGATTCCTGAATAATAATCAGTAGCTATTTACGTTGCTATCCATAAACATCGATCGTTACGTTGCTTAAACAAAAGTGCGAATCGAATAATGCTAAACTTTCGTCTGTTTCTAAGCTTCATTGAAGCTAATTGAATCGGAGGTAACAATGACGGCCGCCTTGGCAACGCCCGGAAAGAGGGCGAAAAATCCACAAAATTTCGAATCAAATAGCGTATTTCTAACAACTTAGACCGTATAACATGTAAACTTCGCAGGAATAAGATAGTTTAGAGTTTTATTCGTCGAATAAAGCAAAAAGGAAAAAAATCGGTACATATTTACGTATTTTTATGTTTGAAGGAAGAATACCTTGCAAGACAAGAAATCGATTAATACGTGTTATCTTATGGAAAAATGTTAATCCCCTATATTGGTAGCACTGATTAATCCCGGTTGATCAAACATTGACCGTTCACTAAGTTAGGATGTAAGGAAGAATCGTACCAAATTTGGTTATTCTAGCTTTTACCGTTTCGGAGTAGTTCCATGAACAAACCCCTAAACACACAAACACACACTTCTAAATATATTATAGTAGATAACGGATTATCTAGCCGCTCAGAAGAATTTTCATTTATAAAAATCAATCATTTTAATATGTTTTCAGTGACGCATTGTAAACCTCACGGTTTTAAACATATATGAAAATTATTTATGTTTGAAATTTGTCTCTACGATACTGTGTATGCAAGGATACCTACTCATAAATAAATACATAAATGGATTCCTCTGACAGTGACATATCTACTGGGGAGGAGGGCGTTGCAGTAAAACTCTCCTCCAAATGAACATAAGTTTTACTTTCTCATATACGAAGTATATTGAGAAAGTATTTTTATCGCAAAAAAGTTCAACCTCGAGTTTTTTAAGGAAATATACGTTTTAAGTGTCGCTTAATCCGAAAAAGTGGTTTTCGCAATGCCGTCTGTCTGCCTCTGTCTGTTACTGGCTCTAGAGCCTAAACGGTAGAGCGAAAATGAATGCAATCTGGTACTTAGGCATTTTATCATACAGAGCAGAGTATATGAAGAAATGGCTGATATTGCTCAATAATTAAGGGAAGTTTATTCTACGAATTTTTAACAGTAATCTGATTTTCTCAAAAACGGCTATAACGATTTGATCAAATTTCGTACAGTTACTTGAGTTTACATCTTCAATAATACTGTATATTTCGTATTTCTCAAAATTGAATATAAGGCTAGTTTATTCTAGGCAACTTGAACAATAATTTGATTTTCTCAAAAACACGCCTGGAGCGATTTTGATCACATTTCGTTACGTTACTTGAGTATACATCTGCAATAATATTACATATTTTATTTTCCTCGATGAATGAATATAAGGCTAGTTTATTCTTGGGCATCTTTAACAAAAATTGAATTTTCTATAAACCGGCTAGTACGGTTTTCATTTTCTAAAGATAACTAAACTACGCATTAGTATATGAGAAAGTTTGTACAATGTATGTTTTACCGATTTTTTCCTTTCAATCTGTTTAAGTTTGCGTTCCGTGAGTGTAATTCTTCTTTTATTAAAGAAAGAGATCGAAAATAGGTCATTTTTATGGTGCAATTAGTTTTTTTTAACACTTGAATCATGCGTGTGTCAATGTTTTGTGAACATGCTGGAGATACGTACCAATGTTTTGCGGTGCGGTTGGTGCGGACTATGCGTTTACATGAAATCAGTGAACGAAGGACTAGCATGAATGGAGAAACCTCATACAAACCATAAAAATATTTAAAAAAAAGGAAAATACTCGCTTACACACTTGATGACAGAATCGTTGATTCCGAAATATGTATTTAAGCAATTTTTTTAAAAAGGAAGTACCCGTGTGTGGTTTTTGGCTGGTGTGTGTGAGCAAGAAAAAGGGTCCCTGACGTTGGGAGTACCTACTTCTCCCTAAACCCGGAATGTGTGATTGATCCTTGACCAGTTGTATTTTTCTTTAAAAAAATATTTTTATGGTTTTTGGGAGGTTTTCCTATTCATCTTCATTGATTAACCATATGGCTGATATTTAAGAAAATTAAAAATGTGTTGGAGACTACGGCGAGATGGTTATTAAAAAAAATTAAAACTCCTTAACCGTACAAAGTTAGAATATTTAGAGACGATACAAACGGTAAAAATTAAACAGGGAAATGAAAGAAAAACAGAGAAACAAACAAAAAATTTACAATTACAGGTTTATGGGGATAACTTGTCGCTGGTGACCTGGTGTCAAACGTTCATGCACTCATTCCCTCCCAAAGGAACTAATCCTGTCAGAAGAACACTCACTCACACACACGCACTCAAACAACAAAAGGGAAACTATAAAATTCAAAGGGAACACTGGCACTCATTCATTCCCAAAAGAACTAATCCTGTCAGAACACTCACGCACATGGCTCATAATTCATATTTTTTCTTTGAAGAACTAACAGACGAATGTAGTAATTCGCATCTCGTTTGTGTGTGTGTGTATATATATATATCTTTCACTTTAAAATTTTCCAGTTTCTAAGGGCGTCCTTGACGATTGACTTTCTCGAAGTCGAATTCTGAATTTTAAAACTACGCCCCCTTTACTAATTTTTTCATACGCGTGTCCTTTGAAGTGGTGTGTACTTGTATCTCTGTGACAAATGCTGTTCTCCAGTGACAGTTGTAAAGGTTTTTTTGGTTGAAAGACTTTTAAACACGACACTTATTCAAGATAACACAATCAATTCCGACGCAAATCTTATTCATGTCTGCAATGTGAGTTCTAATATTCACCATAAAATTAGATCTACGGCGTGTTTTTTTCCTTTGTCGCGATAAAGCCATGGATGTTTTTGCGAACACACATACACGGGTAATCTAATTTTCCTTCCAAGCCTCCCATATTCCTTTTATGGATTCGCGGTTTAGAAGAAAAATTACAGTGGCTATTTTCCGGACAGAAAAACAAAATGTAATAGACGATCAGAAACTTTGGGGCGAAAGGCTTTTATCGAAATAAAACTTTTCCATTCGCAGTATTTTTACTTGGTTGCCAAGTGATTCGCTTTCTCCCATGGAAACTCCCACGCGGTAACGGTAAACAGCGAAATTGTTACCGGTATGATTCCTACTCGAGTTACTAGTAAAAAATAAGAGACGCAAAAACAGTCGTACTGTTAGTCGAGAGGAAAATAAGACGCCCAAGTTATTAACGGCATTGTCCTGTTTTCAGAAATCCTCACGATTGAATACCAAACGACATTTCAATTCTACCAGCTCTACGGCGCCCTCCTTTTCATTTTCGCCCTATTTATCGTTCCGGGTCCAATGCAAAAGTCTGTCAGCCAACGCTCATTTCCCTCTCTTCATCTTTTTTGAATGAGTTTGAGTTTCGCCATTAAGGCGTTTGGAAATTCGCCCGGATAAACTCCTCCACGAAGTTCCTCAATTTCGTCGAGTTTTAATCATTTCTGATTTTACCACCTTCAGATGCGAACTTAAATGTGAGATTCTTTTTACGTTTTCAAAATTGTAAAATAGTGTACAGGATTTTTTAAATAATATTTTTTAGGATTGCATTCCGAAGACGACGATTGATTGGGTTAACATTCAGTGCAGAGCTGGGAAAGTTCCGGAACAAGGAAAGGTTCCAAAATGGTTCCGATTCCTGGATCCGGAACAGGAACGGAAAAATTGTATCGGATCCAGAACCTGAACCGGAACAATTAAGTGAAAATTTTGGTTCCGGAACGGTTCCCCAAAAATTAATAAATTATTATTAATATTTATACATTTTTAAAATTTGAAGCATAGACTGTTTGATTTCTACGATAGAAAATGAAAAACGAGTACTTTCTCTGATTATTCTTCTTCCTTGTTAAGTTGGATCAAGTGTTTGGAGCTTGGTATCCAACCATCTACATTTGGTTTCCATACGTTGCTAAAAAGCTGTTCAAAGATTACGTGAAGCAGGAACTTACAACTAACATTGAATTATCTATTCGAATACATTCTAAGATATCACCTTCCAATCAGTCTGATAACCCTTCTTTGCATATTCATAAAAATATTCTCTACGGTTCGCAGGATACAATGAAATTATGAGTTTGGAAGATAAGTCGATTCTTGATGTTTTAATATAATCCGTAATTGAAACAAAGAAACCCATTTGAAAATATCATTCAGAACTTCAATTTGTTATGTAATTGGCCAAAGATATTTTTAAGACGATGATTCAAGAAAAGTTTTATGAATCTGAAGAGGAAAATATTAATCCAACATCTTCATGCTATCCAAATGATCATCCGCCAAATATAATTTTCTCATGCAATATTCGTATTTATCGCGTAAATTAAAAAGAATCAAAAAGGTCACACATAATTAGTTTTATAAACTACTAGCTTAGGCAGAGGTCAACAGTTTTTATTGTTTGCCTCAAGGTGGCCAACTGTCCGAAGTCGACCTTGACTGTAAATAATTCAAGGTGCGAATGATTAGCTAATTCGTGTTGTAAGGTTTATTTCCTATCCCCTTGAATATAAATATTATTTATAAAAAATTATTTTTAACCGTCAGTTGTTTTCTAAATAAGATCACTCAAATTACTTTAAGTTTATTTCCACAAAATTCGTAGAGATTTCTCTGGAAATACCTGATATTTATGTAACCAAGTGTTTGGAGTATAGCTAAACCTACCCAAATAAATTCTAAATTTTATTACCATTTTTGAATAGACAAAGAAATTGAAAGGGTAAAAATGCAATTTTCATAGGTCGAACCAAAGATATAGGATATAAAAAGAAGATAGACTCGAAAAAAGATGAAAAAGTTTTGAATTAAGTAAAGGAAAAAGAAAAAATATGAATTATGAGGCTTATGGTAATCAGTGATGATGAATGGAGAAACCTCCTAATAAAAATAAAAATATATTTTTATAGTTATGTGTTTTCTCCAGCAATCATTATGAAAGGACATTTTCTTTAAATATGTATGACATTTGGTCACACTGCTTTTAAGAAACTTTCATCATTTTTTTATGTAATTAAAAAAAGTTGCGATTAATGCAAAATTTTATCAGTAAAAAGCACATTTATAAAAAAACTAGGAACGGTTCCGGAATCGTTCCTTCTTTTGATCACTCGGAACCGAACCCGGAACGGAACGAGTTTAAAAATTTAAGATCGGAGCCTGAACGGTCGGAACCGAACCGAACCGAAACTTCCCAGCTATGATTCAGTAGGGAATAATTCCGCTGAAGTTCATACGATGACGCAGCGTAAGCGTAGAATCATGTTCAGGAAGGCGGATAATGGATTTAAATGTAGTTGATTAATCTTCAGTGATATGCTAAAAGATCATCAAGGCGCACGGTACAGAACTGCGAGCTTTGCTGTACATCTATATTATATTACGAGGTGAAGTTTTGCGAGCACCACTGCACTACTAATAATCTTCCTGGCTTTGAAACGAAAAGGTGGAGTTTCGCGTTGAAAACCGTAATGCTAATCGTTTAGAATTGTTTCAACGACACTGATTTTATTCAATATAAGCCGGTCTTTATTTCAACTTTAAATTACTAAATATTTATCAACATCTCTTACGCTTTGTGCATATAAAGTTCCAAGAAAGGTCACATAGAGAAATTTTTTTAGCATGAAACCGAAAGGATTCCGGTAAATAACGTACAAATCGCAGTAACAATGACGCTGGAACTTTAAGACGATCTTGTCATGGTAATGGTAACCTCACTCAAATGTCCGTTCCGTTAAGTTTTCTGAATCGGTTAATCTATTTCTTCTTTCTTTTTTCAAAATCACTACGCAAAGCTCTTTTTACTTTCTCCATATACGTAGTATAAAGAAAGTATTATTTTCATGAAAAACTTCGAATTCGAGATTTCAACTTAAATACACGTTTTGAGGTCACCTGAACACGTTTTGACCGTTTTATCGATGATTTCTGTATGCCCGTATGTGTGCGTGACAAATTTTGTGTGACAGAAATTTTGTGGGCGCTCTAACTAAAAAATTATTCATCAGATCAGCATGAAATTCTACATTTATGATTTTATATAAATTCTTAAGATTTGAAAAGATTTTGATAACAATCGGTCAGCCAGAAGCAGCGGTTTACCCCTGTCAAAGTTTCGTTTTTCTTAAATATTTCGCTTAAATCTGAATTTTTGTTAACACATATATATATATATGTGTGTGTGTGTGTTAACAAAAATTATATATATATATATATAAATGCTTAAGGAAAAGGAAAGGTAATAATAAGGTAGCAACAAGGTGTTGGAGGAAGCCCAGTGGACACTTACCTAGATTGAAGAGCCGCTGGGGGTGCTGAGGACACAGGAAAAACACAAAAGAACAAAAACGACACAAAAATGGAGCTTTAGGGCTGACGCCCTTCTTCAGCGACGGAGAAACATATACTCAGCACCCCCAGCGGCTCTTCAATCTAGGTAAGTGTGCACTGGGCTTCCTCCAACACCTGTTGCTACTATATATATATATATATATATATATATATATATATATATATATATATATATATATATATATATATAAAGGAAGTTGTAGATATTACTTTTTTCTACAACTCTTGTTTGAAATGAATTTTCATATGAGGAATATTTCAAGAGATACTCAATTTTCTTCGAAATTGACGGTTAGTTGGCAGCTCGCGCGCGTGGCAGCGACGGTAAAGGTGAAGCGTGTAAGTTGAACTGTTCCTATCGCCGTATTTATTTGATGTTAGTTCACGAATTACGTATGGAGAAGGTCATGTTTTTGGACACATCAATTTATTTTTCTTACATCTACTTACCATTCCAAACGGACAACAGGGCGCCTACAGACTTTCACTGGGAGCTGCTTTCGAGTTTTTCACGCACGTAAGATGTTGGATAGAAAGGGAAAGTAGACGTCGGAAGGGGTCCGAAAACTTTTTCGGATGAGTAAACGATTAAGGATAGAAATTTGTAGCAGGGGATTTTATTATTTTTGAAGAGAAATACGTTTCAGCACGAAGGAAGGAGGAAAAACATCTCCATTGAGATAAAGCCGGACTCAACGTTCTTCCTCAAGTGAAAAATTTTCGAGAAAACATTCACTTTTTCTAAAAAAAATATATTCCTTTTTTAGTTTTCCCGAATCTGTGGACGCCATATTATTCTATACGTTTTACATTTCCGCTTTTCGACTTGGTGTGTTTTAATTTGCATAAGGTCGAATAAAAGGTTAAAAGGATGTATCATAGAAATCGATTCTACTTGCATGCAAATTGGTTCATTACATTAAAATATAATCGGAAGATAGAATGCCCCTGTATAAAGTTTCCGTAAGCGTAGGAATGAAAGAATTCGTGCTGTAGTTTGGGTTATACACGTGTGGAATGGAAACTATTTTTCAAATATTGAAGTAAAGAGGAGAATAACTTGGTAAATTTCACTTTATTGAAAAAACACTACTCCAATTTCAACCTAACAACATCATAATCAGGTAAATACGTCGTTGTTACGTTGAAAACCGAGTGGTATTCTTTCTATCAAGTGTCATTTTTCTAAGATATTTTTGCTTCTTACTTAAATACGAAATTAAACTAAATTAAGTCTTACCTTTTGAATCATAATCTTGAAATGATTTGTCTTGATAGTTTATTCATCAATGCTTAAAAAATTCCATCGAGTATTCAGTTAAAGCGACTGATTTAACGTATGAGAAACATCTAAAACGCCCAAGACAGTTTTAAAAAAATCGTGAAAATTTATGTTACAGTGATAATTATGAATGTTCCATCATAATGGACCTTGCCATTGATAAAGATTATTGTTAATATTTAAATCATGCCGAGAGAAGCTGATCGCATAAAAATGCAAGAGCTGTTTGTACAAAATTCTCGTTTATAAGAAGTAAAACTCGGCCTCCTGCGCAAACATATACCTTGTTGTGGCTACGTATTTCCTTATTACACATCTCGCTATTACAAATCCTTATAATTATAAATTCAACTTAAGAAGCCTACACGTAGTGGAACTTAATATTCAAGGAGAATTAAGTACAGTTTTCACTTGGTAAAAGTTTCTATTTGTTGAATGCAATTTTCGGTAAATTGGAACTTTTGGAGCAAGTGCAAACTGCCAAAGTTTACAAATATATATCAAGGCTCTTGGTTACATCTAATCTTCCGAAGATTCGTTTCTCTTTACTTAATACTTTGAAAAGGCACGTCGCATTTCATATATTTTCATTTTTGACCCAAAGATTTAAAAGACTCGCCATATTGAATATCTTTTAATTTTTAAAACCGAAGACATACGGAATGCGATATAATTATTCCGATTATTTTTCTCCCCTCCGTGCCCATTAATGCGGATAAAGGTACGCATCGCGACATTAACGAAACTCGCGGAAGTGTGGAGTAGGATTTTGCTCCGCGAAACTCAAAAAGTCTCGGACGGAAACACGCTGGTATTATGTGACCCGTCTCTTCGTCCGCCATCCGTATACTCCCAAAATCCGCTAATGCCCTTTTAATGTGTTTATTCGGCGATTAAAATCCCGGAGAGAAACTAATTCTATATGCCGTTCCGGCGAATGCGAGAGCGGGCTTTATCAAAACTAAGCACCTTCAACGCTTCAGCTGACCAAAAGGGAAAACAGCCACATATGCGGTAGACACGCCGAAAGCGCATTTTCGTCACATCCATGCAAACGGTATTGCCGAGTTCTATGAGTGGTCGCTGTGGTAATTTATCTTGCGCTTATTCGCAGTGTATTGGATTGAGATTGGTTTGCGAACCGTAATTTTCAGACCATTAGGGAAGCTTTGAAATGTTTTTTTCTCATAAGATATGGAGAAAAAATACATTTTAACATAACAAACGAACGTCTTTAAGTCGAATATCTATAACTCGAATTTTCCATAACTCTAACAGAAGCGAATTCATTTTACGGGAGAACGTCGTTTTAATTTTATTTATCTTCTATGTCTCGAATTTACTGCAAGTCGAACATTGTTTGTTTTCCCTGAGGTTCGATTTATACAAAGAAGTTCCAATGTGGTTTGCGGGTTAAACGAATGCATGCTTTATGCTAGAATAAAATAGTCTATTATGTGGGTCACGTATTTTTATTACGGAATGAAATTATCCTTAAATTCTATGAAAGGAAATTTCAAACGTTTCTTTAGGTCGAGTCAATTCTTTTTCTTTGCGTGTAGCGAAAGGCGGTAGTCATAAAATAATGGAAGATAACTTTCGATAAAAATTAGATCAGAGTAAGAGTTATGAAAAACAGCTTGTTGCAAACTGTGTTTAACCTGATGTCCAAAATGTATTTGTAAAAATGACATTAACAAAATTTTATGATAACATTTATTCACTTGTAATGAACATCCGATGGAATCAGTTTAAATAAAAAAGCAGTAGCGAAAAATTTCAGAAAAAAACCAAACGAATTTTCATCATGTTACGAGCTTCTATCAAATATAATAACATAAGATGTACACGAGTCGTACCTTTCTGTAATTATTAATCAAACGAAAATGCTGACTCATTGAAAAAAATTCCGTGTTTTTTTCAAGACGCGAAGGAGCGTATTTATCTTTTATATCATGGGAAGGTAAATAAAGTACTTAGGTACACAAACGGCTTGTTTTCCTTTAGGTGACGAGAGCGTGCGAAAACATAATATCTCGGGTTTTGCGGAAGAGGATTAGGCTGAAAGGATTATTTCAAAAGGCACCGAATATACGCACTTCGGAGGATATCCCCGGTCATCCTTTCCACAGCAGCCAGGTAGAGAGGAAGCTTGCAACGGCGCGCCGTGCCACTAGGCAACCCCCGTTTACGGACATGTGCTGCCGGTCGCGGCGGATACGAGAATCGCACGAAATGGTCAATCGATTGGGCAATGCAACAGGCCGACGCAGTGGATGAAATATGCGTAGAGAGAGAGAGAGAGAGAAAGAAAAGTGCAATAGGGTATAGGATTACGTAAAGGTTTTCGGACAAAACAAATCCAACAGATTTTAAGATTAATTTTTCCCTTCCCAGAGACCACTTAGCAAATCCTCGTTTCTAACACCTTCGTGCAAAGTCCGACCACGGCTCCTCGTTTTACCTATTCATTTAGTGAGAATTCTTCTACTATTTCGTAACAACATGAAGTCTGGGATATCTAATTTTCGTGAGAAATGGTAGATTTTGCTAAATCGCTTTTGAAAAGTAACTGACGTAGGTTTTAGATCAAAATCTAAGAATTTTAATATTAAATCCATTTTTGCGCAAACTGTGGAAATATAATCAAGCAGTACTGTGCTTCAACTGCTTTGTTACGTTTCTTTCATATATACACACGCATAACTGTGTTTACGCTACTATAAGAAACCACCCTTTTTCAGAAGCTTAATTTGGAAAACATGTTTATAAATAATTACGAAGAAAATAATTAAGCAAAATTATTATTGTTTTATCTAAAAATTGTAATCATTATCAAATGTGCGTTGCAAAGATAAATCCGATTCGAACCATGATAGATTGGTCGTAATCACTGACACAATTTTTTAATCGCTTTTTCCTTGTTTGCGAATATAAAAACCTTAGATAAAAAAAACAGAAAATCCTCGTCTTATAGTCGGGTAAATACGATATATTACGCATAATTCTGCAGGTATTCCATGATATATATTATCTTATTACTGATATTATGCGTTATGCATCACATCGGACGTAATAATGTGCAAATCGATCTATATGGTCTTTGAACCAAACGAGAAAACTCCAATTAAGTTATCCATTATCTTCGCTCCCTTTTTGCTAGCCCTAAATTCCAATAGACTTAAAGAATAGAAGAAAAAGTCCCCTCTCTCTCCCTCTGTCTTTATTCTCATCTCCTATCTTTGTCGTAGACTCCAGTGCGCCTTTCGATATAACGTGACCAGACTAGTAAAAACGATTTTAAAAAATCGAAAGAAAATAAAGACAAAAAAATCCGACTTGATTCTTCTTCCTCCGCACAATTCTCTTTATCTCTTTATTTACCACTTCTTTCAGTTCTTTTTTTTCCTCCCAGACTCTCACATTAGAACGCAGGAGTCAACGTTGCGAAATCCGTGTCGTGCCAAAAAAAAAGAAGGAAGAGGAGGAGGTCGAAGATTCCCTGCAAACGATTCTATCGCGATTTTTATGTTTTCTTTTTTATTTTATCTCTCTCCCTCCGTATCGGTTCATGCGTTCGCTCCAAATGTGTAATCTCTTTCTCTCCCCCACTGCATACACACACACACACTCTCTCTCTCTCTGTGCCTCTCATGGCTCGTCGGTCTCGTTGCCCATAGCAACCGCCTTCTCCTCTTCCACCGACCTTATGGATCAGGCGTCCATAATATCGCAGGAGGTATCGCGTTTCGCCTCATCAATTCCGATGCGCTGGAGGGGGTGTAGGGGGTGTAGGGGGGGGGAGGTGGGGGAGAGGGACGAGAAAAAGGGGTTTTCCAACGCTGGCGCGAAAGTCCGTTTGTTGAGATTGTTTTCTCTTTATTGTTTTTTCATCGGAGTTGTTGTTTTTTTTTGTGTCGTCTTCCGCTTCTGAACGTTCGCTTTCTTTGGTAGAAATGCCAAACAATGATGGTGGAAGATTGCGCGCGCTTCTATGAGTCGTCGGTGACGGAATTTTCTCGAAATTTATATTTAAAAAAAAATCGTGGGAGTTTTAAATTAACGGTAATGATGTTTTCCGCTGATTTAATTTACCCATAAAACACGCGAGGAATTTCTTCATTATAATTAGTCGAAAAATAAAGAAGAACGTTGTTATGGATTTTTTAAAGGTCGCTAGGAATTAAAATTTCTTTATTATTTTTCGTATAATGGTTTTAAAAAAAACATCTTAACAAGTATGTATAATTCAGTCAATTTTGTTACAAATAATTGTCCTATGAAATTTAGCAGATCCTCCTGAATATATTGAATTTCGTTTTTAGAAACCTACGCGCCAGGAGTTTTTTTATATCGCTCGCGTTCCATAAAAGCCTTCGAAATAGGTTCGACAGGGTTATAGCACAATTTCATATATATATATATATATATATATCGCATTTTACTGGAATAAAAAGTGTGTTATGTTCTTTTTTGTGTTTTTCATATTTTCTTACGAACGTTAAGAATTTTAAATTCTCTCGAGGAACTTCTTCCATGGAACGCATTTCCGCTAAGGAATTTTATATTATGTCTCTCGCCTTTGGGGAATTTTTACGCCTCATAAGCGTTCAGCATATTTTTTTATAGTTATTTTTTGCGTTTTCGTATTTTCCACGTTTATATTCCCAGGATATGTTCAAATTCTTCGTTTTATCGTTGGAAACATGACAGGATCGGCGTTTGTATTTCCGTGCTATGCTTCTACCGCATTTGCATTGAAAAAATTTGTGGAATCACAATGCGCACTGCATATTAAATTCAAATTCTAAAGTCATATTCATTTTTATAAAATTCTTTAATTCATGAATGTAGTTGCATGTTTTCTTTTTAAATCAGGATTCCGGAAAAAAGAGGATTTTCTTGTCGTAAGAAGATTGATGTGACACTGTAAAAACGAAGACAAAGGATTTTCGGGTTAATATGGCATTGGTTGTATCATTTCTTATGGAACTATGCACAATATTTAATGTATAGGTACATTCTATGGAGAATTCAAACACAAAATTTGCATGCATAATATTCAACAAAAAAGTTAAAAAAGATAAATATATATATAATTCTAGCCCTTTTTATTTTAAAATATATACATATATGGATACTTTTTAGTTTTTTATATGAAAATCGAGATTTATGAGGCATTTCCGAGCAGACTTGCGTGTCAGGGCTTTTCCGAGCGCTTGTTCCGTTCTCAGCAAAGTAACTTTCGTTTCACTAGATTAGAGATCTGCATCTCTTTCCCTTTAAAGATTTCCATCTTGCGCAAAACCTTTTGAAATTTTTCGTTCCATAACCTACCGTATCATCGCTCTGCGGTTTCTCCTTCTGCCGCACATATTCCGCTCTTTTTTATTCCGAAAATGAACCAATCTCTTACATTAACTTCCCTCTTCTTCCCCGAATATTACTCCTGGGACCGCCTTATGGCTTTTAATTCGTTCGCAGCTAGTTTCGGAAGGAACGGATGTTAAAATTTTCAGGAGAATGGATTTTCTGGTGCTTCTTCAAGAAGAAGATCTTTTTTCTCTGAATTCATAAAAAAGGGGCACCCAAACGAATATGTAGATACTTATTGCTATCTATCGTTCGCGTTTACTATCCGATTCTCTAAACTCACCTCGCCAACCGATCTGCGGGTTCATTCTTAAAAGACAGGTTCCTCTCTCTCTCTCTCTCTCACAGAAAGATAATATTAATAAATTGATGTGTCCAATACGTGACTTTCTCCATACGAAAGTTGTCAGCTAAAATAAAATAAATACGGCGATAGGAACAGCTCAACTTACACGCTTCAGCGCTAGCGATTCAATTGTTTTGTAAATTCACCTTTGTCGTCACTACCACGCGCGTGAGCTGCCCACTAACCGTCAATTTAGAAGAAAATTGAATATCTATTGAAATATTCCTTATATGAAATTTTATTTCAAACAAGAGTTGTAGAAAAAAGTAATATCTACAACTTATATATATATATATATAATGTTAACAAAATTTCTGTTTTAGGCGAAATATTTAAGAAAAACGAAAATTTGACAGGGGTAAACAGCTGCTTCCGGCTGACCGATTGTTATCAAAATCTTTTCAAATCTTAAGAATATATAATAAATCATAAATGTAGAATTTCATGCTGATTTGATGAATAGTTTTTGAGTTACAGCGCGCACAAAACTGCTGTCACACATACGGACACACACAGACATCATCGATAAAACAGTTAAAACGTGTTCAGGTGACCTCAAAACGTGTATTCCCGTTGAAATGTCGAATTCGATTTTTTTCATGAAAACAATACTTTCTCTATACTACGTATATGGAGAAAATAAAATAACGGGTGAAAGAGTCGTTGTTATCCCATCAAGCCGCTTAACAGGAAAGCGCAACCAAATAGTTTCTATCCTGTCCGTTGGGCAGATGGGGCGCTAGTGCAGTGCAGCCTCGGTTATTTTTCTTCGTGTGATCCCTTGGGAAATAAATCTGATGTGACCAACACGACTTTCTCCATATTAGGGGTATAGATATTTAAATTTTATGAATAGCAGTATGAGGCAAAGTTATCATTTCATATCGTAAAAGAATACAGTCATCCTTATTGCCTTAAATTAGGTATATTTTGAATATGTTTACAGAATTCACCGCTACATGGTGGTGGCGCTGTATACAGGAAATTACGAAAAAGTTGAATATCTCCAAAACGGATGGTTCTACGAAAATTTGTTTCAAACAAAACCTGGAAGAAATATTATTCTCTACAACTTTGCTCCTCACGAAGATTACCAATAACGACGTTTTTAAGGAGATATTTGACGAAAACCGAAAAAACCGATTATTTTTTATAAATAATTCCTAAACAATAACTGCTATGGAAAATTGTTTCAAATGAAAGTTGTAGGAAATTACATTCTCTATAACACTTGTATAGAATTGTATTTACAATAATGATGTTTTAATGGAGAAATATCGCAAAAACCGAATCGGGTTTCGAATAAACCTCAACTTTCTGTTAACCGACATTGTCCAAAAACTAATTAGTTCTTTGTGCTCACCCTAAACTGTTATATATGAAGTTTGGTAACGATATGGCAAGTATTTTTTGAGTTAGAGCGCCCACAATCACATACATCCACACAGACATTCCGAAAATAGTCTAAACGTATTCTAGAGACCTCAAAACGTGTATTTACGTTGAAATCTCGAAGTGGATTTTTTTCGTGATCACAATACTTTCCCATTACTACGTAAGAAGAAAGTAAAAAATAAAGAAAAGAAAGGGATAACTCAGTTAGTGAACCTTGCCACATTAGATGTCCTCTCGGAGGCACAGCGGAAAACACCCCTACTTTATCCCAGAATTGAGAAGATGTTACAATACTACTTTTAATATATAAAAACGTAATTATTCGATTAAATGTCATACACATCTTTGATTCAGAAATGTTACCATGAAAAGTTTTAATTGATGCATTATTTACTAACGCAGCTCGAGCTCGATTATCGTTCGTGCGTTTCCTTGCCGAAGGACAAGAAAATAGTTTATTTCTCGCCGTCTCTTCTCTTCCACTTTATCTCTTCTTGATTCTACCACAACAACCGGGCTATAAAAAGCGTGGACGTAAAAACCACCCTTCCTATCGCGTATTTACTCAGCTCACTCTCAAGGAGTCAAACGGAATCCCAGAAAACGCATCTCCTCTTTCCTCGGTATATGTATTTCGATTACCTTTCGGTGGTGAAGGTGCCTATTTACGATCGGAGCTGCCGCGGCTGGACTAGTTATTTACGCAACCCACGTTAAGATGCCGCTGTTTCTCTCCCTTGCAACGCGTGGGTTTGTAACGCCCCCTCTACTTTTCTGCGTAGCTCTATGGACTTTGCAATACGAATAATATTTCGGTAGAAATGTGGGGGTAAAAGTGATAGAATCGGATGGATAATTATATTGAGTAATTACAGCATAACATGTCATTAATCAACGCTGAATCTACTGATATATTTTTATCTTATATAAGTTATTAATTCGTTGCTACGTGCGAGAGAGAACGATGCACGGAATGAATGTGGAAACTTGCAAATAAAAGTCAGCAAGCAACCGATTGAATGACGAAGATTAAATAAAATTATTAAAAATAAATTATTGGTATTTTGAGAGAAAGGGAGCGTAAAGGGGAGGGAAGGGGAGGGAGAGCGAGGCAATTAACCAGAGAGAGATTTCACAACACCTTTGTTTTCAAAGAAATGTTCAATATATTATAAAAAATAAAAAAATGTGAAAATCGCCGTTTGCACAGCTCGTCATTCAAATGAAAAGGAGCATCAAAACAATTCAGAGTCCAGGAAGGATTTTCATAGGGCGGATTACTGTAAAAGGAAGCGGCTAACCAACCCTGTATGTGCATTATCCGAATTTATGCCCACTCAAAACATTTTTATTTAATGTGTTCCGTGCCAATAAACCAAATCACTCCCCGTCATTTTTGACGGGCATTTATACTAGTTTATTTTTGGTACGTAAATAATTTAGAAATTTTATCAAGTAGGTTGCCTTCTTTCGTATTTCTCCTAATCTCAATTTTCGAAACTCATTTGTTTAAGAGATTTTTACAAGTCAAGAAGTGGCTGTTTACTCAATTTCCTGTGTTTTCTTATTTTATTTTACCAAGCGTATTCATCCACATTTAAAAAAATTTCAATGCATGCTTTCATTCTTTACGTCGAATTCGAAGTTGGATTTGATTATGATAGGATGTCGGTATGTATAACAAAGGATAAAATTTTCAAAAAGTGTGATGTATAATTCTATTTTGTTCAACCAATTTAGAAACAAATCCATGACATTTTCATTCAAGGTTTGATTTTTAAAAACTAATTTATAGTTTTGCGCAGGAAAAATCTTGTCTAACATATAAAGGATAGAGTCACAATGTCACTTTGTCATGTAATGCTTTTTGAAGCTTAATATCTCGCAAATGACTGAACCGAATTTAATGAAATTTTCAGGATAGCATTATGATATAACAACAAAACGTTTTAATCTATCGAACTCGATATGAAGGACTCGGGTTCGATACCAGGAGATAATTTACATTTCTCACAAGGTAACACGTAAAAAAGGACATTTCGACATGCAGGCTTTCATTCTTTTTTAGATTAAAATTAGAGACTGACCTACATCTTTGGATCTGAACCATTTTGAAGAAAACATTATATAGTTTCTTATTCTGTTGATTTTTTTCCGCCTACAGTTCGAAATTTCTCAGTGTAAACGTTTAATTCACACAGTTTGAGGAAATCTTGCCATTTTAAGGGGATGTTGCCTTGCCTACCATTTCCATTGTTAGACCTCGATATCATATTGTTAATTCAATCCTTATAGGTATAAACGTGCTTTGAATGCTTTTAATACGAGAGAAGGGGGGAGGTAAAGGGGGGAGCGAGAGGGAGGGAGAGAGAGGGACGTAGAGGGGGGAGGAGAAGAGAGGGGGAGGGAGAGAGGGGGAGGGTGTGAGGGGGGAGAGGGAGGGAAGAAGAGGCAACTATTTTAAGTTTAACTAAAGATAGCCCGTCAACAACAGAATATTTACTAGAAATGTCGTATATGACAAAATATTTCATATGTGAAAGTGTGATACTAATTATTTTAAATGAAAATAATAATTATCTATCTATAATTCTTCCGTCGATATTTCAACCGGCATTACACTAGTTTAAAATATAAAATTGACTTTTTCGTCCCATTTCTGAGTTAGGTACATTATCCTTTTTTTAATCGTAGACTTTTTGTGAATAGAAACTCAATTCATCTTCACTCGCTCCAGTGTTTAGAAAAAAAAGTCCATCTGCTTTATCGCCAAGTCTTCGACTTTTGTAAATGAACTGGCAATATACTTGTACATACTTGAAGGTTTCCAAAGACTCCCTGCTTAGGGAAATCCTCGTCTCATTTCTTTGGGAGAGAATGTCGTCCTCCTCCAAAAAAAAATCCCTTTCCATTCGCTCTTTCGATTTGGGATAAATGACGTATCCTCCCGCTGAAAGAGATTCCCTCTCTCTCACGGACGTTGCCATGGTGAAATTCAAATAGTGTTTTCGACTTTATCCACGACGCATTCGCTGATGGGATTCTCCATTCACGTGTTATCTCTCTCCCCTTAAAGCGACAGCTTTATTTTCAACCTGGAAAAAAGTGCGTTTCATTCCAGATTAGATAAAGGAATCGGTTTTTTTTAGGAAAGCTTTATTTTTTTCAAGGTGTCCCCGAATCCTACGTTCGGATTTAACGGCGTAGTAGTTGCATTAATTTTTTCTGGCTTCCACGTTTACAGGTACGACGTGTTTATTCATTCAATGAGATTTTCTTCGCTAGGTCGAATAATACGATAGATAATGTCAATGCTGTGTACGTATGTATGTACAACACAGATAGAGGAGCGACGCTCAAACGCTTACAACAAAACGATACAGGTATACCTCGTTATACGCGATCTCACGTTACGCGTTTTCGCCATAACGCGATTTCAAAAAAATTAAAATAAAAGCTGCATACAATGTAATTGCACGACCGGTTGAGTAGGAGCTATTAGTAAAGTAATTTTATATGCGTACATTGTATAAGGCGGTCGATTGTGGGTGGGGTTGGTGCACCGTGCGCGCGCATCCTCGATTTCACTTTACGCGATTTCACTTTACGCGGCGATTTCTCGGAACCAATTAATCGAGTAATGTGAGGGATATCTGTATTTAATAATAAAATTTGCATGGCATATTGTTAGCGCGCTTATTGTTAGTCGCAATAATATGGAGCATATCAGTGTTAATAATAAACCGTTATTTTCGCAACTTTTTAAATAAAATTTAATCTAGGCAGCAATGTTGTGGCGGTATTTGATGGTTTTGATGGATTAAATATATTTTCTTTTATGTTTTTGATGTTTTTATGTGAAAGTAGGGATTCGTTTTGTTTACCTAACGACGATGAATTTATTATTTTCCTTTATATATCATTGTCAGGAAATTCTAGTCGATATAGATTACCTTACTGATATTGCATACGCTCTAGTCGATTTCGGGTCTGTGTAAACATAGATAAAATAGATATTGCGGCAACGGAATATTTGATGATATATTATATGTGAATTAGAGTTATATACGAGTTTTATTTAACGATTTTAAAATTTAAAAAATCATTTAAAGAAATTTATTGGATCTTAAGAGGGACAAAATGATTTAATATTCTGTATTTAATATTCCACAGAAGACCAAAAGAAATTAATGGTGTAATTTAAAATTTTATTGCAGTAGTATCATTTTTCGTTGATGTCATTCTCGTTTTTGGTAAATATCGATCTAAGCGTCTCCACAATAGCAATACAACAAGTTAGGATAGTGTACAGCGTATCACAAATGGGCGCGTTTCGTGCAATGGAGTATTAGAAAGAAATTATATACCTGTACGTATGAGAAATTGCGTTTTAAATTTATTTTCTTCACATAAATAATCCATTTTCTTTCTATTTAATAACATTACATGTACACGTAAGGAAATTAAACGTTTGTTTGTGAGATTGTTTATGTTAGCAACAATGAAGTAGTAACCATGCAAGAAATTTTCCAAGTTCAAGTAGAATTAAGACATTCTTCTTTGATTTTCTCGATAACGGCTAGGTACAGGAAAGGAAATACTCATCTTTATGAGTTCTACAATTTTTATTTGAAAGATATTTTGATATGACTAATACTTTACGAGATATGACAAAATTTCATATTTTGTCACCAGTAAGTGGTACCCCTAATTGGATTACGTGATTCATTTTTACGATTTTCGTATTATCTTTGATAGTCCTTAATATCAAATTTCATGAAAATCCGTTCGGTAGAAGCCGAGGACGAACATGCGGACGGACGGGCAGACCGACGGCAATAGGCGCGCACGCTGAAAGCGAAACGCGCCTAAAAAAGGTATAATTACTATTAAATTTAAGTAGCATTGCTATATTTTCTCTCGTGCCAATCTACATAAATCCTTAAATTGCTTAACATTGGTTGAGTGCTGTCGTTGCCGATCACTCAGCCGATTTTCGTGATTCCAACCGTGAATTTGTTACCCTGTAGAGAGGTTTGTTTTTGCGAACGAAGCTTTTTATGACTGCCAGAGAGAGTAGAATGTTGAGTCATCTCCTTGGAAATGGCGAACTAAGCCGCATTGTCACCACCCGACGATTCTCCCACCGTTAACTGTCCGCCGTTTCTCACAACAATTCGCCTTAGCCGACGCGGCAATTTTTGTGTCTCAAACTTGCAACAAGAGACTCGTAAATGACAAGAATCTATAATAAAACTGGACGGCTTAAACTAGATTCTGTAGCGGAATACCACGACAATGAGGTTATATAATGCAAGATGGGAGAACACTCATGGTTTTAAATTTCGAAATGTGTTCTTGAGGCACATGATGAAAATTTCAGCTGTGAATTCTATTGAAGGGATAAATGTTTTCTTTTTTTTTAAAAACTTTTATCTAAATCCTGAATACATCAGCATATTTTTTGGATCTTGTGGGTTATACACCCCGTTTTTTGAAACAATAATTTCAACAAATAATAATTGCGATAGGGCAGAGGCACCAATCAAACACCAACACAACCCACCACCAACCCAACACCAACGCAATTCACGAACTTTTTGCAGTATTTGTTCCCCCACTGACATTTGAAGTATTTTGTCCCCTCAGGCTCTATTCTAGCTTTTATCTTAGTTAGCGAAAGTTTTTCTTTGAAATAGTGCGTGAAATGAAATGGAATTCTTAAACAAAATATACCATTTTTTCTGGATTTGATATTTGTTAATTACTTATTGTTAGATTTAATAACTTTCACGCAGAACGAAAGCTTGCAAAACCATGACTGATCAGCCTGTGGCGACAATTACCCACCCGATCACCGGCCAATGGTGAGGGATAGCTTCGTTTCAGTGAGGTGAAGGGCGCGATAGCGTCCGGAGACGGCTACACCCGAAATAAAAGCCATTATTTTCTAAAAACAAAGCGAACCGAAGGCTCGCCAATATCCTCGGCTACTAGGTAAATAAAAATATCCTCGGCTACTAGGTAAATAGAAACAGTTTTTTTGACATTTTCTCATTTTCTTAGTTTGTTTTAATATTTTTCCCTATTTTTTAATTAATGAAACGAAAACTCAGTCCGTAAGACATAAGCTAGAATAGAGGCAGGGGGACAAATACTGCAAAAGATCCCAATCCACTACAAATCCAACACCAATGAATGGGTGCCAGATCGTAGAGCCGAAACGCTGATGGCGGTCATCCATTCCAGAATTCTATCCGGAACGGGGCTTATAACCCACAAGATCCTTTTTTTACCCAAATTTTTATTTAAGATACTGTAAACTTTGAATTATATTCTATATCAACAGTTTTGTTTATAATGTGCATCAGAAGTTGTTTAAATAATGTCCGTAAATTGAGCGTATAAATTGAAAGGGTTAATTATTAGTTATCCAGTTAAGGCTACCTATATTTTTATTTATTCCATGCACCAACATAAAAAAACTGGATCACATTTTGACCCGATTCTTGAGCGCTTTTTGATACAACTTAAAATCCAAGCGATCACTGTAGTAAACAATCGAACCCGATCAAGGAACAAAAAAGAAAATTTTTGAGGGCGAAAAATCTATAACAGATTTCAATCGATGGAGGATGGATTAGCCGAAAAATTATTCTGAAATCACGAATTTTTTTTTAAATCTCCCAACCATTTGCCTTGTCTCCTTAATTAACAAAAAAAATACTAAACCGAGCCTAAAAAAATAATATTTTCTCGCTGAACCGTGGATGGGAAATTGAAAAAAAAAGTGTAAAATATTAATGTAAGATAAGGCAAATGAGGAACAAAAGAGAGAATGGAAGGAAGATAAACATACGTGTAAGGAGGAGGAACAATAAAATGAACAATTAATGAGCGAGATGGTTGATTAATGGTTGTGAGTTTTAGATGAAAAGAGGGAGGGGGAGGAGAGGGGGGAGGAGAGGGGGGGAGGGGGGGTGGAAAGGGATGGATGTATTATATAGATAAGTGGAGAGGGGGAAAGGGAAAGTAGGGTTATTCTATAAGGGAGACCGATCGAAAAAAGAGAACGTGGAGAATAATGAAAGTGGATCGAGTTAGAGAGGAAAAGGGGAAGAAAAATGTTTTTTTAAAAAAATTTTAAAGATGTCTTCTTGACGTATTGGAGTAGGCATATTCAAAAGGGTTAAAGGAATGTTTAAAGGGATAGATTTATGGAGAGATGGGGCTGATAAAAGAGGAGTATAAATATAAGGGGGAAAACAAAAGAAGTTAGAAAACGCGAGCGCACACACGCGCACGTTCGCCAAATGGAGGATATTGTAAAAATGGCGATCCACATCCTTCCTGGAAGATTAATGATCATAGGAAATAGGAAATTATCGAGTTTTTCGACTGGATATTTTCGAAGGATGATGAATTTCTCTCGTCTTTCAAAATAAAAAGTGAAATTTTCAGGTGAGTGAGTGGTTTTGAAAACTATGAGCACCTTGAATGAAATTGTACAGCTGGAAATGATCGATTTCATTTAAGGAGTCGATAGGAATGGTAGTTTTCTCCCGTGCAGCGGTCCTTTCCCCCTTGTGCACGGCCCGAAAGGTCCCGTAGGACATTGAGCATTACCTGATTTCCAAGAGAATAAAATGTTTGCGAGGGATAGGCACCTCGTTTGCCTCACATGTTCCATCTTAATTTCTTGAAAAAGGTAGTAACTACCCTCGCTTCAACAAAGGCCGTGTAAAGCGAACGTCGTTTAACCTAACTCATCGATTGCCTGATTTTAAAAGGTGGAGAACTGAAATTAAACGTGATTTTTCTGAACTGTTTTACTACGCACAAAATAATTTTTAGCATTCTCAAGCGAGAATAATATTGTAGCGACGATTAAATTTACGCTCAAATTTAAAAATTTTCACCTATTTTAAACAAGTCGAGTTTTATCCATGAACATGAATACATTAGCGCGTAGGTGCGTTTCGGTTACGGCATTAGTGCCTGTTAGCGTCGGTCTGTCCGTCCGTCACCATGTTCGTTCTCGGCTTCTACAGAACCGATTTTCATGAAGTTTGATGTTAAGGACTTACAGTTAAAAGATAACGAGAAAATCACAAAAATAAATCACCTAAGTTAATCAGGGGTACCACTTTAATGGTGATAAAAAATGAATTTTCCATCATATTTCGTAAAGTATTGCCCATATCAAAATAGTTTTCGAATAAAAATTGTGAAACTACTAGTAGAGTATTTCTTTTCCTAAACATTTTTGTCGCAGAAGTAGACGTTATCAAAAAGAACGTCTTAATTCGACTTGAACTTGAAAATTTCTTTCATGGTTGCTTCTTCATCGTTGCTCACATAAAGAATCCCACAAAAATACGTTTAATTTCCTTGCGTGTGCATGCAATATTTTATAATAGGAAGAAAATGGATTATTTATGAGGAAGAAAAGAACTTTTAAACGTTATTTCCCCTTACGTGCGGGTACATCATTTCTTTCTAATACTCCATTGCGCGAAACGCGCCCATTTGCGATAGGCTGTACGCTTTCCTAGCTTGTTTTTGGTTAATTTGAGAGCTGTAAGTAGGACCAAAGGGAAGAGAATAATAAATGTCGTTAGGTGTAGATAGGGAGAAACGGTCTTCGAAGGAATGAAGTTTAAGCCACCAAGCAGGAAAATACAACTGTAGCGGAATGGGGATTAAAATCTGACTCGGTTGATTTTATTCTCACAAAGTAATGAAGATTCATAAGTCCTTCTGAAATCTATAAACTTAATACTAACTTATACGTCTTAGAGAGGGGGAGGGGGAAGGAGGGGAGGTGGAAGGGGAAGGGGGGAGGTGGAAGGAGGGGAGGGGGGAGAATGAATTACAACAGAACTACAGGACGAAATAGGGAAGTCGAATTCGAGTTTGTGGATTAGGGTTTCCCTTGACTACGGAATCGGCGGAATTTCGCAAACTTAAAAAAAAAAAACAATGATAAAAAGGAAATCAAAAGTTGTTTTTATTTTTTTCTTTTTTTTTGGCGGAGTATTGTGAATTCAGCGCTGTGTGCCTAGAGGGAGCAATTTCTAAAGAAAAAGAAAGTTCGCACAAAAGACGCAGGTAATGAAACTTCCCACTTCCTCGGATCTGACAGAGTGAAAGGGAAAGGAATTAATTGGAAAGGGAAAAAAATGGGAGAGAAGCCGCCGACGGCTGGCGGTGAATCTCTTTATCCTTTCAGTCTCTAGGAAAGTGAACGTGAATGCCACTCCCCTGATTGCCCCTTGAAGAAGAAGGAGAAGGGGGGAGGAGATAGGGGAAAATGTGACTTCTCTTCGGACGTGCGCTTTTTATCACTCCCCCTCCTCTCGTCTCGCGAAATTAAGAGGGAAATAAAATTTCCGAACGTGAACTTCCGGAGGTTATTGAATTAAACGAACTTGAAATTTCCTTACGCTTAAATAATTTTATTTCCCTTCGTGCTTGAAGACGAGCGAAGTGTTGTTATATTAAAAATGTCACAAAAAATTGAAAATATATTTCCGAGTACGGTCGAGCTTCTTCAAGTCGAACGTCTTATAACTCCGCAACTCGAAGTGAATTCATTTTACAGGACAAGAAGTATTTTTCATGTTATTTTTCTTCTATAACTAGAAGTTTCTATAAGTCGGATATTTGTTTTTTTTTTTGAGGTTCGGATTGCAATAGTTCCACTGTAATTAGTCAAAATCAAGTGTGTATATTTTTAAAGGTTTGCAATATTTTCATGTGCAAACGACCGTCGTTGAGACGCGTTTGAGGTTTACACTAAAAAAAATCCCGTTTTCACGCAGTTTCGTGTTACCGGAAATGCCGGTTTAAAGGGATGGAAAAAAATTAAGCTGCAGAATGTAAATTCGGCCCCAGCTCGACACGCTTTAACATAAAATATTTTTACTATAATGTCGTGTTCTTTTATATGCGCTTTGATTTTTATATCTATCGTCGTGTTTTCCGAAGTTTTTCATATTTTTTTTCCGTATTTCACAATACTTCTCTGTTTGCATTACGCAATGCCGCTTTTAAGGAAAATTCTTTTATCCGGAACGAACTCAGCAATCACGGGATTTTGGAATATAACTTCTATTTTTTTTTCAATTTTTCCTGCGAAGTTAATCGAATACCCATCTAGCTGGTCTAATGAGTACTAGAGTATATTTTGCAAAATTGTTATTGTTATTGAGTTTGATACAGACTCGAATACACACACAGGCACAATCGAAAAAAAACGCGATTATATAGTTTCACATGCCATGCGAAATGCAACTAAGAGCCTCAGGGCTTCACTGGCTAACTTAATAAAAACGCTCGTTGTAACGGGATTAATCTAGGTCAGGGATGGCGGATGATTTTTGTATCGCGTGCCAGGAAAGTAATGTGAATCAACCGAATATTTTTTCGCGTGCCGCTAATTTACTCCTTTTCAAAGGAACTTCATGTTTTATACAGAAAATACATACAAGCTTACGCGTGACAAGTAAAATCGTTAGCGTGCCACGTATTTGCCATGTCTGGTCTAACAATAAGTAGACAATCAACTTACCTCCCAAAAGGAAACAATAGAAACAAAAAACAAATAAAATTTAAATCACCAAAACATGCGTTCAGTCGAAAAAAAAACGTATAAAACATTATTAAAATATCATTCTCCGTCCTTATCATATTCAAAGCTAGGCGCGCAACCAGGGGAGGGGGGGGGGGGGAGACTGACGGTCTTAGCCTCCCCTTAAACGCTAAATTTTCTTACTTAAGAACCTTAAACACTTGAGTGTTTGTATTAACCAGATATGTAGGTACTCAGAAGGTTTGCTGTTTCGATTTCTTATTTCTCTCACCAAATACTTTATAATCATTTTACTGATATCTCTTAAATTACGCGCTGCTTACTTCATCTTGCATCTTGAAATAGATGGATTTTCTAATATATCGTCGATACAATTCACTGTTCCAAGTCTCTCATTTAATACTCGTAGAACAGCCTCTGCCTGTAATTGAGGGGTCCCCATATTGTCCAAATGTTTGGCGGAATATATTTTGTTAGAATTGAGCACCCCCCCCCCCCCCCCCCACCAAGCGAAAATCCTGAGTGCGCGCCTGCTCAAAGCTCATTTAATTCTTACATAACGTTACCATGGTGACTTTGGAAAAGGAATAGGAGTTAAAGAAAACATGTTGACAAGTAAGGGAAAAATGTAGAAAAATATGAACGCGGAAGTGACAAGAGATATGGAAAGTTTTTAAATCTGTTCCTGGAAAGAGACGGGAGCAAAATAAAAAAGATTCCTTTCCAAAAGTTCGTTTAATTAAAATATTTTTGGTCTCTACTTGGAAATCCTATAATCTTTTTTAACCGGATATCCAAATCTCTCTCTCTCTCTTTTATGAATTCTTTTATGATTTTTACAAAGTATATAATTTTACGGCTTTATTTAAGTTGTAGAATTATGATAACATTGTGAAACCTTGTTTTTCTTCTTTTCGCCCACACTTGTAAATGCCTATTTCTCTCTTATATTATATGTATTCTACCTGTTTGTAAATGTTCGCTATTGTTAACTGACATGGGGTTAGGTGGAAGAGAGGAATACAAAGTCTCAATCTCGCCCCAATAAAGATATTAATCAATCAATCTCTCTCCTCTCGTCCATTTTTTCAATCAGTGTCGGAAACCAATAGTTAACTATTCGTACTCCGAGGACGAAAGGGTGGATGGGGAAGGAGATTGATATTTTTTTTGAAGATTTTTATTGTCAAACTCATGGTTCATTCGAGTCGGTTTATCACAATAACCAGTCACCGGCAATGAATTTTTTTAACACAAATATAAAGTACGACTTTAGTTTCCGGCTAGATTTAAACAATATTTGAAGATGGATGTGGAATGCAAAACGTCATCAATAATCGTCTAGGCAACTGTCACTTAGACAACAGTTAGGGCACACGATACTGAAGAAGGAAATGATGAAAAAAAAGAGAAAGGCGCTGAACCTGTTGCTATCGTCAAAGTCAGCGTGCGAGACACAGCAAAATGATTCGATGAAGTTCCCGAGGGTAAAATTTATGCCTCGCTTCCATGCGCGCAAATATAACCCCGCAGTCTGAAATATAGCTTTCCGCGGGGGCCGTTTAAACGTATCGCCATGACGACCAGCGGGGAAATTGGTTTCGCAAGTCCCACTGATCTCATTTTTCCAAAACGAGGACGGCATTGGCGTCATTCCGAGTGTCTTATGTATTTCTAATCCAGCGAGAGAGGGAGAGCGATTGGACCATCCTAGGATATTCGTCACTTCCTCTCTCTCCAGATTATTTTGGGCCGTCAGCTGCAAAAACGCCATCTCCAGGCAATTCGCCAGTTTTCGTTCCATTGGTCTCGTCGGACCACCTATGTATTCCGGAGGCACATGCATTACTCGTACTAAATTTGGAATCTTTCTTTTGTCAGCTTTCTTTCTTTTTTTTTAACGAAGGAAATTAAAAAAACCGTGCCAAAAATTTAGCGAGGAAATTCCGGATAAATGAGGAAGTAATATGATATACAGTGGAACTTCTACATAAGTGGAACCTCAAGGGAAACAAAAAATTTATATCCGACTTATATAAAATTCGTTACAGAAGAAAAATAACACGAGAAAGATTTTGTCCTGTAAAATTAATTCACTCAAGAGTTTTGGAAAATTCGATTTATAGTCGTTCGAC
Source organism: Uropetala carovei (assembly GCA_036926305.1). NCBI lineage: Eukaryota > Metazoa > Arthropoda > Insecta > Odonata > Petaluridae > Uropetala > Uropetala carovei. Next base: position 4,468,745 of record JAXCHB010000181.1, on the reverse strand, counting down.
TTATAGAAGTTCGAGTGTATATGTTAATATTATAAATGTATCTACGCATATAAAGATCATAAAAAATATCTACAGTACAGGTACGCGATTTCGACTTACGCGAATTTCGCGTTAACGCGATTTATAGTCTTTCGATTTATAGAAGTTCGAGTGTATATGTTAATATTATAAATGTATCTACGCATATAAAGATCATAAAAAATATCTACAGTACAGGTACGCGATTTCGACTTACGCGAATTTCGCGTTAACGCGATTTTAAATGAGTTTTTCGAAAATTATTAAAATATAATAAGATTATTCGTCTAAAACGAAGAAATCGGCAAGGACAAGGATATTGAAATATTGTACAGCAGGACCTCGATAGTCGTCGTTGGTTGGTTCCTGGAAACCACGGCTATTAGCGAAACGACGATAGCCGAAACCGATTTGCCCATTGAAATAATGCCATAAGTCAATAATTAGTTCAAAAAGACCTTACCTTAAAATATATCTATATATTTTATAACAAAAACACGTTATCATTTACAGAAATGCAGTCATTATTTACTCTTTTCGATATTTTATTTCGCAATAAATCAAAATTAGAAATGAGATAATTTCAGAGAGAAATGTTAATTTCGAGTTACGCGATTTCAAGTTACGCGACCGCTCGTTGAGAACGCATCTATCGCGTGCGCTTGGGAATACCTGTATATTTAAAACAATTTCACACGGATACGGTTCATCCTAATTATTGCATCTTGTCCATGAGAAGTAATGCCATTCGATGATTGTCATCCCTTAGTTAGTATTTAGAAAAAAAAAAACATTGGCGATGTTTGCAAAGGAGTCGATTCAACACTGATTTTGCTTACGGTGTAGAATTAAAAAATGGTATCCATTCCGTTTTAAACGTTGATGCTTAAAACAAACGCGGGACCGGATCGTATGATGGAATTTTAAGCGATTCTTGAGACCTCGTGTTGCATCGGTCTTTAATCTTCTTAAAATAACGTAATTCGTGTTTTGCTGAGCCTAAAATATTGGGAGATGGAGACGGAAATTAAATTCATCAGGATTGAAAGTTGAAAGAAAAAATCGTTTTTTTTAAAATCGCGTTTGAGGCTGAATCTGAACGGATTTTTAAATATCTCGCAGGGAGCAAAATTATAGAACTGCTTCGTTTTCTTTTTTCCTTCGCAAAATCGTTTGAAGTGCAGACTTTGAGTGTTTTGTTTCCGGCTGTTTTTTTTTTGAAACGCAAAAAAATAAAAAGAAAATGCGTGCTTCGTTCGTCCTCTGGTTTTAATCGGATATGGGGAAACGAAACGCTTCCCCGGAATGGAACTCGGGCCAATTGTTGAGAAGTTTTTTTCCCCGAGCCATTATTGACCCTTGCAACAATTTAGCTCTCACAGTTCTCCTCCCTGGAAGTATCCCTACAAAAAAATTAAATAATAAATAAAACCGTGACAGACGGACAAACGCACTTTTAGGGATCATTAAGATTTTCCGAATTCAGCGTATTTTTTAAATTTTAATTGAAACTTCTCAGAGATTTTCCAGGGTAAATCCCTTTCTTCTCACTGGGGCGCTGCAGTTTGGAGAGGGAAAAAAAACCCAGCGAATAGGAACGGAATGCAATCAGCGGACATTTACCCTCCTTCCCTTCCAATTACCATTCCCCCGGAATAAAACGGACTAAAAAGAAAAGCTAAAAGAAAGCAATTTAAAAAAAGCACTCCCTAAATGCAAGTAAAAAAAATCTCTTAAGAGTTAGGTCGATAGGGAGTAAGGAGGGAGAGGGGGAGGGAATAGTGTAAGAGTAACTATGGAGAAAGGGTTGCCAAGGTCTTTGATTGGGGCGACAGAGAGAGAGATAGAGAGAAAGAGATAGAGAAGCGCAATTCCGTGCCAATTTATGTCTTTCCAGCGAGAGGCGGCTTTAATTGGATTCCCATTCTTCCTCTCACTCCCCCTTTATTATCTTTCACTCCATAGCTCTTAATTCTCATTCCGTCACCCAGGCAACAAAAAAAAATGACAAAGAAGGGAAAAACCTCCATCAGTTACATCAAGGAAGACAAATTACGTCGTTCGGTAATAAATAAGGAATAATGAGGAGTTTATTTCCCCTCGGGGGCAGTGATCAGCGCTTTAAAGCGCTAATGAGATGAAACCGCATGATAAAAAACAAATTTATCCTGCTTTGCTGGATGTTATTTATGCCGCCTAGTTACTTGTTCAGCGTTGATAAATTTACGCGACGCTCGTTGTTGAGGCATTTTTTAAATTAAGTGGAACTTCTATATATTAAGTCTAACCCCAAGATAAAAAAAACAAAAAAATATTCGCCTTATAGAAAAGTCGAGTTATAGACGAAAAATACCACGGAAAATATTTTGCCCTGTTAAAAATGGATTCACTTAATATTTATCGAAAATTCGAGTTATAGAAGTTCGACTTGTACAAGTTCGACTGTATATCGATACGCGACAATAGACGGTGAAGATTAACAGTAAGATCACAGTTTGTGCAATCCACTTTTTTTTACTGTACAATATTAAGGAGATTCTTTGCTGATGACACGAATGCTCGTTCTTTTTTTTTTGGCGAATCAGAAAGAAACGGAATCGTTTTAATGAAATGAAAATAAAGAGGATGGGAACGGGAATGAATAACCGTTCGGAGAGGGGGGAAAAAAGTTTTCCGCAGTGAGAGAAGATAACGAAGGTTGACAGATATTGGTCTCCTAAGAGTAAATGTCGGAGGAGGAAAATAGTTCTATTAAGACTCGACGAAGTTTTTTTTATAAGTACCAGTTGAGCCAATGTTGAACTGGCGAATATTATTTCTGTCGAATATGCTTTCTCGGAAAACGAAGAAAGCTTGTACTACTCCGAAAAAAAAACAAGTTAATTTTTTTTTGAAAATGTGGCGTGATGATGGCATTCTGGATTGCTTTAGGGCGCATTTAAATTTAATATTAAAAATTTCTTTTATTGGTGGGTTTGCTCAACATTATCAGTTAATTCTGAGATATCAGATTCGCATAATTATTACTTGAAATGAAAAAAGTATGTATTACTAATGAAAACTAAAATTGAAATTAGACTTAATTTATTGTCCCTTTAACGAGTGTAATAAAAATGACATCATCTATAAAATTGAACTGTATACGTACACTTAAAATCTCTATTTATTCTATTACTCGAAGGAAAAAAAGGTTTTACCGATGAAAAAATGTTGAAATGAACGTAATTGATTGTCTTTTACTCATCTGCAAATTTTGAATTATATTCGTACAATTAAAAATCTCTATTTAACGTTCATTAAACGTATTGCAGTTTTAAGAGTGAAATAAAAAATGCAGAAAAAAATGCTGCGTTGAATTACATTTATTACCTTAAAATAATAAAAATTCGCATTACCTTATACAGTATTCACTTATTCTAAATTTTCTCTACATAAATATTTCGAAGAGTTCCGTATAAAGTCACACTTCGCGATTACCTACAATTATAAAATTTTGCATAAACAATCCTGCTGATTAAACTAGCTGAATGCATTACTTTTCACACCTAAACATCCTGGCTGAAAGGTTAAAATAATGATTTTTATTTTCCATTTGAATAACGTGGGAATGCCTCGAATTCAGAGTGCAGTACTTTTTACTTTCTCCATATACGTAGTATAGAAAGTGTTGTCTTCATGAAAAAATTCGAATTCGAGATTTCAACGGAAATACACGTTTTAAGGTCCCTTGAACACGTTTTGACTGTTTTATCGATGATGTCCGTGTGTGTCCGTATGTGTGACAGAAATTTTGCGTGCGCTCTAACTCAAAAACTATTCATCAGATAGGCATGAAATTCTATATTTGTGATTTTATATATATTCTTAAGATTTGAAAAGATTTTGATAACAATCGGTGAAACGGAAGCAGCGCTTTACACCTGTCAAATTTTCGTTTTTCTTAAATATATCGCTTAAAACTGAATTTTTGTCAACAAACATATATATAAAAGTTGTACATATTATTATTTTCGACAACCCTTGTTTGAAATAAATTTTCGAATGAGGAATATTTCGAGAGATATTCAATTTTCTTCGAAATTGACGGTTAGTGGGCAGCTCGCGCGCGTGGAAGAGACAACAATTGAATCGCTAGCGCTGAAGTGTGTAAGTTGAACTGTTCCTATCGCCGTATTTATTTGATTTTAGTTCAAAAGCTACGTATGGAGAAAGTCATGTGTGTTGGACACCAATTTATTTCATTAGCATTTTGTGTTGATGTAAATAAAGATATGTTATTATTATCATTAATAACACTACAGATTCTTCCGACCTGACGAATGTTTCTCAATTTATTGCTCGCTTTCCTTCCACTGCTGCTACTACTTGGTCAATTCTAACCTCAAATTAATTGCAAGTACGTATAGCTGGAACGGGCATGCTAGTTTTAATAAATTCAAAGTAGGAGGATATGTGGGAACACATTCCCGATCCCTTCAACGTTGAAAGAAGGTCTCACGTGGATACCAGGATTTTTATCCCGCAAATGCCTGGAAATCGTTAAATCCAGCAACATTAAATCATGAAAAATAATGGATGATTTACGCGGAGCCTGGAAGCGCACTGCGAAAAATCAATCTCCGAATACTAGAGAAAAACCTTTAAAAAAACGCGAACCTTAAAAAAATCGGCCTATCTTCGTAATTGGAATATTTCAGTCGATAATCCATTTAGTTGATGAATCTGCTTCTAAAAAGATTTTAACTTGTGGAATTTTTAAAATCTAAAACCTCACACACACACACATGCGTTTGATCATTTTCATGCCGACAAAAAGTATAGAGGAGACGTAATCACTTCTTCTTGTGGACATTGTACGATTTTTTTTTTAATTTTTAAAATTCGGAAATGCAAGAATGGAATGAAATGGAGAAACGGTTACTAAGCCTCGTTCGGAGAATAATCAGTCCGCGAGGAACGTTAAATCCGTCTCCATTTGGGATCCACGTTAATTAAGGCAAGAGTCGCGAGTCATGTTGGGAAGAAGCATTTCTTTCCCATCTCTCTCTCTCCCTTTATCTCCCATCTCTCTCTCCCTTTCTCTCTATTCTCTCTCTCTATCCATTTTGATCTATTTTTGTTCCTTCTCCCTTCTTTATCTCTCTCTCTCTACTAAATCTCTCTATACACCAACGAGAACCGGATTAGCAAACAACTCAAACGTTTCTCCCGGTAATGTTCCTATAGTTGGGCACAAACCCTGGGGACCGTCCATTCAATCGTTACGTCTCCATATCCTTCCTCCCCCTTCCCTCTCTCCCTCCCCCTCCACCCCCTCTGTTTCGAATTCAACATACAGTAGTCCCTGTTCCTCTTTCTCTATCCTCCTCACTGTGCCATAGCCATCCTACTCCCCCTATCCTCCCCCCTCTCACCCCCCCTTCCCTCCCTGCATAACCCTATCTGCCATCAATCCCTCCAAACCCCTCCCTCCTTCGCCCACACAGTCCACTCATTACTCTCTTCTGTAGCACACCTCCGCAAACTCACACACCGGGTGGTTATTTGCACGACGCGCCGATTCCGGTGGCTTCCCATGGAAGGGACAGAGACACGCCCTCTACTCCTCCACGCCAAGCTGCTCGGTTGCCATTCAACTCGCAGTTTGCAACTACCCACCTCCTCCCATCCGTCGTCCTTTTTCCAAATCCCCACCCACCTTGCTGCATTCTCTCCTTTCTCTCCCTCTCCCACTTTCTCTGTCTCCATCTCTCTCCCTATTATCTCAGTGTGTGTGTGATGTACCAGCGCATACACAGACTCACAAAAACGTCCATTGAAGTTCCTTTTACATGTTACTTCCTCATATAAGATTTATTGAGAGAGAGATAGTAGTATTGTGTTAGAGTTATTTTCATATATATTTAAAATGTCCTCGAGTTGGGAAAAGTGATTTCGGATTTCTGTCTGTTGTATCGCGGTTTAAGGTGTGGTCATCGACGTGAAATTATCTGATAAATTCTCCCTCAGCCATCCACCAGTAAGGTGAGACTTGCTCGGTATCATGTAGATAAGAATGGTATAGAAATTTATAAATATGTTACCGTTTGTCTTACTTTAATTCCGTTATACATATATATATATATATAACGAGAAGGAAATAAGAGGAGATATATAAGATTGCAACTATTAGTTGAGAGGGATAGGAGGGAGCCAGTGGACACTTACTTGGTGTTGTGGACGTCCATGGCGATAGAGGAAGGCTGTTTCTTGGAGCTTTTGCGCATCCGCCCTTCTTCGGCACAAGAGTATAACTGTAACCTCCTATCCCTCTCAACTACTAGTTGCAATTTTATATATACACACACACACGCACACACAGTAGAACCTCATAAACCCGGCAACCTCGGGACCTAGCATTTGCCGGGTTTTTGAAATTTTATAAAAAATCTTTAAGTAATGTACATTTTTGGTAACTGATTATATAATTCAAATGATAGCAATTAAAAGGGAACCCATTATCAATAAAGACTATTGCTTATACATGCACTAAAACGAGGAATTATATAAGAAGCATTAAAAAGTAAATAACGAAATACGCATTTACAACATTATTTTCATCACACATTATTCTGATAATTTTTTTTAAACAGATCAGGTAAACTAGCTTGCTTCATGCATTTTGATTTTTGCTTCATAAGTTTATCTTGTATTCGAAACAAACATGTGATCTCTTGAAAATCAATGAAAGAGCGTTCTTCTAAAGCAGATATTGTATCTCTGACCAACTGTATACAGCGATCTATTGAAGGTTTGTCCTTCACTATCTCTTGATCATCGTCACTATCATTTGCTTCATCTTTTTCATGCTCATGTTTCATAGCCTTGTCCACTATTTCACATCAGCTGAAGTACGACAGGCGCATCATTAATGTCGATATCAACCCAGTTTTCAATGTCATCTTCTACCACTCTTTTTGCTATTGTGAAAAATTTTCATTTTTGTTGTATCAGCATTAGGCCTGAAATAGGTACACCTTCACTTCTTCGCTGACGAAACCACTCAAACAATACCTTATCAACAATATTTACCCGGGACGTGTAGTGTTTTACGGCTACACATTGCTTTAGGTGTCTGCATAAAATTTAAATATTTCCGTTTTTTTCTTTAAGTCGTGCGCAGTGGAACTGCCAATGCTATATTCTTCGCAAAGTCTCTTCACTGAAGTACGTTTTTCAAGTTTTCTTAGTAATTTCACTTTTTTCAATCGTGAGATTTTTCTGTTTACGTTTCGTAACACCACTTTATGGGGTTGCATTCTTTTTTTGAAGTCATGTCAAAATAAAATTTAACGAAAGTACTAATTGCATTAACGAAAAACAATTGCTATCGCCACGAATCTAAACATGTGGTTCTAATGGGGTAAACGAAGCAATGAAAATAGCGTACATCATTTAAAGTAATTTCTAATTTTTTTACATATAACTTTCAAAAAAGTGCCGAGTTTTTGAGAATGCCGGGTTTTTGAATGCCGAGTTTATGAGGTTTTACTGTACATACATACATATATATATATATCGTATATAAATGGGATAGAGAAGTGATATTTTTAACGTCGGTACACCGACGCGTCCCTCATATTGATGGCCCCAAAGTAAGTCACGGATGGCGAGACGTGCGTGTGTTGATTCTGGCTCAGGAGCGTGCCTTTGTGTTCATAAGCATCGGAATCGCCGTCAATAAGCGATTATTCCTCTGTTTACACATTTTGCATTTTATGTTAAATGAAATCAATAACGTAAATTAAAATTTTGAAAATGAAAATTCTAATTTTATAGCAGATCGATACAAATTGCACTTAGTAGATCGAAGTCTTAAAAACACCCTTGGAAGAGAGTTGTGTGCCTGCTGGTGACGTAGTACGTAGTTAAGTGCCAAATAATGCGATTAATTAAAGAATGTTGGCGTGACACCTCATAGATTTTGGGTAATTATCAACGTTATCTTCCCAGATTAGGTTGCGTGAGCATAACTTTCATCCTAATTATTAAAACTATAATGAAAGGAGGATATATTTGTTCTCATTTTGTAAACGTTAAATATGAAATTTTCCTTTAAAATTTTTGGAATAATTCAATACCCTAATTACGGTGTTTCTCAAACTTTTTGTAGGCGCGTCACACTTTCAACGATAAACAGAATTTCGCGGCGTCCCATCCTTGAAACAAGGCTCATATTTTTTTTACATACGATTATTACAATCAGTGCCGTAACTAGAGCGGGGCATCTGCCCCGGACGCAACTAATCAAGGGGAGCAAAAAAACCAAATAGTAACTAATTAAACTAGAGAAAATAGTATCTTGGGAGGGGGAAAGGGCGCCTATTTAGTAGTTTGCCCCGAGCGCTAAAATATTTTATTACAATCTTTGAACGCCTCTATTTGTTGGTTCTACACAACAATCAATTTATCACAAGAAAAATGGTTACCGTAGTTACCCATCAACACATCCAAATCGTTGAATTATTTAATAATTTTTTTCGTGGCACCCCTAAAATCGGATGCGGCACCCCAGTGAACCGCGGCACACAGTTTGGGAACCACTTCCCCTAGAAAACGATAAATGGTGTAAATTGCAGGGTAAAATAAATTCCGATTGCCTTCGTGTATTTTCATTATCTTATTCCTTATTATTCTCTCATTATCATTATTGTTGTTTATCTCCGTATTTCCAAAAGCATATTATTTTAACTGGCACACGCGCACGCGCATATATTACTTCGCGTATCTCCCTACGGCAGTTTCCTTTCTCTTTCGTTGTCCCTCCGGCTTTCTCTTTCTCCTCTTTCTTTTCTCTTTGTACTCTTTATTTTTGACCTTCATTTTCCCCTTCTCTTCATCGATATACGCATATTCTTTTTCTTTTGTCTTTTTCCCCATAGTCTGTTACATTTCTCTCCATGTTTGTCTATTTCTCTATCAGTTTTCGTATCGTGAATTTTTCCCTTTCTCTTTTCTCTCCGCATTTTGTAAATGTTAAATATAAAATTTTCCTTTAAAATTTTTGGAAAATAACCCTCATATTTTTCTAGTTCATTTCACGAATGTTTAGCGCGTTTTATTATGTAAACTCCCTTATGTTTTATCTCTCTCTGTCTGTCCGTCAAGGGCAATCGATTAAATTGAAATAGCAAGTAAAGGGTTATAGATAGAATACTGAAATATGCCGGGTGAATGTGATCTATGCCATTTAACACGCTGCTAATAGAATATTTTTTGGAGAAATCGGTGGGTGGCAGGGGGTGCGTTTAAAGTTTTCAAATTAACATTCTGGGCAAATTTGGTTGTGGACAGGAAGTTAAAATTATCACTATTTGTGTGACCTTTAATCACATCTATAACACTATAGAAGAAATATTTTTTGAAAACCGGTGAGCGGAAAAACTGTCAAATTAACTTTCTGAGCAAATACTTACGGATGTAAAATTAAGATTTATTTATTAATTATTGAACAAATTACTTTGTCATGTAATTATATTACTAAACTTATGAAGAATTTTTAATGTACAATTCTAAATAAACCTCAGTAATTAAAACGCACTTTCTCATACTGCATCAGCAAATGAAGTTCCCATTTTTACTTTCTCCATATACGTAGTACCTATTGAGAAAGTACCTATTGTTTCTATGAAAAAATTCGAATTCGAGATTTCAACGGAAATACTCGTTTTGAGGTCCCCTGAACACGTTTTGACTGTTTTCTGGATAATGTCTATGTGTCCGTATGTGTAACAGAAATTTTGCGTGCCCTCTAACTAAGAAACTATTCATCAGATCAGCATGTAATTCTATATTTGTGATTTTATATATATTTTTAAGATTTGAAAAGATTTTGATAACAATCCGTCAGCCGGAAGTAGCGGTTTACTTCTCTCAAATTTTAGTTTTTCTTAAATATTTCACTTAAAACTGCATTATATATATATATATATATGTGTGTGTGTGTGTGTGTGTGTAGTGAAGCAATACCAATTGGGTATGCGACATAGATTACAATTTACACAAATAACCTTGGTTAATAGATAAAAATTTATTAACCGTACCAAAATGAAATAACAAAATAACAATTCTCGCAACTTATAATTCACTGTGTGGTTCAGGCACTATTTATTGACTTCACTGGAAAGTTCAGGCGAGGTTAGCCTATCTCATGCAGTGAGGTGTTGTTCTCCTGCTGCGGTTAGGAAGAGAATGAGAGAAAGCGACAGCCAGCTCACTGCCTCGAACAGAGTTCCAGGGGAAGAGGGGGGGAGGGGTTCACAGGTGACTCTGGAATCTCGAGGTGGTGAGTCGTGATTGGTGAAAATTTGAAGAGGAGTTTGTGGATTTTCGGTTCCCTTCTTAAAGTTCGTTGAGCTGGAAGGGGACTGAAGGGAGGACACACTTTTTAGGGTATATATTTAAACACCCAGAAAAGTCCGCGGCGTCTCAGCGGAGCGGCGTCCAGCGGAGGGGCGATTATAGTCGATCCCCCTTCGGAAGTCTCTTGGCCTACTTAGAGCAAGTAGCCAATCACGAACGTTTCCCCTTCCATCGCCCCTCTCAACTTTCGTGCGGGAGAGCAGATGTCGGTGCGCGCTGCCAGCTCTTGCTCAGCTGATATACTACGCAGTTTCTAAATAAATAACTTAGAATTCCACAGCAAGGAAATGGAGGTAGATACGGCAACGCAGTCCGATGCGATCTCTTCGAGAGCAGGAGTGAGACTGGTTTCCTCCCCACTACCTTACCAAACAAACAGTCTCCTATTGGCTGCTGCTAACTCGTGTACGCCCAGTTTTCGAGGCCATCAGACTTCCGATGATGGACCGACTATAGTTCGGGTTTGATCTCTCTCGCCGGACTTCCCTCGAGATTGGGGACAAAGTCCCGAGGGCAGGGAAAAATGTCAAAATAGGTATATATAAAAGTTGTAGATATTATTTTTTTAGTGGCAACAATTGAATCGCTAGCGCTGAAGCATGTAAGTTGTACTGTTCCTATCGCCGTATTTATTTGATTTTAGTTGACAACTTACTTATGGAGAATGTCATGTGTTGCGGACACATCAATTTATTATTATGCATTTTCATCAATGTAAGTGTCCTCTTCTTATTTTAAAACCGTTCCTCCAATATTCTCTAGCTCTATTTAGATAATATTTTTAGTTTATCTCTCTTCCTCTCTCCATCTCATTATTCCATTTCCCTTTTCTCTTATCAAACATCCTCTATCATTCCCTATGTATCTCTGTCACCCACTCTCTTCTGGGTCTCTCCCTAACCTCGACTCCGCTTTAAACCCATAGATGACGAATTCCAGGACCGCGCCTCGGGGAAACTTTTTTTTATGCCAGACTTGGGTTTTAATGCATGCTCCAACTCTCGCCGCTAACGAAAAAAAAAATACCTGAACCGGTTTCGCAATTTTGATGAAGTCATCCTGAATGCCCGAGTCTTTTTTTTTCGACACGGATTTCTACGTTAAATGTGGGTGAATCACTTGCATTTTCAGGGTTCGTACTTTTGGACCACGAGGTCGCTATGTTTTTTTATTTGATAATAAACGTCGCTCGGCGTCGTCATTTGGGCTCGAATAGTTGGTGATTTAGTTTGTTAAACGGGATTGTTAACATGTCTTTTAATTGGCTTGCACCTCAGGGCTATATTTGCGACTCTTTTGAATACCTTAATTCGGAATTAAGCGGGACGTGACGTTAGAATTCACTTGGGTGACGGCATTTTTCGCGTTATTATTCATCGTGGATCGGGGCAAAATTGCGCCTCGTCGGGGGTGTTTAAATTGTCACTTAATGAATATTCGATATTAGATTTCGTTTGGTTGGTGATTAATCGCCTTTCATTAAATAATTAATTAAATATCAATGTTGAAAAATAATTCTTTTGTCAGGAAGGAGAACCTAGAAATTAACGAAGTATTCATTAGATAATTACAGTATGTATGTTTAATTTCTTGCTCAAAATTTGATTTAAGATTCGTTGTCAAAATTATAATTTCCTTTAAGGGCTGGTTTCTTTACTTACTCTATTGACCACCACTAAAGTTGTTAGATTTTTTTAAGGCCGTGGCCGAAATTTTGTTATTGTAGGAAAACACGTACAGGAATATTTCAGTTGTACAAATCATTAAGAAAGGTTTCAAAACATTCTAAATAAATAATGTCAGTATATTAATAAAAAATTTTATGGCGCAGTAATAAAAAAACACGTCATTTTACAATTTTAAGCAGTTCAAAAATGTGCAGCAAGAGTTAGACAGCTTTAGTAATTAACGAAACTTTAAGATGCTCCAAATTTTGTGGACCTTATTTAAATTATAATACGGAGGCCGCAAACTTAAGTTTGACGTTGTTTTGACAGAAGGCTAAAAAAAATAGAAAGATAATTCCGTTTTGAAGTTAACCTGGTTAACTTTTCCGATCGTCGAAAAACCGACGAGTCGTGTCGAAGCGCAGAATGAACTATAAATGAATGTTGCCGCGTTGTTGAAGCGCCTGACACACACGTGTATAAAGCTCGAACCACGTTTGGCAAGAAGGACGGTAGGAGTTATCGCCGCACGCTTAGGGCGGTTGCTACCACGGATCGTTGATACGGCAGGCGTTGCGTCCATGATAATTTGAATGGAATATAATTAAAATCGATATCGCAGGCTTTTGAGGAGAAGAATCATTTATGTCGAATCATCGAGGAACAGAAAACATTTTGAGGCAAGAGGGTTGGGTTGGTGTTTCAGCATATAAAGTGCCTAGAAATGCCGCCGCATTAATATTTTTTTGTTGTTTTTAGTATTTTTATGATGTTCAGTCAGAATGTGGCACATTATAGGAGAAATGGGAATTGAGTTGTTCATCTTCCGTATAGCTTGAAAGAATGCATTTTTGGGCTTTAGGGATATGTTATAATTTGTAAAACCATGATTGGCTATTCGCAGCGGAACCGGGTGAAATTCGATCAGATATTAAAAACAGTAAAATAACATCAGTGAAATTTATTTCATTATATTATTAATGGAGTTTTTAGACAATTTTAGGATAATTATTTAACAAAATTTTCTCAGCGATAATTGCTATGTTTATGGACTAAATACCTAAACTCTTTAAGTTTTTGCTCCAGGTCATAGAGCGAAACGCTTCCATTTGAATGGCAGCTTTGATATCTGCTACAGTTTTTCACGCCAAACTCAGTAGGATTTTGATTTTCTTTCATGAAATCAAAAGACACCATTTATGTCACATCTTTCATAAAGCTAACGGTGTCGGGAGAGCCTCTTTTGGAAGGTACGTCTTGCGCATGAGAACCGTCGAAGGAAAAACACATGGCTAAAGTCTGATTGGGGTGGGGCGGGGGGAGGGAGGAGGGGATTTTCCCTGCCTTCTAAAATTAAGTCGAAATCTGCGGAAAAATGGTGTACATAAATAAATTTGTTTTTTATGTATATATGTACGTATAACCTTTTTAAAGGAGGCACCCGTGCACACAAACACGGATGCTTCGCCGTGAAATCTCCCTTTGAAAAGTATGCCAACTCATCAAAGGCGATTTTCTTAAAAAAGATAAGGCAAGGACATTGTGAAAGGGAGAGAAAAAGGTCTTTTAGAAAATTTTTGGAAAATATCTTTTTAAAAAAAAAAGCTGATAGAATGAAGGAGAGTTTGAGCGAGGGTCGGTGAGAAGAAATGGGAAAGATGGATAGCAAAAATAATTTTTAATGGAGATAAAAGAACGAATGTCTCCAATAAAGAGAGCGAGAGAGAGATAGAAGGCACCTATAGTTATACTTTAAAAAAAATCATATCGATTATTGATATAATTTAAACAGCGCCCTCAGCTGAAACAAGGTTTAGAATTTTGCGAATAAAACTGGTTTCTGATCTAAATCACCTTTCATCAGGGATGGCAAATAGGTTTTTAATTAGCGTGCCAAAAAATATAACAACTTCCGTGATATGGTTTCGGGCATGACAGGCATTTATTTGTTGAAATTAGCTCTAATCTGATAATAAAATTCAATTAAATCGATATAAATTTAAGAGTGCAAAGGTTTGTACACAATTAATAATTTTAAACCTGACCTGCGGACAAAAGGGAAAAAATTCACATATATAAAATTACAAAAATACGCAAATTAAATTATTATATTTATTTATACCTTTGAAAGTTTTGGCACATTTTTGAAAAAAGTTCTTTGAAGTTTGGCCTGTAATTTGTCAATTGAATAGCAACGCGATATGCCGAAATTTGGTCGGTCAGTTTGTTTCTGCTCACATATTGAGATTTTAGTTCATATAGCTAATGACTGGAATTAAATATCCGAAAAAATAATATGACATTTAAAAAAATGTGCTTGAGCGTGCCAATAATATTTAATAGCGTTCCAAGTTTGGCACGTCATATTTTCCGTCCTTTCCTCATATCCTAAAATGAATGCATATGCTCGTATATACCTAAGTAGGTATTACATGAGAGGTTCAGGTTTCGTGGCATTTAGCTATCCAATAAATCGGAGCACTTTAAAGCAAGCGCTGTCTCAAGTGTTTGTACCCCAAACGAGTTTGCGTTTCAGTCCTCTGATGACACGGACCAACCTCCCCTTTTAGTGGGTGTCAAATCGTAGTGACATTAGACAGAGAGAGAGAGCCCGCAAAGGAGATTGCAAATACTCAGGAGGAAGCTGTTGACCTGGTTCCGGAGGATCTCTCTCACCTTCTTCAAAGGAATTGCGAGATATCGTTGGAGGACAGAGAGAGGAAGTAAGATGGCGTAGAGATAGAGGGAGTTTTTTTTAGTGGAGGAGGGAAACTTTTAAGTTTTATGGAGATGATGAGCAAAACTGAGAAAATGCGACTTTGAGATGGAGGGCATACAAGGTCATTCGTTTCCTCTCCGACAGAGGCGCCACGGTCGGTAGTGGGCTGAGGCGACATCTTTTATTTTATTTTTAAAGGAACGGACACTTTGCCAGCGGCTTCTTCAGTACTGCGATGGAGGAAATGGCAGAGAGCTTAGTGACTGAGCTTCTTATGTCAATAGTTACCCCATAGTTTGGGATTCATGAGTTGCGACGGCGCATTGGAGTGTACGGGCTTTACACGTACCGCTTCGATGTTGCCGTAACGACGGCTAAAATGGAGGCGACCATCTTTAAGAAGCAAATTTATTCCGAAATCACGGCTTGTTGAAGGGGTTTTAGTTATCCTCCACAAAGATGCGACTTACTGCTGCTTTTATCGGAAGTAAAAAAAAAGAACTCGAGTCATTGTTATTTCATTTGGCAAACTAGCGCTCAGAAAATAAAAACATTCAAACTCTTGAACACATCTCTCAACAACGACGTAATTTCAATTCACAAAGCCCTCTTCATCCTTTAAGAACTCTCTTGGGATATATGAAAATTAAAAGTGTCAAGTAGTGGAGCATTTACGCTTCTGCGGTCCCTGACATTAAGGAATTTTGGGCACTGCAAAACACACACACGCACGGACGGACGCAGGCACGCGCACGCACACCCACACATTTTTTATGTCATTCTATAAGCACTCTTCTTACAGAGGAGGATATACTATATAGGATGTATGATATAGGATACTAGTGAATGTGTGCTTGCATTCTGCAAGCATTTTCCCTCACCTTAAAGTAAAAATAAATGCAAAAAAATAATGTAAACGCATAAGTTTGCATCTCTGC
The DNA here is from genome assembly GCA_036926305.1 of Uropetala carovei. Classification (NCBI taxonomy): domain Eukaryota; kingdom Metazoa; phylum Arthropoda; class Insecta; order Odonata; family Petaluridae; genus Uropetala; species Uropetala carovei. The sequence goes on along the minus strand of JAXCHB010000181.1, from coordinate 4,453,002 downwards.
TCCGAATTACGTGTTTTTCTGATTTGAAAATATTAGGGTAAAACAACCCCTAAAATTTATAATTATAAATCATTTATAGGTTTTTATCATTTGTTACGAATACCTCACATTTATGCGAAATTTCATCAATGTAGCACCTCTAGAAGTGCATTTATATGAATTTCATTGTTTAAATTTTATTAATTTTTAAGAGCCACAGCAATGAATATTTCTAAAATTTTCAATGTTGTTTACCACCATAACATTATTTCCTAACCCTATTAAAATTTTCAGCTTCCTGGATCTTCAGAAAGTACATAAACATTAGTCACTTTTTTAAACATTTAAGAATTTATTACGTCCGAACGAATAAAAATTTTCAAATTTCTATATTCCCGTTTTCATTATTTGGCAATTTCTACATGTGGAAAAAATGTCAGCCTCATAGCGCATATAGAAGTACCTAAACCATGAAATCATCGTAAAATTGTTTATAATTTTTACCGGCCAAGAAAATAAACATTGTTGCAATTTTGCAATTTTTCCTCCGATTATTTTTTTTATTCACCTAGGTATTAAATTCCAGCTCTCCAACTATAGTAGTTTGGGCCAGACATTAGTATCCTCCTATATCCTATATATATCGTATGTCCTCCTCTGTAAGAAGAGTGCTTATAGAATGATATATAGGATGTAGGAGGATACTAATGTCTGGCCCAAACTGTAATAGTTGCAGAGCTGAAGTTTAATACACAGGTGAATAGAAAAAAATTATCGGAGGAATAAATGCGCGTTTCTACTACAAACCAGGCATCATCGGTGGTTATTTACAGATGGTATATCCTTTTTACTTTGTCATATACGAAGTATATTAAGTACATATTGTAATCGCGAAAAAATTCGGTCTCTAGATTTTGACGGAAATATACGTTTAAGGAGTACCTGAGTCCGAAAAAGTGGTTTTCGCCATGGCGTCTGTCTGTTTGCGGCTCTAGAGCAAAAACGGTAGAGCGAAATTGAATGAAATCTCGTACATAGGCATTTCATCATACAGAGTAGAAGATAAAAAGAAATGGTTGACATTGCACAATAATTAGGGGCAGTTTATTCTATGGAATTTTAACAACAATTTGATTTTCTAAAAAGCGGCTCAAACGATTTTGATCAAATTTCGATCAGTTACTTGAGTTTACGTCATCAATAATACTACGTAGTTCATATTATTCAAAAAATGAATATAAGGCTTGTTTATTCCCGGGCAACTTTAATAATTGGATTTTCTGAAAAACGGCTCATCAAATTTCTTGTAATTATTTAAGAAGATGTTTATATTGATCCTACATAGTTCATATTTTTCAAAGGATAACTAAACGACGCATTAGTGTATGAGAAAGTTTGCACAATGTATGTTGTTCCGATTTTTTTAATAACGGTGCATCACCACTGACGACGGCCGCTTTGCAGGTGAAATGCGTATCCATTTACCGCAACATTTTTATTAGAAGAGAAATATAGCTCTTTTCAATTTTATTTCATCAATAAGGTCGGCGATTTTTTCTTGAATGTACATACATTGGAACTTCTATAAGTCGAACTCCATAAAAAAAAATATATATATATATTCGAATTATGGAAAATCTCGAGTTATAGAAGAAAAATTACACGTAAAAGTCCTGTAAAATGAATTCACATAAGAGCTCTTGTAAAATACCACTTACAGAAGTTCCACTGTAATGCGGACTTATGACAAAATAAAACGGCATTTAAATTTGAAATTGTATTATTTTTAAATCCCTTTTTATCTACATCTCTCGACCTTTTCTACCGGATCTTTACACTTATAACACGTCCATTTCTACCACTTATGTCTCTCTCTCTCTCACACACAATTTTCTCTCTTTTTATCCGCAAAATGTATTTCCTCCACTTTCTCCTCTTTGCGACACCACTTTAACCCCGACTCTTTCTTATATAGCTATGTAAGTGTCGCCTTAAGCAAGTCTCCTTAACGTCAACCGTGCCGTTTCCATGGAAGCAGAGAAAGAATATTTAAGGGCATCAGAATGTGAAGAGCGGGACATTGGACGGCGTCATTGATACGGGCGCACGACGTTAGTGGGGATGTGTGCATAGCATTTTCCTCCTGTAATCGAAACTTTATTGTCGCAATAAAATGGACATCATGATAATATTGGTCGTTTGATATGGGATGATAATCCAACCGATGTGTTCAGGGACTTGACGTTTGTTTTTAAGAAAAATAAAATCACAGGATACGTTTGTAAAACGATAGAAAACGCTTAACATATAATTTTCGTCGCCTTTCAAATCTATACACGCACATCCGGATTTACCTTAAGGCAATTGGCTAAGGCGAAAAATCTGCAAAGGTGCATTTAAAAAAATCCCATTTGCGCAATATTTTTTCGTCCGTTTGGCTTCATTTGTTTCTCATGCTAACTCAGCCTAGAGCTCCATCTATAGTCTTATTTAATCTACGGGTGTAAGTACCTAACGATTTTCAAGCAAAAAATGCGCATTTTAACATAATTGCCAAAGGCACCAATACCTTTTAAATCCGGCTCTGTATACACGTCATTGATAATGGGCTGTTAATCACAATTAACGGATGAATGACACTGTTTTAATTAACATAGTGTCAAGTTCACAAGGCGACGAAATGCGACTTTTCCTGAAGACAATAAATGAAAATAAACCAAAATACGCTTACGATATGCTCGGGATTTTGGGTGTAGCGATTGCAGCCGTTTTGGGACAATCAATAAGGAGATAATGTTTTAGAATCTAACAAAAAATGGCGATTTATGGATTTTACGAAATGTCACTGCGCGCAAGTTTCAATTTTATTTTTCGGGCTTGGCAGTTACAGCTTCTGTAATTCACCGTATTCCCGTTTAATTCTGAATTTTTTAAAAAATTATCAGAATAATCTTTTCGTGCAAAAGCGCAGGGGAGAAAAAAAAAGAGAAAAAGATAGTACTCCCATGGTGCAATTCCTCATAAATAGTATATCCTAATAAATGCTCGGGACTTTACATGTTAAAAATTCGTCGGTAAAATGGCCGAGCGATTTTGTTGAATCAACGAGAAAAAATTTAGAAATACGTGAAGTTCGGAAAAATATTACAGGTTAAATGGGGGAAAATATTTATGTAAAAAATATATGTCCTGTTTTAAAAAAAAGCAGATTTATTTAACAAGGTGGTGCCAAAGCCGTATAAAGTCTTAAGAGTGAGGGATTACCTATCTTCCTGTTCTACATCCTGATATGCATGTAAATTGAGTTAACATACATTTGTTTAAACGCGTTAAAAGAAGTTTAAGATGGCAAAGGACACGGACGAACGTGGACTGGCTGTTATAACGCAGAAAATGTTGGCGAGAGTTTTGAACGAACGCTTTGGGCATATAATATCCTGCATAGCAATAGGACTCCAACAAGCGCGATGAAAGTGGCGTCCCGTGGTCCAGTATGGAATTAACGACGGAAATAATAGTACGCACTCCTGCGTAGCAACGTGTAGGAAGTTCATTACGTGGAGGTGGGAAAAAGCCGAGAGTAAATGCAGAAAAGGAGACCGTATGATAATAAGATAGCAGCGGTGACAAAGGGAGAAAGAGAGGGAACAAGTTAGCACGTTTAGGATGCTTTGGTATTATTCACTGTATAAATCCGCGCTGAAAATTTTATTAAATTAAAAAGGAGTCTTATAAGCGATGTTTCCATTTATTCGGATATAAATTTTGGCGGTTTTGTTTTTTGAACTTACGTAATCGATAGAAAAATATATTTAGTTTTATTTACTTTCACCATAGGTAGTATAAGTGGTTTATTCTTGTCGTTTATATCGCTCCCCCCCTCCCCCCCCCTCCCCCCCCAAATACCTCCTTTAGAACTCAATTTATATAAATAGTTGTTCTTACGGAAGTTGTAGACGGTGTAATTTTCTACAAGATTTGTTTGAAGCATTTTTCGTAAAACTGATAGTATAAGAGGTATTTTGATTTTTCGTCTGAATTAATGTTAAGTGATACCATTGTTTCCGTTGCAACGATAAAATGTTGATAGAGATTCGTACACTGCCAACGGTAATTTTAATTGCGCGTAGATATTTTGTTATCCATAGTAACAACTAACAATTTTGTTTACCTGTTGTTTTATTGGAAGTGATTTAAAACTATTCACGAGTGTAATTGCCAATTATTATTCACAACTTTTATATTAACCTACCGCTGTACACACACGCACGCACGCACACACGCACACACGCACACATACACACTACATATATATATATATATGTAGGTAGGTAGGTATAATAATAAGGGAGTGTAAAATATTAATTTCTTATTGTTGGATTGATGGAAGTAACTTCTCTTGACTGTGGCGCCACAAATGGCAACAGCCATTTTTTCGCGGGCAGCGATAACCGTTGTATGGGGCGGAAAAGACTCATTTCACTCCCCCTGTGCTTATGCGGACTTCATTATTACCGCTTCCTTACGACTTTTTACTATCGCGGCGATCTACGGCTTGCGAGTTGCAAAGAGACACGCGATGAATTTCCGATGAAAATTCAGTTAATTATGTAAGCACTCCGAGCGTGATAGATCTAGCTATAATTTTGCGCTATAATTTACGGAATGTTTTAAAAGAATGCGATGCTCGTAACCACTGAAATTGCAAATTTGTGTTTGACGATAGATACGGGGCCCAAACTACGGCAAAATGTTGACGTTTCTCTGCGTCGAAGTTGTTAGGAAATTCTGTTTGGGAAAATTTTGTTGTTTCTAATTGGTTGCTATAACTGCACGGATGAGGTGACTTAATCCATTGCATTTGGACTACGATTATGAGAAAATGTTTGAGTTATTTGGACGCGTTTGATATAGCATGCAAGATTATCGCCTGGTACAAATGCAGCTTCCTTTGCCTGGCGATGTGCTTGCTTCGTAATAGAGGGACGAGGCGAATTCTGCATCCCAAGGTCCTATGGGTCATATTCAGGGCGTGTTTGCGAAAGATGAGTTCCCTGTCGAGGGTCACGCCTAGGTAGGTGACCTCTGTTTTCCAGGCGGCTTCTTCGGACCCAGTTAAGATCCCGTCCGGGTCGCAAGTCCTGCTTTCGGTAAACACCACGGTTTGAATTTTCCGGGGGTTGACCTGTAGCTTGCACTCGTCGAACCAGGTTAGGAGGGTGTCGGTGTCCTGTTGGAGATATTCCGTTGCCTTCTTTTTCTTAGAGGACCTGCAGAGTAGGGCTGCATCATCTGCATACAGCTCCAGGACCGTGTTCGAAATATTTCTTTTTCAATTGGGGGGGACCTTGTGACTTCAGACGACTCCAGCGCTAGAAGGATATTCAATCTAAATCACAAAGCAAGGGAGGAGATAAACCCGGTACCGGCATTAGCCTACTCTTAAGGAGAAACACCAAGGGGACCAACGGCTTTACGTCCCTTCCGAAGGCCAGGGAGTTGATTTTCGGGTTCTCCTCATAACAACGCGCCGAGTTTCCTAAGCGTAGCAATCCAGCGCCAGCGTCACTACGCCACGGCTCCCCAACAATAATTTAATTGAAATATGATGCTCTGCGTATCGTTCCTTTTTTTTATTCTAAAAGAATCCAATCTGCAACGTTCGAATGCATATTTTGTCTTTAAAATAAAAATTATGAAATTAACTTAATTTTATTGTATTTTATATATTTTAAAAGTCTAATTTCTTTGTCATTAGTAAGTGCAGATTCCTTTAGGGCAGAGCTGCAAACCGAACCGAACCTAACCGCTGAACCGAACCGCAGCCATTTTGCTGAACCGCGAACCGAACCGAAACCACTGATTAATTTTTTAATGAATCGAAAACCAAACCGTAATTTTTTGCAAAAGTGGTTCCGTTTCGGTTCGATCTCAATCCAAAAAGTACGGACCAACGAAAAGACCAGGAATTTCCATTGGAAAAACCAGCGGGTTTGCTTCAAAGGAAAGAGTGCCTAACTCTTTCCTCTCTGATACTATTGTTATCCACATAGAAATCATGTTAGTATCAAAAATACCATTTTTTAATATAAATAAATGAAGATGATGATGGGATTGTAATATATTTAAAATATAAATTTTTCCTTTCTTTAAAATCTTCTTTAATTTAAAATAATAATGACTGCTGATTGATTTACTTAAAGATTGATACTGAATGTGTAATGCTTATATTGGATAAATTATTTCTGGATAGTATTTCAAATGATTAATTTAGTTGAACCGAACCGAACCGCAAACCGAACCGAACCACTTGTCAAAATTCCCGTCTGAACCGAACCATGAACTGAACCACTTCCAAAAATTTAGAACCGAAGCGCGAACCGAACCACTTCCAAATTTTGAAGTGGTTTGCAGCTCTGCTTTAGCGACATGAATTTAACGTGCCACTTATTTTAAATGCATTAGCTTGATTAGAGAAAAAAATGGTGTAGTTGCCTGTGATGCCAAATTTTACTGATAAAAACATTTGCGTTTTCATTAGAATTATAGAATCATTTGGCGGATTTATTTTTATAAAAACCTAGATTAAAAGCATTTTGTACTGAATATTTGATAAGTTTTGAAGCAGTTTCAAATTTTGTTTTTGAAATCGTCGATTACGGTGTACGACATCGATGTCCTATGCAAGTTAACGATAATGCTCACTGGCGCAGTGGGCCGCGTCTTGAACAAAACTACACGCGTTATGGTAATAAAGAGCGGAGAAACAAGAACATTCGAAGGTTCCATGCGTGTTTATACGAGGAGAATGCAAATTGACCAAGAGTGCAGAATCTTTTCGGTGACGTGCTTAAACCCCTTGCGTGAACGTGGACATGAAAAAAAATAGTCGGCATAAAAGATAAAGGCGTTCGAATTAACATACCAGATACTACAAGTTTAAAGAAATTAGGTCACGTTTCTTTTAAAAATTGCCCTTGCGGGAGTTCTACTTCTTGAGAATATGCGAGTACTCCGAGTTGTAAGCCTTTTCACAGAAAATAAGGCCATTTTTGATTGATTATTATGCGCACATGCATTAGAACTGGCCATAAAAGTTTTCCGCCGAACTTAACAGTAATGACCCATTTGGCAGCCATTAAACGCTGGATGTATCGGAAGTTGTTTATTTGGCTCTAAACTTAATGCTTTTTAATGAATGAACGTTCAAAAAGAGATAAAAGTTGGAAAAAAAACATGAAAATATTTCGACAGAATTATCTTAGGGATATAATCTTACGCTGTTCTGAAGTATATCCAAAGAACGGGGAAAAATAGTTGTTTATTCAATTAATATTTGAGTTCAACTATTACTGATAAAACAAATAGAACTGTACCCGTCGAAGCAAATTTTCTAATCTCTCCATTGAAACTTTAATAGATATAAACTAATAACTCTTCAAGTCATATCTACCCCAATATTGAATTTGGAAAGTGCCAGAAAAAAGGTAAAATCCCTACCGCATCCTTCTTTGATGAAAGGTCGACCTTTCCATCAATTATTAAAATCGGGTCAAAGGTTTGGATTCTCTAGCTCTAAACCTTCTGTCGAAATGTAATTTCAAACTTTTGAAACGTCAAAAGTAATCAGCGCCCTTAGCAGAAGGAATGTGAACTATTTTGAAAATTATGTACTAATATGAAACTAATAATTTTCAACACTCTATGCGGCACAGGAAAAAATTCAGTAAATTCTCAAACGATATCAGAAGGAAAAGGGAATGAATGCTTCTGTTTTTAATAGAAAACGTGATGAAATAGTGATCAAGAATTCGAATCTCAAATGCCGTTCAGTGGAAATAGAACGTGAAGAAATGTGCATGATTTTAGTGAATGGGAACATTTATAAATTAAAAATTTTTCCGCCTCAAAAAAAAACTCGAATTTTCGGCGTCCTTCTAATCATTTTTCTGAGAAAATAGTTGGCGCATTATAGGCGTCAAAATGGAAGGTCTATTTTGGAAATTATGGGTAATATTTCTATTGTGTCTGATACAAGATAGGGTTTTCTGTTTATAAAATTTCGTGTGTTTCATCTGTAATTAATTGATTATAATTGATATTAAAAGCTTTGCTATAAATATAAATTTAATCGTAATCAGTGAAACGAGGTCGCATGTTTTCACACCTTGTTTTTACAGTAATATTTTATTTTGGAGAAACACGTTGAAGGAATCATTTTGCTTGAAATAAAATTTTAAAAAGTATAAATGCGTTATGAAATTAAATAAAACGGTTTTATTTATAAAGCGATGTCTTAATAAACATTGTTTAAGGAGGCATGTTTAGAATTAAAACATTATACACACATATCTAAGTTATGGAAGGAAGGGATTCATCAAAAATATTTAGATATGGTTTCATTGGTTTTTTTTATGTCTAAAATGCTTGCATGTATTTCGACCACTGCATAAAAAGTATTGAAAATTTTAAAACGCTACTAAATAAGTTTTAAAATGATTTTGAATGTTTTATACATATATTTTCATGTATTAACTTAGGGAAACCAGAAAAAATGATTGTAGTAGTTGGATAATATAATTTTCGATACGTCATGAAAAAAATGTGTACTCGAATTTTCAAAAGTTATTACATTTGAAAGTATTTATTACTATTTTTACGATCTTGTACTGAAAATATTCTTTGTTCTTTTTCAGGTAAGCCTCCAAGAAATCGAATCCATGCTTCTTGAATTTGTGATGAGTAAGTAACCGCTTGAACTATTACCTAGGGTAAATGCCGTAGAAATTCTCGATTAACTTTTTATTTTATAATTCATTCGGCAAGTATTATCTTTACGAAGGTAAATGCCATATTAAACACGGACTTGCGTACATCGCGTACTTGCCTTACCGGAATTATGAGATTATTTTTTGGACTGCTCAATTTCCTCTCTTTTACTTTGACAAAATGTTTCTTTTGGCTGGAAATACGTCAAAATTTCGAGTTTATATCTCAAAGAAAAACTAAAAAATACTCTTACGACGCATAAAGGGAATTTAAATAACCGTTACGACTTTGTCCCCCTTTCATTGCTTTGACATGACGGTTATCATTGTTTAAAGCTGCGTGACTCATTTGAAGACATTTCCAAGTTTCCATAAAGTAAAATAAGCAGCGTTTTCATATACCAGTTTGTTGCTGAAACAAAATGCCAGTTAATGTTTTAAATTGCATTATCGGAACACTTCATTCTGAAAAGACCGCTCCCTTAACGTGTACGTAAGGGAAATATGTTTTAAAGGTCTTTTCTTCGTCATAAATAATACATTTTCTTCCAGTTTAAAAATATTGCATGCACACGTAAGGAAATAAAACGTATTTTAGTGAGATTGTTTATGTTAGCAACAATGAAGTAACCGCGCAAGTTCAGCTCGAATTCAGACATTCTTGTACACCCGATATTGTAACCTAAAAACAAAGCGAGCCGAAGGCTCCCCAATATCCTCAGTTACTAGGTTAATGAAAACATGGCAGGGGGAATAACAGACCACTACCGAAAAATATTTTGATATGACAAATACTTAACAAGATATGATTGAAAATTCATTTTTATCACCAGTAAAGTGGTACCCCTGATTGACTTACGTGATTCATTTATTGATTTTCTTGTTATATTTGATTGTGTCCTTAATATCAAATTTTATGAAAATCCGTTCGCTGGAATGAACATGCGGACGGACGGACAGACAGACAGACGCTAATAGGCGCTCATACTGGAAGCGAAACGCGCCTAAAAATGGTATTAAATTCGGCCAAATACGCGAGTTAATGCGGTAAATATTGCATAACAGGAGAGAGCGACGTTATTTTAAAAACTGATATCGAAGTGCATTCTTTCTTAGAACAATTACACAACTTTATCTTAATTTCACATTCAAAATTTTAATTGAGATGTTTATCGCGACAAAATATTTTCGTTAACACGATGAAGACTTTAGTTTTACTCTCTGCTATTTAATTCGACTATTTCCATTTTAGATGACTTCTGAGAACCTTTAAAAATATAAGCACCGCTAATTTACGATTGTTAGATATTTTCAAGAATATAGCATAAATCGGTTTTTTTGGGGGGGGGGGGGGGGGACGCTCTAAAAATAACACTCGTCTTATATTACCTCTGCTACAGGGATGTGATATCGGTGACTTGGGCACTTTGACTTAATAAATTTCGGTTCGAGACTTGAATCATTCCCTTCCATCCCTATATGTTAATCGTGTTTAAAAAATTTTGTTGGTTTAAAATAAAAACAAAAAACAAAAACGTGAATTTGGTGCCCGAAATCTGTCCAAATTTTAATTCTGGGACATAATCGAATTAACATTCCAGTCGAAGGACGCTTTTGAAAAAAAAAGTAATGCGATGCAGACATTAACCGGAATCGCATTTAAACGGTGCTGTGACGAAACGGAGCAAAGAATTTCATTGACGCGTCCGATGGACTGGATCGTGGTCACGCTCTCTGTACGATTTGGTGGGATCCTCGCAGAGCAGAAATTCAATTGTAGACCGAGCGACTTTAATGCAGCCACCAAGCGGAATTTACGGCACGTCACCGTGAAGTTCGCATCTATTGCATGTCTAACGGCGGTTGAATTGAAATCAATCAGAAGCAGGGAAAATCCGCAAATTTTTATCTCTCCGTGAAACACGGAGTATTTCCGCAAATGGTTTTTTTTTAAATAGGCCAATTAGACACAGTAAAAAGACTTTATCGCGGACATTAATTTAGGCATTCACCTATATAAATGGAAAATAATTGATACCTTACATGTATTGTAATGTATAAGTTAGTCTTATTTCGTAAATATTTTGATAGAAAATAAATGATTCTCATATAGTGTTACATTAAGTTTTAAAAAACAGCAACACGTAGCGATTGAAAACATTTTATTCCCAGCGCAAAAAACGCAATACATACATCCATCCCTCGCTCTGCGCGATTCATCTACATGTACAGTCATTTGTAAAAGTCTGTGGGCAAGCTCGGTCGCGACGCTCACGGCCAAACAGTGAAGTTAAAATTTATGTTGGCACTACGTGATTCGCAGCGAGAGAGGGGAAGGGTGGTGTGGGGTATATGTTTTGGAAGTTCGAGCGAATGAGGGAAATCAAGAAATGGTCGTAGAATTGCAGGCTACCGGGGTCGAATTGAGACCGCGCCTCGCCCCTGAGGAAAGGTCTCGAAATAGAGACCCAGAGACGGAGAAGCCTTTTCCATGCTCATGCCAGACCCGGCTACGACTCATCGCAAATCCTGGAAGATATTCCACGTCTCTGATATGGTTCACCAAGGAGGTGGTTTTCCATTTTCGCCGATATACTGAGAGTGTGTGGAATGGAAAGGGGAGTGAAGGAAGAGGATAACGGGAAATGAGGTTAATGAAATTTACCAAGGGCTTGTTTAGCATCCACCCGCATAATGTAAAATTAAGAATTATATTAATCCTTCAATTTAACTTTAATTTGTGTAACTCACCGATTGTATGTGGAAAGAAGGAGTTGGAAACCTCATGAAAATGGAAGCTATTAAATTTTCTAATACGTTTAAATACGTTTTTATTATAACAAATTACTATAATCTGCAGAGTACGTTAAATATTTAGGAGTCACCATTTGTCGTGATCTATCATGGAATATGCATATTCGAAGGATCGTAGGCGCAGCTAATAAGAAATTGGGCTTCGTAGGCAGAATAGTAAGAAGTAGCACAGAACAGGTACGAGAAACGTGTTATTTATCATTGGTCAGATCTCAGGTCGAATACGCTTCCAGCATATGGGATCCGTACGAAAAGGGACAAATACTTGAGTTAGAAAGAATCCAACGCAGAGCAGCCAGATTCGTAAAGCAAAAATATGAGCAAAAATTAAGCGTCACATCACTCTTGAAGGAGTTGAATTGGATATCGCTAGAGGATCGCAGAATTAGCGCTAGGTTAAGGCTTCTGGAGAAATTTAGGTCGGAAGTTCTCTTAGAGGAGGTCTCAGGAATATTAGAGGCACCTACGTACATGGGCAGGCACGATCACGAGAATAAAATACGAGAGATCGACTGTAGGACCGAGCGATATCAGAGCTCGTTTTTCCCAAGGACCATACGGGATCATAACAGGAGAGTGATTCCCACGAGGGACGTTATTAGGTAGGTTTTGGTGTGCTGCACCCCCTGCCACCCACCAGTCTGGTGATTTGCAGGGTATCATGTAGATGTAGATGTAGATTGGTTTAGTATTAAGATTTAGTAGACCTACTGTTTTGCTCAGTTTTTAACCTCTTTTGACAAGTAGGTTTTTAAACGGGTGGATTGAGCTACCGGGACACTGGACAAAATTCCGGTGGGCCGATGGTCTGTGGACCTGTGGTGCCGCCTTGGCCAATAGGTTGGTAGCCTGAGTGTTACCAAAATGAGCCAGAAGCGGGCATTTTTCCGGTCCGTTTCCCACTTCCAATTCGCCCCTAGTTATACACTCGCAGTTAACATTCATCGGGCATTGGAAATGGATCGAGCTCCGTTTGCTGAGACTTAGCCTGCGGTCAGAGGAGAGATTGTGGCGAGGGTGGCTGCTGGACATTCGGTAGCCGAAGTAGCAAGGCAGCCTATTTGCGTTAATAAACATCATGGATGTATAATATAATGGTTCTACTTACAAAGAGATAAGATTCCAGCATTCAAACGATGATAGGAAGATTCAACTGCTCTGATTGAATCGCTAGAAACGCTTCCCATACGCAGTTAACTGAATATTTATCCGTAAATATTTATGTTGCTATGTATAAATGTTGACATTGCTACAGCACTAATTTCGATGCTTAAACAAAGTGCGAAGCGAATAACGCTATTCTTTCACCTATTTGAAGTTTTAATTGGTATTAATTGAATCGGAGGCAACAATGACGGTCGCCTTGACAACGTCCGGAAAGAGTACGAAATATCCGTAAAATTTCGAAAACAATTGCGTATTTCTGAATGATTCGACCGTGTAACATGTAAGAATCGCAAGAATAAGATAATATGGAGTTTTAGCCGTTGAATAAAGCAAAAACGAAGAAAGTCGGTCCATATTTACGTGTTACATGAATGAAGGAAAAAAACCTTGCACTCTGAAAAATCGAAAATCCCCTGTCAACTTATGGGAAAATATAATTGTCTCCTGGATTCGAACCCGAGACTTTATGAAAATGGGAAGAGTTTCTGGGGGCCTTCCTAGCTTGTAGAAACAAAACGCAGTTTACCGCATATCTCTACGACGAACGGCTTTTGAGATACAGTGTGGGACGGACGTACGGTCGGCTATTATAGATATAAATAGATTCTTCCGAAATACTCGCACTAATTTAGGACTTTTAGTAGTTATTACTGATAAACAACGCAATGCTTAGAAAACAACTGAATTCTATTTAATGTATTTGTTGAAAAGAAGAACTTCACAAAGTTCTCTGGTAATGGTAAAAATTTGATTAAGTGAAACATAATTCTAATAATGCAACAAAATATACTGCAATTTTCGTCTATTATGTATTTCTAGTGCCTATGTAGATTTAATGTTTGCTTCCAGTAAACTGGAATACTTATTCGAATAACAGATACGGCTTTATCCATTGTTATTAAAACTTACAATTTTCTGCCCTAGAAAATCATCTTTTCGGTTTTCATTAAAAAATAACTCTAAAAATACAAACTCAGTTCCATGAAATAAGCGAAAATTTAAATTAAAAATTTATGTATTAACGCAGGCGTCCACATCCTTTACTCCGTTGTCGGTTCAAGTCCCTAGCGACCACGGCAACGCAGCCAGTTTTCGTCCAGCGTAAATGGAAAGCCATATCCTTTGGTGAACCGTTTCAGACGTGGAATATCCTCGAGGATGAGCATGGAAAACACTTTCCCGTCTTTGGATCTCTCCTTCGAGGCCCTTCCACTGGGGCGAGAAGCGGTCTCCATTCGACCCCGGTAGCCTGCAATTCTACGGCCATTTCTTGATTCCCCTCATTCGCTCGAACTTCCAAAACATACCCCACACCATCCTTACCCTCTCTCGTTGCGAATCACGTAGTGCCAACATAAATTTTAATTTCACTGTTTGGCCGTGAGCGTCGCGACCGAGCTTGCCCACAGACTTTCCCAAATGACTGTACGTAATACCCTGCAGGTGATTTACACAAAACAGACTTGTCCACGCAGATGAACCTCTCCTTATATACCTGCAGTTAAATTTCGTTACAACGCACTTCAAAATTACGTGTTTCAAATTAACATACTTTTTTTAATTCCCGTCAAATTTCCCGTATAAATATTTCAAAATAACGTAATTCAACTTAACGTACTTTTCATTACTACGTATGAACCTCAGAGGTACCGAAAAGATTTTCGTAGTTTTAAAGTATGCTTTCATCCGTAAGTTACTCAAGTATTACCATTTATCGTTTATTCCGATGGTCCATATATTCACGATGCCCTTGAGATAAAATCTTAAGGTCTAGGAAGTCTCATGTTAGACTCTCTTTCTTGCCGGTTTCGGTTCGCGCCGGACCTGCATGAATGCCGATTCCCCACCGAGATGCTACCAGAGAAAATGCTGTACTCCTTATGGGTATTTCAGTATACCGTACTTTAAGCATAAAGTATAAAATTTATGCTCCGTGGTGATACGTTGTATCGAGACTTTAATTTATTTAGTATCAAATCCATAAGAATTAGGGATTGCCCATCCTTCCTTAAAACAACATATCAGCACTATATCTATGATGTGTGGGGATACCATCGCAGGTAGCGGGGGAATAGGGATCTGCTTAAGGGGTCTGGGTCGAGCCCCCATCGAAAGGGGGCGGGGATGAAATTACAGGGTAGGGATTAGCCGGCACTTCAGGTACCTCCTGTCCGGGGATGAAATTACACTTGCCCCTCCTTTCGACGTCGCGTGTTTTACGGTCGGACGCCTTTTACCCTTTTGGCTAATCTACTCTTGGATCCTCTCTCTCTCTTCCTCTCTCCCTCTCTTCCTCTCTCCCTCTCCCCCTCTCTCCGACGCATTCGCTCATTATCCTGTAGGTGGCGGGAAGGTAACTGCGCCTACGGGGGTTTAAAGCTCGTTGCTCCGTTAAGGTGAACCAGAGCTAGGCTTTAGTGCTCTCTCTCTCTGAATAACGGAGGGAGGTGTTCTCCCCCTCCCCTTCGTCACCCCGACGGTTGGTACGGTTAGCGCGTTCGCTTTGGGTGCAGAGTAAGGGATGTGCTGCCAAATATATATATACACCTATGTAACAACCGGGTCGCTGTTATCGCCACCCCTGTCAGTTAGGCATTCCATCCAGCATAGAATTAATGGCCCTTTTTTGGCTGCCCTGAGATCGCGTTATCTGATCTTTGCGGGAATTGGAAAGGATTTCATTAAAAACGATAAGATGATAATGTTAACAAAAATTAATTTTATTTTTAAATGTTTACATATCATAAATGACATTCCATGGCGTCTTTCAGGTAATAAATTGCTGCGTAACGCGATCTAGAAAGAGAGAAACTTTTGGCGTCCCTATATTATCAGATGCGTCGCTAACCTCCAGATAATGTGGAATGCTTAGGTGAACAAGCCCGAGCATCAAAAACATTTTAACAAACGGCTCGCGCGAGCCGGACGGATCCGGCTGCAGCACACCCCCGGTGCAGAGGTCCACGGTTTGAATCCTGACGCAGTATAAAGTCAGAATAAGTGGTCAGAATAAGAAACAAGTTAGGAAAGTGTACAACGTATCACAAATGGGCGCGTTTCGTGCAATGGAGTATTAGAAAGAAATTATATACCTGTACGTAAGGGAAATAGCGTTTTAAAGTTCTTTTCTTCATCATAAATAATCAATTTTCTTCTTATTTAATAATATTACATGCACACGTAAGGAAATTAAACGTTTGTTTGGGAGATTTTTTATGTTAGCAACAATGAAGTCACCATGCAAGAAATTTTCTAAGTTCAACTCGATATAAGACGTTCTTGTTTGATTTTCTCGCTAACGATTACTCCTACGATAAAAACGCATAAAGAAGGAAATGCTCTACTTTACCAGTTCTACAACTTTTATTTGAGAAATATTTTGATATGAGCAATACTTTACGAGATATGACGAAAATTTCATTGTTTGTCCTCAGTAAAGTGGTACCCCTGATTGGCGTACGTAATTCATTTTTGCGATTTTCTTATTATATTTGATTGAAAGTCCTTAATATAAAATTTCATGAAAATCCGTTCAGTAGAAGCCGAGGACGAACATGCGGACGGACGGACCGACCGACGATAATAAGCGCTCTCGCTGTAAGCGAAACGCGCCTAAAAAATGAATAAAAATAAGTTCTTATGTCAAGTATCTCCAATGGACATACAAAGCTTACGATAAAACATATATAGCACAGAGGACTTATATAAGTCGAAGGTCTATAACTCGTAGGTCTATAACTCGTGTTTTCCATAACTCGAATTGAATTCATTTTACAGGACATAAAATTTCATGTTATTTTTCTTCTATAAGGCGTATATTCTATTTATTTATCTTGATGTCCGACTTATGGAAGTTCCACTGTCCATTTTCGCATACTAGAAAAAAATTACTATCGGATAATACCACTGCTGACTGGTAGCCAAGGCGCGTATATGGTTTTTTATTTTCTTTATCCATATACATTTCCAATGGAGATGTCTGAAAAGAGCGCTTATTTTTTAAAAATTATGACCAAATTATAGCCATAACATATCATTTCCACCAAGGAATGTGTAGATTAAACAGAATGAAGAATTAGACTTGCTTGATAGCTTAGAAGAGGAGTAATTAAAGGGATAACTAGGGATGGGAGGAGATGTTGAAGTAGTTTGGAGGAGAGAGTGGTAATTAGAGGCGAGGCGCATCTCGTTTAAGGTGTAAGGTGGGAGATCTAATAATCGTTTCCATGGAGATGGATGCTCGGTAACTCGGCGAAAAAGTAAACCTAAGTTTCGAACAGGATCGAGAGAGGGATAAAGAGAGGCGAAATTTCGTCCGTCTGAAGTTTAAGTTCGGATGTGAACTAACTAAAGGATTAGATTCCGTGGAAGTTGTTACGAATGAATAGCTTCAGGAGATGGTCGGTAGATTTTAAACATCTGGTTTCTATGGAGAGTTCTCGATTTTTCTCTGTCTTTATGGATAAAATTAGGTCTCGCAAAAATTACTAATGTTGCTTGATTTGCGGAAATTTTAAAAAATCCAACCGTTGCGCGAATAATATGAAAATGCTGTCGAACATCAAGAGAAGTAAAACACTCGACAATATTTTTTTAAATTACGATAGTAATTGGAGTTGACTCAAGTTCGTAAGATCGAATTTGTGGCTTAAAAATCCTTGTTCCTTAAGACCGAACTTTCGCGAACAGAATGTTCGTAAATCGGGAGCTTTGATGTATGTTAAATAATACGATCCTGCTGTTTCAGTGAGGGCTATATTAAATAGGCTGCGGCTGAAGAGAACCGTGGTAGAAAATGAGATAATATGGCGTAGGGCTTATTCCGGTAAGAGGTAAGAGTGAAATATTTCAAAGGGAAAGCGGCAGCGGTTTCACGCCGCAATCCCTCTTATTTCTGTCATGGAGCTTCTTTATCTTCCTCCTCTTGCGTCTCAATTTAGATCCTAAAAAAACCTCGACTAACGCCATTAATTCATTCCCTCGAGACGCTATTACGGTTGAAAATGATTCATTTCGCTACCGGAAAAAATAAATAAATATCTTTTTAAATGCGCGAGTGTAATTCTAAAAGATGTTTAAGGCGTTTTAATTAGCTTGACTGAGATAAACGGTTATTTAACCGTTCTTTGGTTAGTTTTTTTTAGAGGTTATTTTGTGTCACATAGGCTTAAATAACGAGGTACACAGCTGTTGTACACTGAGAAGCGCGATGTAGCAACAGCGACAATAAAAGTTTTATTTGATTATTTTTTATCTCTGCATATCACCAACTAGCAGAAGTACCCGTTGAATTTAAACGGATTTAGTGAATCTGAAACTTGTAACATGTAATCATCGCAAGAATAAGATAGTGGTAGACAGTTTTAACCGTCGAAAAGAGCAACAAGTTAGGAAAGTGTACAACGTATCACAAATGGGCGCGTTTCGTGCATGGAGTATTAGAAAGAAATTATATACCTGTACGTAAGGGAAATAGCGTTTTAAAGTTCTTCATCATAAATAATCCATTTTCTTCCTATTTAATAATATTACATGCACACGTAAGGAAATTAAACGTTTGTTTGGAAGATTGTTTACGTTAAATTTTCTTTCAACTCGATATAAGACGTTCTTGTTTGATTTTCTCGATAACGATTACTCCTACGATAAAAACGCATAAAGAAGGAAATACTCTACTTTACCAGTTCTACAACTTTTGTTTGAGAAATATTTTGATATGAGGAATACTTCACGTGATATGACGAAAATTTAATTTTTTGTCACCAGGAAATTGGTACCCCTGATTGGCGTACGTGATTCTTTTTTCCGATTTTCTCATTGTATTTGATATTGTCAATATAAAATTTAATGAAAATCCGTTCACTAGAAGCCGAGAACGAACATGCGGACGGACGGACGCACGCACAGACGATAATAGGCGCTCACGCTGTAAGCGAAACGCGCCTAAAAATGAGATCACCGGACACCGGGGAGAGATAGTTTGGTTCCAGCGAGGCGAAGGGCGCGGAAGCACCCGGAGACAACTAAAATAAAAACAAAGCGAGCCGAAGGCTCGCTAATATCCTTTCAATTTGCGGCGCAACAGTCAAGCGAGATATAATTCTTCTGTAGACTACAGATATCTTGGTAGAAACCAATCCAACCTAACTCGATCTACAAATAAAACGTAGATCCCTCAAATGTTAATCGTTACCCTATCGACGTGATAATTTGCGGGGTCATATTGGAACAGTACCCATCTTAGCGTTCTCTTTTTATTGTTGCTAATATTTATTTGGGAAAACAAGAGTAAGTTTCCAAGGGCATCATTTACTAGTATGCATACTTCGATAGTTCATTTTTCAGGAATCAGGTGGTGCTGCGGTCGTGGGTGACTATATCAAAGTTATTTTGCCTTTTGTACAATTAATATAAAACAGTTGGGATTAAAAAGTAGCCTACGACCTTCCTATTAGTGAAGAAAGTATCTGTTGTAAGTTTGATTGCTCTATCTTTAACGGTGTGGAAATGTATATATGCACAAATAAACAAACAAACAAATAAACTTTCACAAATATATTATAGATAGGGTTTTTAGTTAGCAATGAGAAAATTTAAAGATTAAACGGATTAAGTGATGCCATATACACAGTATATTTTAATGAGGCGTATCACAACTGAATGGTTGCCATTGTCATCTCTAACGAGATTGCCTCCATCATCATAGATGATTGGTCAAAATAGAAAACATTGCGTCTTTTGGGCAGTAAAGAAAGTTCCTGTAGTTTTCACAATAAATACCTTTGACTCGAATTTTTCTGCCGCGATCGAATCGCCGACGTAATCACTGGAGCAGATGGAGGAGGGAGGAAAGAAATGTCTCGCACAGTATATTCACAGTGTAGGCGGAAGCGAGGGAACTCGAGTCTGTCATTAGCGTCTCCCACGAGATGCATCGAATTTGTTTGCCCAGACAAGCGAGATCTCCTGAGAGGTGAGATGCGCGAGGTTCGACAACTCCTTCGCGTCAACTACCACTTCATTCAATCCTGCGCCATCTACTCTAATTAATTTCGAAAAAGAAATCCGTAAAATGTCATGTTAATTTTTACCGACAGAAATATATAATTATAATAAAAAAGAACCTCAGTCCACACCATCTATCCACGTCCCGCCATACAGCCACAAGCACCGTCCAACACTCACCGCACACCCATCCCCACTCGCTCTCTCTACCTCGTCCCTCCGCCAATAGAGACGACGATCGACCGCCACTCTAAACAAGTGACTATCACCAACCGTACTCCAACTCATACCCACATATATATATATATATATATATATATATATATATATATATATATATATATATATATATATATATATATATATATGTGTGTGTATATATATATATATCTTAAGAATTTCAGCTGCTGTGAAAATTGCAAATCAGCAATTAACTGATAAAAATGCGAAATTCTGATTTGCTCGATGTTACATATTCTATCCATCGGCAAACAAGCGTTTCCTTGTATCTGAAGATTATTTCAAATAGTCCTATTTGTATTTCGTTTATGCTATCTAAATAGAGTTCCTTTTGTGCAGCGATGGTAATTAGTATTTTTCCTATTGGCCTTTGATCGAGTCTGTTAGAACTGTTTTAAAGGGATCTCAATTGTTAATTTAGATAACGTGATATAGGAGAAAAAGAGTCGTAAAATAAAGGTACACATTTCAGTTTCAAAGCAGCTGTCGTCATATAGTTGACTCATTAATTTTTGAACGGTACTTTTGATGCAATATTCCACAAGAAAAAAAGGGCCTGCAACGTTTTTGGTTTTATTTATGCACGTGCGCTTAATTTTTAGGTAGGTACTCTAAAAAAGTAAATTGATTACGGCACAACATATATATTTTAGTGGCACAAATTAAACAAATGTCACATTTACCGTAAGCAATAATAGTGTCCATGAATATTTATCGGAAAACGAGTGAAACTTCCAGACGCTTTAAAAATTAAATTTGCATTTTCGCCGATCGTAGAAATTATGCATCAAAGAGCTTACTTTGGATAATCTCTGAGGTGAAAACTTCAACTCAATTTGGTAAAAAAATCAAATTTTCTTCTATTTCTCGTTCTTTTTTTTTTAACGAAATCTGTTTTATAAAAACTTTAGTTCAGATTTTTATCGCTGTTTTTCCCTCTCTCTGTCACGCAAATATTTTAGCGAGCGTTCTAAAAAAAAGTAAACGAATTTTAGAATCCTTTCAGGATGCCTTTTATCGCCCTTACTTTTAATTGGCTTTTCCTTTTTGGAATGCTAGGGAGTATCTCGAAATCGTTACTTAGAAACTACGACAAAACTTCAATAAAATCTAATAAAAATCTATGAAATCCGAGGAGATTATTTCGAATAACTAGCGATTGCCTATTTATTCTGATAAAAAAAGAATAATATCTTTGGTAGGTGAATTCCGAATATAAAGAACATAGAATACAAGAGATGACTGGTTAGGTATAGTTTTAATACAGACAAACCGAGCATTATTATAATAGATTGCTATGAAAAGAATGTCCTACAATACACAAGTACATTAATAACTTGCAAGTAGCCAGAAGCGTTCGGCAGGGGGTGTCACAGCACCAAATGAAATCTTAACTAATGCCTCTGTTGGACTGTCTTATCGCGTCTGGGACTAAGAATCTGAAGCATTTCTCGGTTCTAACGATTGTTTCGACATATTTTCTCGTACGATCTGATCTAACATTACGTTCACTAACACCGATGGGGACGACTATTACGCGTACGTCTTCGACGAATTCGGAGCTTTTAAACTTTTCACATAGTTTCCTTTTGTATTCAATTCTTCTACTCTTCAACGTCTGCCATTTCAAGTCCCTCAAGATCTCTGATACAGTCGCATCATACCGATATTCTCCCTTTACAAATCTAGCCTCTCTACGCTGAACCATTTCGAGCTCCCTAGTTACGCCCTCCTCGAAAGGGTCCCAGACGACGCAAAGTATTCCACGACGGGTCGTATTAGGGAAAAGTATGCGATTTCCTTCACATTCGAGGGGCATCCCCCAGGACTCTAGAGTAGGGTGACCAGATGCTTTTGGTAACAACCGGGACGAAACAAGTTTTGAAAGGGAAAAACCGGGACATTTTCTAAAAAATATCGGGACAATGGGTATTTTGATTTTTTCCTTGACTATTCTAAAAATCAAATAAATATGTTTACAAAAGAATATATAATAATATTGAAATAACAATTAAATTACATATTTCGTGATTGATTAAGCAGTATTACAATAAATCATATTAGGTGAAAATGGTGTTTTCAATCATATTTTCAAGTACTTCTGCCTGCCTGGATCAAATTTCTATCAGAAAGGATTTGAGTCTTTCCCGGCGAATGATATGGAGAAAGTTTTCTCGGGTTTCCAGCCTGGTGGTGTGGAATAATGCTTCCGACGTTTCGGCAACTCTCTCTGCTGCCATCTCCTTGAAGATGGCAGCAGAGAGAGAGTTGCCGAAACGTCGGAAGCATTATTCCACACCACCCGGCTGGAAACCCGAGAAAACTTTCTCCAAATTTTTATCATTTTTAATCATGTCATAAAAACTTTTACAGGTCATATATTACAGTTGAATTTACACATCATTATGGAATTGATGGTTTTTATATCCAAACGGTCTCGTTCATCAGACCATTGAATGTCTATTTGTGAAAATATTCTTTCCACATTTCCATTGAGCCTTCTAGCGCTGGAGTCGTTTGAAGTCACAAGGTCCCCCCAATTGATGATGATGATTTCCATTGTGTACCGGAATGGCAAACAGAAAGTTACATAGTTTCTCCATTTCTGGAAATACAAATTTTGAAAAAAAAATATGACCACAGGTCGTAGCAAGATCTATTAATCCACTCATCATTCCTTTCTTTCATCTCTTTTGAAATCAAATTTTTAAGCAATGAAAATTGATTAAATAATAAACTTTCGTCCACAAACATTTTTCAGTCGCTCTGTACGTACTGCATACCTTGAAAAGTACGACAGTATTTTTACCATGACCATTTCTACATCACAAGATAATCTCTCTGCTCCCGACTGCATAGCGTTATGCAAAATATGCGCCCAACATCTAGTAAATTGAGATTAATTTTCTCGCGTAATTTATAAAAGACATTGTTTTTGCTTTTCTCAACAGTTTGGCACGACATTATATTTAAGATAAATGGAGTAAGTAAATTGTTGCAAAGTACATTCGTGAATATGAAAGCCTCAATAAATTCTCTTGAGCAGATTCAGCAGTATTTCGAAGCTTGCATGTCAGAAATAGGGTTAAATAAATTAATTATAGATGCTCGAGAACTGGGAACAGAACTAGAGGCTGAATCAAAATTTATGCAAAATACCGAAATTCTGCCACGAAGAAAGAACCCCAATTTTGAATCTGCGCAGGTTGATGCAAGTTTTCATGATCCCCAAGATTATTTCCGAATAATTTTTTAAATCTTGTGTTGGATCAAACAATTGCTTCGATAAAGGAGAGGTCTCAGCGACTCAAAAACCACAGTGAATATTTTAGTTTCTTATACGATATAACTTGAGTGAACTGAAAATCATGGATAAGAAAATTCGTATTTTCTTAGAATCAGCTGTTAGTGAAATACCGTGAGTCTTTAATTTTCCAGCACTTAAATGCAAATGCTTTTAATAAAATAGTATATGGAATATCGAGTTTGGTTTTCAAAATAATTTCGTATAAACGGGAATAAAAAAAAGTACTGCATATACCACCACTATTACAAGAAAAAATAACCGGGACATTGATGCGTCCCGAAAAAAAAATCGGGACACCGGGACAAAAGTCTGAAAACCGGGACAAATCCGGGGAAACTGGGACGCCTGGTCACTCTACTCTAGAGCAGTGCTTCTCAACCTATTTTGCTCCACAGCACACCTTCATGCATGCTGAAGAACATCGTGGCACACCAAACCACTCCTAGTTAATTTCACTGCATAAATACTCATTTTAAAAGATAAAAACTAGCGTAACAGGTGAAAGTCGCAGTTATATTATATTGTTAGGATTGGTAAAGCATTAATTGTATAATTTTATTGTACATTAAATACATACATAATTTAAAAATTATATATCTTCGGAGTGTGAGGCACACTAGTCCCTTCCTCGCAGCGCACTATTAGTGCTGCGACACACCGGTTGAGAACCACTGCTCTAGAGGAAAGCCCTTGAACCCTGTTTGCCGATGCTATGACGGTTTTGATATGCACCCTACTAGACAAGTTGCTACAGAATGTGACTCCTAGGTATTTGTAGCTATTGTCGTTTTTCATCTTAAATCCAGATAGTTCGTACGGGTAGCGAGTGAAATTCATGGAACACGTGAAATTCATTGCGGCGCATTTCTCTATATTCAGGTCGAGTTGCCAGTCTTTACACCACTTCGTAATAGCCTGAATGTCCCTTTGCAAAGTCTCCTGGCCGTATACTGTGTTGATTTCACCATACACAAGTGTGTCATCCGCGAAGATTCTGATTTTACACTTTATACGTATTATCCGCTAAATCATTTATATACATATATCAAGCATAAAAGAGGTCCGATCACACTTCCCTGAGGCACGCCGGAAGTCACTTTGACAAAGTATGATGCAACTCCATGGTGGACTACATACCCTCTGGGTTCTATCCTAAAGGAACGAAGCGATCCAATTTACAATTTTCTCGTTAATTGAATTAGCCTGTAATTTTTGCACTATTTTCGCGTGGGAAACGGTGTCGAAGGCTTTCCTAAAGTCTAAAAATACTTGCATTTATATTTATATTAATACCCTGCAAGCAGCCAGAAGCGTTTGGCAGGGGGTAAATACTGCATTTCCTCCTATTCCATTTTCCGCTGCTTTCACAATATCATGCGTGAGTAGAGCTGTGTCTCGCATGACATGACTCTCCGGAAACCATGCTGGTTTCTATTCAGAGCACCTTTACTTTCGAGAAATCGCATTATTGAGCTGCCGATAATGTGCTCAAAAACCTTACAGAAGATTGACGTCAACGATATAGGGCGGTAGTTCTCCCCTTTTAATTTACTCCCCGTTTTGTGTATGTGTGTAACGTGGGCTGTTTTCCATATCAAAGGAACTACTCCCTCATCTAAAGATTTTGTGAATACAATCTTAAGGTACGGAGCTAATTCTTTCGTTAGCGAGTTGATAATGAACGCAGGTATGGCTTTCGGCCCTGGCGATTTTCTTTTACGGACCTGATTTAGCAATTCAAAAATACCGCTTTCGGATATTTCTATGTCGCTCATATTCAAATCTATACTAGTAGGGAAATCAATGAAATGACCGCTGTCGATTGTGAAGAAATTTTCGAAGAACCGATTTAACATACTGGCCTTAATAAAAGAATCGTGCACACTTTCACCGTTGTCTGTAAGTAGATGAGATACAGTGGACTGATCTCCTCGAACTTCTCGCATGTACGACCAAAATTCTTTCGAGTCATTTTTGAGTGAATCTGCGAGTATCGTGGATCGGTAGGCGTCAATTTCCTTACGCGCTTCGTCTCTTGCAGACTTTCGACTGTTTATGTACATTAAAACCCGCTCGCAATATGCCAGCATACGGCATGAGAAACTTATTATTAAAATGGTTCAGAAAATCGTTGATATCAGTAGAAATTTCCCAGATTATTCGTTCTCTACTTGGACAGATCTCCTCCTCAGCTTTTTCCTTCCAGCCCGCTAGTTCCGCTA